>CAWUFW010000338.1:1200000-1600000 GCA_963921515.1 Calotriton arnoldi
AGCCACGGCCTGTAGCACCTGGGGTTGCAGACACGGCGGGGCGTAAACACTGATCAGTGTGAACTCCCTCCGTCCCCACGTGCCTCGAACCGCTGCATATGTGCCCTCAGGGTCTACCCAGGTCTTAACTACGTGGAAGGGTTGGGTTTTCTTAATGAGGACGGCTACTCCTCGGGCTCCGGGGGAGAATCCCGCATGTGCAAGTGTAACATATGCCCCTCTTCCTAGGAATGCACATCGGGTACCTCGGAGATGGGTCTCTTGTAGGAGGACTACCTCTGGCTTGAACCGTTTAATGAATCCGTTCACTAAGCCCCTCTTAATCTTACTTCCCAGGCCATTAACATTCCACGTCAGCACGGTATATGGTGTATCATACATCACGTTTGTGGTTTGTATGTTTCGCATGAGGAGTGTACCCTAACCGGGCCGTCCTTGTCCAGGTGTAACTGATTCTGCAAAAGGAGATATCCTGCTGTGAGTAACAATGAAAACTCTTTGAATCGAAAAACCCCAAACTCCCCTCCCTTCCCACCCTAAACCCCCCACCCCACATCCTCGCGTGCCCCATGTCTAACCCTTCAACCGTCAACATGAAAACAGACATAAGTGTCCACTGAGGAGTCTGTCGAACCCTCCCTTCACCCCCCCCTAGTCGCTAAATAATAAACAACAGAACAAAGGATATGGTCCTGGTCCAGGAAAGCGACACACACAGTCCCTCCTGGATGCAAATAGGTCCAAGGAGGGGAGCCTCCTTACAGTTGGTGTATTGCCGGTATGCGCTCCCTCTACGCCCTTGGTTCACATGTCTTCGCCCCTTTTGTTTGGGTGCAATTGACTTTCAGTTACCATTTCCGGGGCTGTCGCCCCCGCTCCCTCCGCACTGTGAATGGCCTGAAACAGGGGGTGGTCTCCATCGGTGTCCACCAGGGATTCCTGGTTGGACTGATCAGCATGGGTACGGTCCCCTTGGGTCGGACTTCTATTAGGGTCTTGGAACCCCTCCGCCTCCTCTTCAGAGTGTCTCTCTTTGCCCCGATACGGAGTTCCAGGCCTCACAGTCCCCAAGCGCTTCGGATTCCTCGCAGTGAGTCGCCACCTCAGTTTTGGTCTCTGCGGTCTGGGCTTCCATCTTGGTTGCGAGTCCCCAGGCCGCGTCGCCGTGCTGCTAATTCCCGGCCTAGGCCTCGGGCGCTACTCGATCCACGCCTAAGTGTCCTCAGGAGTTTGGAAGAACTGGGTCGAGTTTTGAAAGATGACCTTGAGCTTGGCAGGGAAGAGAAGAGAAGCATGTACTGGATGCGCAGAGCTCGGAGTTTAACTTTTACGGAGTCAAAGGACCTCTGCATCTTTTGCACCTCTCTCGAGTAGTCGGGGAATATCATAACCCTGGTGTTAGCTAGCTTGAGTTCCCCCACTCTCCGCGCTTCCCTCAGGATTGTGTCTCAATCTTGATAGTTCAGGAAGCGCGCGATTAGTGGGCGTGGGGTGGCCCCAGGCGGGGGTCTCGCAGCCGGCCTCCTGTGCGCCCGTTCAATGAGGAAGCAGGTGGAAAATGTAGCTCCTGGGAGGGTTTCTCTCAGCCAGGTCATCAGAAAGGCAATCGGATCATTATTCTCATGTCCTTCCGGTATCCCAATAAAACGGAGATTGTTTCTCCGGACTCTGTTCTCCGCGTCGTCCACCTTCCACAGCACCTCCCTCATGGTGGTCTGGAGCTCCTTGATGTCGCCTGCGGATTTATGTGTCGAGTCTTCCACCTCCGAAATACGCGCCTCTGTTCGAGTGACGCGTTCTGCGATGTTGCGCACATCCTGCCGAAGAAGGGACACCTCCGTTCGTATCTCGGCCATTTTACCTTCGATGGCCTCTCTCGAGGCATGGATCGCCTGGAGGATGGCTGCATTGTCCGGGGCACTCGCATGCGCTCCCTCGGGTTCTGCCTGTGCCGGGAGTACCTTCGTGTACTTGTCCAGTTTCCCTTGCCGCTGCGTCTTGGGTTCTTTGTCTTTGGCCATTGTGTGATGTAGCAAGGGTTCGCCGCCAATCGTGCGTCGTAGGGCTGGCAGCGCCAGCGGGAGAGCAACCAGCTCGTCGCAGGGAGTAGATTATGAGAGGCAATGCATGAGATTTAGCTCGCCGTACACCCACTGTACGTATCACGAAGGGGAAGTCCTCTGGCAGACGTCTTCTCCCCTTGTTAGGCAACGGAAGAGTCTCTCCGGTGGCAAGGGCAGTGTTCAACAGGGCCTTCTGGCATGTATGGTGTTCCCTTATCCACAAGGGACAGCCAGCAGTATATATCAGGATCTTAGCCTTAGAAGGGTGCTTTCCGTAGGTCTCCCTCCGTTGTGACCAGCGGAGTCCCCGACCCCGTGCCACCTCGCCCTGGTTGTGTCCTATCAATGCTCCTGCTCTGAATGGCGTCTGGCGTGGCGAGGCCCCAGGATAGTGTCCCAGTTAAGGAGGAGGATACCAGACACCCACAGCTGTGACCGGCCCGTTCCCCTCGAAGAATCCACAGGCAGCCAATCCAGTTGAGCAGACCCGGAATACTATTGTGCAGCGCTGTTAGAGTATTGCCACCAGGGTACACATCTCCCCTCTGTGTCCACGGGGGGCCTCCGCCGGCCTCCCAACTGGGCCCCGCGGTAGCAGGTTTGATCTATCAGGGGAGACGGGTTACTGCAAGGCCCTCTCGGCCCATCCCCCGCGTCAGGCACCACTCCTCCTCCCAGGCATACCTGTACCAATTGTTGACGCGGTCCAGTCGTGCCGCCGAGAGCGAAGGGAGGTCACCGCTTTCAAATGGGCCGCTTGTAAGAGCCAGTGTTCCCCTGCGCAGCGGCGGGGCGTCCCCCAGTATCGCACTCCAGGGGGGGAAGGCCAGGAGAAGTCCCGCACAATCAGTGCAGCCGGCAGGCTCCCCCACCACTTATCTAGGCAGGAGGCAGCCACACCAGTGCCCATGTCTGCTCTCGGCCGGCAGCCACGCTCCTCTGTCCGGCGTGCCCACAGCCTGGACTCAGAGCCCCCGACGATCCTCTCAGTGGGCCGGGTTGGCGTGGCGATGCTCCGTCAAGGCAGGCCCAGCAGTGGCTCCCGTTTCCCCGGGACCACGGGGCAGGCTCTCAGAACCAGCAAAGCGAGGGGTATGAAAAGGGGAGCCCCTCCCTCACCGCGCCGCCGGCGGTATCCCCGTACCTCAGACAACGGAGGGATCGGGCACTCCGACGTCACCGGGGCCGGCAGGGCGCTCCCGCAGCTGCGCTCGTCCTCCGCCGGCCACCGGAGTCAGAATGTCATCGCTGGGCAGGCACCGCAGCTGTCTCGATGGGATGCGTGGGCAGCTCCCCCCACCTCTTCTGCAGGGGCGCCTCCGATCAGGCCTGCATCGTTAGCGGGTCTGGGCGGCCATCTTGGCGGCCGGGACCCATCTCCCTGTTGAGCTCGGTTTCCGTAGCAAAGGAAGCCACAGCAGCCACGAAGGCAGCCGCTCCCGTCGGGCTGAGGGTTAAGGCACCCTCGGCTTGCCGGATGATGTATCATGCATGGCTAGAAGACAGGGTAAATTACAGGATTGAGGTCGGGCGATCGGAGCCCCGGCAAATGCGGCTAGTCAGCCATGCCGCTGGCCACGCCCCTACCCAAAACCTCCCTTTTAAAAATGTATAAATCACTCCTATGTAGGCCTTGTTGCCTACAAGGTAGTGTGCATAGTCTTTGAAAGTAGAACATGCGCAAATTTAATGTAAACATGTCATTACAGTGACTAGCACCCAAAAGCCATTTTACTTTGATAGGCCCAGCTGTCCTATGCAGAAAAGCACTGAACAGATTACAAATCCTAATAAAGTACTTCCGGAATGGGACTAGCTAGAAAAACATTAAACAGCTATTTTTAACAGTTATTAAAAATACAACTCAATGGCGAAGTTGGATGTTTCATAAATATTAAAGAAAAGTAACTTATAGAAAGTTACCTTTTCCCTGCCTGAAGTTTGTGGCGGCTAGATTTGCATTTGCTCTTCCATTCGTGCCAGCCAACAATAAGCATATGAGGGGGGGGGGGGGGCGACCAGCAACAGTGATGGCCGCGCTCGAGTAGCGCTCCTCATCCCACCGGCCTAATACCCCACATTATCCGCATAAATATCCGTCTGCAGCAACAAATTACTGCGTCCCTTTACTTTCCGGGACACCGGGCTGCCCCGAGCGGGAAGCGGCGAGCCAGTGACCTTCCAGGAACGAGTTACAGGGAGGGGGCGGTGCCGGCGGGGGAAGGCCTCCAAAGCCGGGGACTCCCGTAGTTTGGCATCGCGGCGATCCCTTGAGGTGGCGCTGGAACTGGTGCGACTTGGAGGCGGCTGGGGCGTCTTTCGTGCGACCGCCCCATGGCAGTGACTGACTGTAAGACTAAGGGCCCGGGGGCCTCGGGGGCAAGAGCGGCTGTGGTGCAGGTTGCTGCGGAGGCCACAGCTGCGACGGAGCGGCCGTTGGGGTCTAGAGACCGATCCCTGAGCGTGGCCCCCGAGGAGTCGCCGCCTAAGGTGACCTCTTTTGAGGTATTCCGCCTGGCCTTTCCCCCCCTCCTTCATTGACCCCTGGAGCCCGATAGACAGCATTGGGCACTGTCTCTTTGAATGTGGGTGACAGTCCCTACTCCATATTATTCATCCGGGGCTGGAACTGCGTAGTGCGCAGTGGCCATTTTGAGCTGGTGGCAGAGGCTGTGCTGGATCGGCCTGAGACACGGGGAGCTGCCACAACGGACGTCTCTCCTACGTGCCACAATTGGATTGTCTTGTCCGGCGCTGCACCCGGCTGTCAGGGGGAGACAACATTAGGACCCTTGCCTACTTGGAGGCAGACATCTCTGATACTAGTGACATTTTCCCTCCTACCTGCATATTGCTGTTTCCCCCCCGCCGATCTCCACAACTCGAGGTGGAGCCTGCATTGGACTTTAAGTGCACCAGATTTGCTCCCTGAGACCGGGGACGATCCTGCTGATAGACCTGCGAAGAGGGTCGCTTTTTCCAGCAAAGCTCAGAGTAACGACAGATGGGAAAGTCTGGTTCTTCTCGTCTCCAGAGGATACGTGGGACTGGTTCGAAAGATGGCAAACCCAGGGTCCCTCCCAAAATGACTCACAACGTCAGGAACGAGGGCTGGATGACCGACGTGATACCCTCGACTCCAGAGAAGGCCTTCGGTAGGTCTTGTGCCGACTTCAGTTGTCTGTGTGGAGGGCTGTGGAGGGCTCCTGATCGACTGCGGCTTCCCAAAGTCGCGACTGGGAGTTGTTAAAGACCACCTGGGACTTAGCCGAGAAGCTGCTTTTTACCAAGTAACTCTGCTCTGGGAGGGGGGCACATTATTGATTGTTGGACCTGTGGGACTCTTATGGTTATTGTGCTATAGCTTATTTTCGTTCACCATGGGAAATAGCCCGCTCCTTGCCGGGGTGGTTACAAGCCTTAAAACGTGGGCGTTCCAGTTTGAATTGGGGTACAATAAGATCATGGGCTGGGGTTGACGGGGCCACATTCCCTCAACAAGGTTTTATGGGGTTGGGCACACAGGCGCTCTGCACATTTGGGGGGTGGGCAGTTTGGAGTCCACATTGCAGGGAGGCAGGGAGGGGGGAGGGATTGGGTGGTTCCCCAAGGGTTTGTTGTTATGTTGTTCAATGTTTGATTTCGTTTGTGATGATGATATCTGACAGTGCAAGAGAGGTACCTATTCTGACAGCAGACAGTCCAACGTTAGGCCATGTGTTCTATTTGACCATGTTGTTGATCTTCTTACCAGTAATGAGGGGCTTGACGACTTTTTATGAGTGTTGGGTACGGGGCTGGAACCTCCCAATACGTTTCATAAATGGCCAGAAATCAGGAACAGCCTTTGCGACCAGACCGACAAACTGCTTTTGTGGAATGTCAACGGGCTTGGGGATAAAATAAAGAGAGGGATTGTCCTACAGTACTTAAAAAGACGGGCCCCTGATGTGGTCCTTCTGCAGGAAACCCACATACAGGGTTCCTCATACTGTGCTCTGAATAGGTAGGGGTATAAGTTGGTGGCGCATGCGGGCTATACTAAAGGCTCTAGGGGGGTGGGTATTCTTCTCAGTAAGTCCTCCCCCTTTCAGGACCAGTCCGTTACACGCAACCACCTGGGCAGGTTCGTGACGCTGACTGGCACATGGGAGGGCAGACTACTTAACATCACTTCACTGTACATTCCACCTCGACTTCACCTCCCGACCCTTACTGATTTGGGTGCACATCTGCTCAATCTGCCGGAAGGAATGTTGTTGCTTGGGGGTGACTGCAATGCTGCATTGAATGGAGAAATTGATAGACGACCAGCAAGGCCGGAAGAGCCGGCTGGGAGAGCGCTGGGAGAATTTTTAGCGGCAACGGGTCCGTTGGATCTATGGCGAGCATATAATTCGTCCTCCCTTCAATACACCTTTCATTCGGGTGTGCACGGGAGCTTGTCTCGTATAGATTATGTATTTTGTAAAGCGGACCAGCTCTCCTTATTTAGTGAGGTGGGCCACCTCCCGAGGGGCATCTCAGATCATTCCCCGGTGATAGCTACATATGGAAGTAGTCCCTCTGAACATAGAAGTGAAATGCTGCTTAATCCCTGGTATTTGAGGCTCCCTAAGATTCGGGAAGGATTAATTTAAACGACAGAAAATTACTTTAAAGAAAACGTGGGCTCAGTGGACTAAGCCTCCACGTTGTGGGAGGCGTATAAAACAGTTGTTAGGGGGCAGGGAGTACCCATGGTCGCTGGGTATAAGAAGGAAAAGCAGAAACAGTTACTTGCCCTGGGAAATAGCCCAATTGGAGAAAGATCAAGTGACTTCAGTGTCCCCTGAACTTAAACATAAATTACTCCTTAAGCAGAAAGAATATAGGGATATCGTCGAAGAGGCGGCTAAGGCTCACTACCGAACCACGCAGTGTCGGATCGATGAGATAGGGGATAAAGCGAATAAGCTTCTGGCGTGGTTGGACCGGCGAGAGCTGGCCTCTAGGTGGGTTTGTGAGATTGTAACGGAGGGTGGGAATCGCCTCAAGGATAGGAAAAGTATAGCAGGGCCCTTTGCGGAACACTTCCAAACAGTATACAAATCTGCACGTGTATATTCAGGAGAAGAGGCAAAAGAGCTGTTAGCTACCCTTAGACTCCCTGTGCTGGATGACGCGGAGGTGGAGGAACTTGAGTTAGACTTGACTAAAGACGAGGTTACCAAGGCAATTGGCGCCTTACAATCGGGAAAGGCGATGGGACCGTGTGGTCTTCCAATCGAATTGTTTAAAATTAATGCATCTACCGTTGCCCCATATTTAATAGACATGTATGAAGAAAGTGTGGTTGAGGGCATCTTTCCTGAAGCGCAAAGACTGGCGAATGTGGTGGTGATTAACAAACAGGGCAAACCTCCAGAACGTTGTGGATCATATCGGCCGATATCGTTACTGAATCCAGAAGTGAAAATATTGGCTAAAATCTTGGCCACGCGATTGTCGGCCCTACTCCATAAATTGATACATCCCGACCAGTCGGACTTTATGCCGGGCAGAAATACGGCGCTCAATCTGCGAAGGCTTCATGGGGTCTTGGGTAGGGCTAAGACTATACAAGAAGATGCAGTAATTATGTCGCTAGATGCAAAAAAGGCGCTTAACCTGATAGAATGGCCTTATCTCTTTGCAGCGTTAGAGCGGGACGGATTCGGCCCGAAATTTCTGTCTTGGGTGAGGCTGCTGTATTCGGAACCCCTGGCAAGAGTGACAGTAAATGGGGGTCGCTCAGCGACCTTCGTTCTGCATAGGGGGACTCTGCAGGGATGTCCCCTCTCTCCACTGATATTCGCTTTGGTTCTTGAACCGTTGGCAATTTGGATCAGCGGGGACCCCCTCATCAGAGGCTTGAACTGGACGGCGGATTGGGAAGACAGAATTTCCCTTTATGCAGATGACATTTTATTGTATTTGGCCCGGCCCTATCACTCCATCCATAGAATACTCCACATATTCACTCTGTTTCTGAAATATTCCGGTTATACTATAAATTGGGATGTCTTCAATATACATTCTCTCTGGGGGGGGGATATTAGGTTACCCACACATTGCGGTGCTCAAATTGTCACGGGAGGATTCCGCTATTTGGGCATCCATGTTACGACGGACCAGGGGGCCTTCTATGATAATAATTTGGCCCCGCCTCTGCGCCGTCTGCAGGCCGACGTACAAGACTGGAGGTCACTGCCCCTCACATTATTGGGCAGGGCGGCTTTATATAAAATGATGGCTCTGCCCATATTTGTTTACGCATTGCAAAATACGCCCTTCCCCGTCCCACCCAAATATTTTCAGGCTGTAGAGTCAGAGGTCAGGACCCTTCTGTGGAACAGCGGGAATCCCTGTATCTCCTTGACTAAGCTCACGAAGAGCTGGTACGATGGTGGGATTGCTCTTCCGGCAATCAAGAGTTACTACTGGGCTTCCCAACTAGTGGTCACTGACCACTGGGTGCATTGGCCAGTCGATGACCCTGCTTATAGGATGGATAGGTATAATATGATAAATGGCTCTTACCAACGGGCACTATATCGAGGGCGGAAAAATGCCCCGGTGTATACCCTGACCGCAACTACGGTTGCATTGTGGCACGCTTCGACCTCCGCCTTGGGTTGGAAAAACAGGATTACCCTTGCCACCCCTCTCTTTGAGTCGGATAGATTGGGGCTCTTAGCTCACGGCCTCGGGTTTCGCAAATGGGATCTCATTGGGCTGTCCACAGGGGGTGACTTATGGGCGAAGGGCAAGGTGGTCCCCTTTAGTGACCTACAACGGGATTATGATCTGAGTCCGGGGGAAACATTTTGATACTTGCAGGTTTGTAGCGCATTGTATAAAGCTGTGCCCATGGGCACGGACCTTCCAGCAGCCTCGCCACTGGAAGATAGACTTCTTGATGATTATCTGAAGGGCAAAGTAATCTCCCTGACCTATAGAAAGATTTTAAATAACTCCCCAGATGCTTTAGGAAAGATCCGTTCTAAATGGGTGGAGGAGGTGGGGGATCTAGACGATGAAGAGTGGCAGGAAGCGCTGGCATCCCCTCGAGAGGTCGCAATACGCTCCAGATTTAAATTAATCCAGCTTAAGCTCCTCCATAGAGTTTATTATACGAATGTCACATTAGCCAAGATGGGCATTCTGAGCTCCCCGCAGTGTCCCCGGGGTTGTGGGCAGGTGGGCACATACCTAAATCAGTGGTGGGAATGCCCGACTATACTGCTGTAATGGAAGAAAGTGACCTCCAGGATGTGGGAAGTTTGTGGGAAAAGTATGGAAGTCACCCCCCGACTTTGCCTTCTTAATATATGGGAGGCGACTGACCCGACGGCTAAAGAAAGGATCTGGGTTTCCCTTGGGAATGTAGTTGCAAAACGTAATATAGCCAGAACTTGGAAGGGAGACAATGTGCCCAAACTCCGGGACTGGGAGACGGATATGGACTGGTGTATGCAGACAGAGAGGGTGGTCTATGAAGGGAGGGGTTGCCATCAGAAGTGGACCAAGATTTGGGGTGACTGGAACAAAGCGAGGGGAATGTTGCGTGTACCGTTTCTTGATCCCTCTATACAAGATTGTATGACTCCGTGAAATTGTTGGTCATAATGTTGAAACTGACGTTATGTAATGTGATGGTATTGTTGGACTATACTGACAAATCGATGGTGATTATGGTACTTATGCACGATGTCACTTTATTATATGCTGTCAGATGTGTTTTTCATATTCAATAAAAAGAATTTAAAAAAAAAAACAATAGGCATATGAATAGGTGTGAAAAAGATGCAAAGTGCTTCCCAGGAGCAAACAATAAATTGGCCTGAATGAGCAAAGATGACTCCTCTGAAACGGAAAGAAAATGCTGCGAGTATCCACTTTGACATTACAGTGTCAAATCCTGCTTGACTGGTTTGCTGGGTTTACATATAACACTGATGGTGCATTTAAAAGGAATGGAAATAATTATCAAACAAATTCTTGTGTATACAGTGTGTGGTTGCTGTAAAACCTTACTTTAGTTCTACCAGACTTCTGTCTCTGAGTTTACTGTGGATACATTGACTGCCCTAAGCTGGATTTTAGTGTTAGATGTGGGAAGACTAGCAATGCCATAGTACACGCTCCACATACACCCAGAGCCCTCAGAGCCCACGTTTAGTGTGGCCGAAGACTTTCACCATCTTGAAAATTCCGAAAGTGGGTAGGGTTGGCCCCAGGAACTTTTACTCTTTGCTTAGTGAGTGTTCAGCGGTCAGTGAAGAGGTTGAGCTCAGGTATAAATTAGTGACCTTAAGGGTTCACACAAGGGTTGTGATTAATCTTTGGGGTGGGTAGTCACCCACCCCAAATAATAATCCAAATTCTTAGGTTAAACTAATGTGCTTAGAAGCGATCACTGTCCACTGAAAGTCTCACAAATCCAACACTCTCCCAGTATTATCTTCATGGGTCTAGCTTGACAGTGCAGCTGCTGCCAACCTCAAGTGATCAACAGGAAAAGGGCTTTAGAAAGCACTACTGGAGAAGGGATTTGTCTCTTCCTACATGTGGCTTCCCTAAACTACAGCATTTGATTGGTCAGAAGCTATGTGTTCCCCTGAAACAGAGTGCTTGTATAACATTTTATGCAGTGCTGGAACGTTTATGCTCAATAAAGTAGGGTTGAATCGCTTATAGTGACAAGCCTATGATGTCATTTGTCAGTGTTACAAAGTCATCCTGTGTGCTCTGTGCACCTCCATTTTTTGCTGACTGGAACAGGTGGTAGCTGGCTCGGACTGTGTCCTGGGCTCTGCTAGTCAAGGCCAGGACAGGTGCTATGTTAAAACACAAACACATACATACATTAGGGTACACTATGTGTTAGGGTACGCCTAAGATTGACGTGACCTACCCTATAGCTACCTAATAGATAATAGGGCAAGGGGGGGAATAAAAATACCTTTAAGTCCCTAGTATATAATAGGGCATACACTCGTAGGCATGCAGCCAGGTGAGAGATAAAGACAACACTTCTCTCATGCCCACCCTACTTTTATTGGCCCAGCACAGCAGTACCGGGTGAAATAAATTAAGGTAGAAACAAGGGATTACTTAAGATTTTGTAAGTGCTTTTGTAAAAATTGCAGGATTTTTTTTTTTTTTTTTACAGAAGAGCAAATTTCAAATTTTTTTGCAAATCACAAAATCCTGGGATGACTGAACAGTGCACCTTATCCTAAGTGTCTTCTGTTCTAACCGGAGTAAAAACAGGGGGGAATCTGGAAGGGTATCAGGATATTGTCCATAATGTGTTGTCGTTTCACAGTACCAAAATGACCACTACATGTAAAAGTAACATATCAGCCATCTTCGAGTGGCACAGAAAGTATTCACAATATGCAACACCATTTCAAGATTGCCGCTTTTCCTTAATTGCAAAGACATGCCGATCAAATTTATGCAGTAATATTTTTTATCATTTTATTCTTTCAATCATTTTAAATATGTTGTCTGAATTTGTGTGTGTTTTATTGTGGATGGGTAAGTGGATTTTTGTAAGAAAAAGGCAATGGAATGGATGAATGGTTGTATTAGCACACAAATGAGTGAAGAGGGGCATATACGATAATGAGGTATTGCATATCTAAACTTGCCAATAACTGAAGAGACACTTTCTATTATAAGCCAGACCTACTGGCATTGACAATGCTGGTACCAAACGTTATGATACTGGGGAGGAAATAATTTGCAAGGTGGCAGTGATAATGGGCTGCATTCTTCCCTTACTGGCCCTTTAGAGTCTTGGTGTTCATATATTGAATGCCTTGCTGCAATCACCACACTGCCCAAGCCTCCCTAAAATGTTTATAGTTTTAATAAAATATATGGGTGAAACCTCTCAATTTCAAATAAGAGAGGACTAACAAACAATAGTTTGGCTATTTTGTATTTTTTCTTATGCTCAAGCTGACGTCAAATGTTACATACTAAGAGAAAACAAAATGTTATATATTTTTTTCCATTTAAAATTATTTCACGAACATGGAGTTCCTAGTGGAACCACTGCCACATATAGAAAAACATGTTAGGAAACATTCACAACTCTGTTTGCTTTTTCCTGTAACTTAGCTACATAAAAATAAATGTATGATTCTAAATTTTCCATAACACTTTATAGAATCAGGGTACATTGAAGGTTCAGAGTGTAACATGACACCAGCAAACCCACAAGTATGTCAACTTTCATTATTATAAAAATTTACAGTTGGGAAGGGAAGAAGGTATCAAGTAGGTTGGCCAAACAGGAGTATACCCACAAAATGTCTGTGAGAATTCACAATTATTAGGATTTCCTCTTATATATATACCCTGTTACTCTGGAAATAGGTTGGAGTAACTGTCTCCAGGGTGGGAATGCAAACCCCAACACCCTCACATATCAAAGGACTGTAGAGACCGAGGTTACAAAAAAGAAAGAATAACAGTGTAATGTGAATATATAATAGGATTAGTCAGCTTGTCCACTCGGGACAATTCATCTGACTTGAATATGGAGGAGGAAGTACATTACTCCCAGAAATGTACAGTTGTAACTTCTTATGAGCACTTTGTAAATCCCATAAAGGTCAGAATTCTACTCCAAATGTAGGAATGAAGTTAGGAAAGTACATTAACGTTTTTACGTTAAAAGTTGCAAAAAAAAGCATTATTTAAAAAGTATGTTTACTGAGTGGTTAGGTCTCTGCTCGAATGGCCAATGCTAGAAAAAACATGCTCCTTCGCACCACACCTAGCAAGAGATCCATCTCTAGAATCCTTCCTTTCAGTAAAATGTAAGAGTGTTTGCGAACAGCTGCTCGGGAGACATTTTTTATCTTTTGAGCCAAGTGTTGGTAACAAATAGCAAACATTTGCTTTCCGTACAAAGAAATAACACAGTAGCTGTTGTGCTCACCTGGTAATTTCCTGCTGTAGTTGGGAAACAGAAGGCACATAAAACACCACTCCAAAATACACTGTGGGCTCCACCGCATACTTGTCCAGCTGCTTTTTCAGGGGTTTATCTAAATCCACCCAACGCCGCAGGTTCTGCTTGTTGTAATACCACAAACTGAAGTAGGTAACCTAAAACAAAAAGAAAGAATGATGAAGCCAGGTATACACATCATTAGGCTATATCAGGCAGCACTCCAGCACTAATAAATTATCACGTCAGGCAACATCATAACTAGTGTATGAACAATTTAGATACGTATGCCACTAATATATATATATATTCAAGAATGGCAATGCTAACCGTGTAAACAGGAGATAGGTAGATGAGCCCCAAGTACACGATCAAACCAGACCTCGATTAATAGCATGGAACAAGATAACAATATTCCCCTGAACGAGAAAAATAAGCACTGCTAGGGCTGGAATTTATCAATGTATCATGAATTGTTTGGCCCTTGTGTCACACTAATCTAGTATGGACCCAGAGGCCTATGCCTGTCCCTAAAAATGCACAGCCCAGGACCTATTCTGTGACCTGGTGGGGCGCAACAAGCATGCCCTTGGAGTAGGCAGTGGACATCCCCTGGATGAATCCTATAAAGTGGTGGCAGCAGAACAACATGTTTCTGAATCTACAGTGTGACCAGGCCCGGTTCTAGCAGGGGGGCCGGGTGGGCCAGGCCCACCCAAACATGACCTTTGGCCCACCCAATTACGACAGAAGAGGCCATGGAGAAGGCACCTGTTAAGTGCTTCCTCCATCTCAAGGTCGGAATGTTGTAATGTTTTTTCACTATCTTCAAAACTGAAATTGGGCGGTGTGTTTTGGGTGTAGAGGCTTAACTGGGAGAGCCCCAGCGGTGAGCTAAGGCTCTGGCTTGACACTTTAGGCCATGCAAGTGTCAAGCCTTGAAAATATTTGCTAAGTAAAACATACAAAAAACACAACATTTGATACAGTCACTTCTAAATTAAAAAACGGTATTTCTTTAACACATGGAAGCTTTGACATGAATATGTCAGAAAATGGCACTGCACTGAGAAGTACTTATAAACATGAGCTTAGAGTCATTCCTGCCCCCGACCTCACTCTGGTGACAGTGCTGATAGTGAACAAACAGGCAAGAACGTTTTTCTGTGGACCCTCTATGTGGGCCAGATATTATAGGCAACATTAGTCTATTAAATCAAACACAATAGGTTTTGGTATAGTTGATTTTCTGATTCATGTATTTGAACGTGCTTTCATGCACAAATATGAAGAGAAACGCGTTTTGGTGACATAAAATATTTGCCCAAGATCACACAGTTTAAGTGGGGAAGCTGCAGTTTATCCAGGTTTATGTTTTCACTTTGTATAAATAAGCCACTAAATGGCAATCTATTTGTCTCTCCTTTTTATGTTTGTTTTTTACCTCTTTGTGCAGTTTTCTGCAGTTTTTATTCAGTGCGAACTCAACCTACAAGTATCAAAGTGCTTTACATGAACACCAGTTACATTACACAAGGTCACATTCATTTATTGTATGCACTGGTGACATTCCCAGAATCACAGGATGTTGAGCCAAAGCCTAGACTCGAACCTAGCTTGTTCAGTTACAAAGTTAGAAGCTCTCACTGTAATGCCACATCCTGGGTAGATTGAGGGTGGCAGTACATAAATGCTCGGCTTGTTATGGGCTCGAAGTTCCAAGAGCACCTCATGCTGACCCAGAGCCAGTCTTCAGACACAAGCACAGATCAGGCTTTTAGTGGGTCCCCCATTTCTAGTTGGGAGGGATCACTGACAGAATATAGAATGCCAAAATATCGACCTGCAAAAATATAGTGGATAAAATATAGAATGCCAAAATATCGAATTCCTATCTACAAACAGGTAAGTACAAAAATATCGAATCCAAAATATCGTTGTAAATAATATAGTTTGTTAAAATATCGAATTTTTTAAATGTATTAAAAGTAATGTAAAATTAATAAAATAATAAATATAACTGAAACATACTTAAAAATACTTAAATAACCTTAAAATTAATAAATAATTAATGTAAGTTATAAAAAAATAAACATACATATTTATTTTTTAATACATATATATATTAACTTAATATTAATAAAAAATATTCAATATTTTTAGCGTAGGATAGCGGGAGGGTAAAAATTACTATTTCCACTCCAGTGAGTGCAACAGTAGGGAAAGCGTTGGATAGCGTAGGGGTAAAAATTACTATTCCCACTCCAGAGAGTGCAACAGTAAGGAAAGCGTTGGATAGCGGAGGGGTAAAAATTACTATTCCCACTCCAGTGAGTGCAACAGTAGGGAAAGCGTTGGATAGCGTAGGGGTAAAAATTACTTTTCCCACTCCAGAGAGTGCAACAGTAGGGAAAGCGTTGGATAGCGGGAGGGTAAAAATTACTATTCCCACTCCAGTGAGTGCAACAGTAGGGAAAGCGTTGGATAGCGGGAGGGTAAAAATTACTATTCCCACTCCAGTGAGTGCAACAGTAGGGAAAGCGTTGGATAGCGGGAGGGTAAAAATTACTATTCCCACTCCAGTAAGTGCAACAGTAGGGAAAGCATTGGATAGCGTAGGGGTAAAAATTACTATTCCCACTCCAGAGAGTGCAACAGTAGGGAAAGCGTTGGATAGCGTAGGGGTAAAAATTACTATTCCGACTCCAGCGAGTGCAACAGTAGGGAAAGCGTTGGATAGCGTAGGGGTAAAAATTACTATTCCCACTCCAGTGACTGCAACAGTAGGGAAAGCGTTGGATAGCGTAGGGGTAAAAATTACTATTCCCACTCCAGTGAGTGCAACAGTAGGGAAAGTAATGATTTAATATTTAAATAAAAATAAATTATCAATACCAATAAAAAATTAATTAAAATTAATTACCAATTACAAAATATTTAATAATTACGTAATTATAAATACCAATAAATATTATTTATTAAAAATGAATTACTTATTAATAATTAATTAACAACCAATTAATTTTCAATACCAAAAATGTAATAAGTAATAAAAAAATACCAATTAATAATTAACAATAAATTAATCAATACACAAAAAGAATTTCAATAATTACTTAATTACAATTAAATTACTTCCCACCCTATTCCCCTATAAACCCACAACCCGCTCCGAATAATAAATGAATACAATTAACATAATTATCAACTAATCAATTAATAAAAATTAATTACCAATTAATAAAAATTAATTACCAATAAATTAATTATCAATACCAATAAATAAAAATAAATATTTTCTTAATTACAATTAAATTACTTCCCACCCTATTCCCCTATAAACCCACAACCCGCTCCGAATAAATTAATACAATTAACATAATTATCAATTAATCAATTAATAAAAATTAATTACCAATTAATAAAAATTAATTACCAATTAATAATTAATTAACAATACATTAATTATCAATACCAATAAATAAAAATAAATATTTTCTTAATTACAATTAATTACATTTTTTTTTTTTTTACAGAGTTTTATATAGCGCGAACTAGACCCAAATCGGGTATCAGAGCGCTTTACATAGCACCAGTTGCATTACATGAGGACACATTCATTTTTGTTAGGCACGGGGAGATTAAGTGATTTGCCCAGAATCACAGGATGTTCAGCGTCATTGCCGAGACTCGAACCCAGTTCCCCAGATTCGAGGTCGACCGCCCTAGCCGTTAGGCCAACTCCTCTCCCAAGCTTGGTATTAATACAGGAGAGCAGTGGACACACTGTGGTACTCCTCAATGCATTGCTCTCTTTCCACACATCAGAAAACACATGAAAAATAAGCATGAACTAAATGAAACAAACAATGGTAGGATGAATACATAAGAAACTATTGTCAACAGATTTGTGTTAGAAGACTGAAATAAAATGTAGTGAATACAGCAGGTGTTTATTCTTGTAGTGAAAAAGGGAAACAGTCTACACCTGCACCTACAACAGAGATCTATAAAGCATCAAGAAGCAGCAATACACAATTGAGCATAAAACAATGACAAGTTCTGTTTATCACTTATTTTAATTTGTTATGCACTTAGTGATAAAATTACTGGTAACCAAATGCTAAAAGAACGGATTGCCATTGTCATGGGCTTCCTCTATTATTATCCCTGTCTTAAAGAAGGGAGATAGGGACAACCTGGCGTGTTCTAGACGAACGAGTTACTTACCTTCGCTAATGATGTATCTGGTAGAGACAGTCTAGCCGCAGACTCCTTAACCCAGAATATCCCCCAGGCGCCAGTCTGGATCCGGAGACCCCCCAGCAGCACCCCCGAGCGCCGGGAGACGGCGTCGCATGGCTCCGGCCCGAGGCCGTCCACGGACAGCTTCCCACCCTATTCCCCTATAAACCCACAACCCGCTACAGAACTAAAACGCAAAATTAAATTAAAAATAATTAATAATTCCTAAAAATTTATATTTAATTTACTATAATTAAATTACTTCCCACCCTATTCCCCTATAAACCCACAACCCGCTACAGAATTAAATTACGCAAAAATAATTTTACATAAATTTCGTAACTTTAAAAATATTAAACATACATTACAAAAATAATATACATTTTTAACTCATATACTAACATACTAAACACTTACAAAAATTCGATATTATTAAAAATTCGATATTTTTTAATGCCTATATTATGTACTTCTATATTTTGAAAATCGATATTACTTACCATTATTTCGATATTATTAACCACTATATTATGTCCATTCGATATTATGTCCATTCTATATTTTGAATTCAATATTCTGTCCATTCTATATTTTTTTTCCGATATTATGTCTGTTTACCAGTTGGGAGAGTTCGGACAGAGGTGTACCTGCCAATGATGCGACAGGTACAGTGACACGAGGGCCAACGCCTGTGAACAGCCTTCTGCACCTCAATTATGGTTTGTGTGGGGGTTCTGAGAGAGTTTATGTATTTTAGCTTCTGTAAGATCCATGCAGTAATATACTGTAGGATGGGCCATGCATTAAACTATTCAGATAGTAGCAGTTAACGCCACATTGGATGAGTAGCCACCAGGGTGAGAGAATCATAAATGTCGCCCAAGAATTAATGTGGAATTACAATGCCTAATAGAGTAGGGGCCTGATTCACAAATGTAAATGTACACTTTTATGTAAGTTTAATATTTTTTTGTATTCACAAAATATTTTGACTACAGAGATGCTGCAGTCAAGATGGAGAGCTCTGGACATGAAAAGAAAGGACAGGCCTAACTTTTTATGTGTGGAGTATCTACCATGAGTGCGGAGTCTCTACAGCCGTAAAATTACTATTTGTAAAATTAAACTTGTAGTTTATGAATACCAAAAATAGTAAACTTACACAAAAGTTTAAGTTTACATTTTGAATCAGGCACTAAGAGTGTCTGTCTGTTTTCTGCCAGATGCTCAGGTGTAGTAAATAACTGTGTTATCTCAAGTAAGAGATTGTGTTGACCTGAATTTGTTCTCACCGGTATGGCAGGGTTACAAATGTGACCATTTCATATTCTGATATCTTCTTACAGTACACTGCACATTCTCAGGCTATAGTCAATGCCACCAGAACATTGCAATTTTATGGCTGTGGTGTTTTCCACAAAATTATGGATTTGCCTCAGTTGCCACATAATCTATCATCTGTTGCATAATCTACAACTTTAAAAAAATGCTCCTAGCTCAATGGGATCAAAAGTTACCAAAAATGCTGTAATACATGTTGTAGTGCAGTTGAAGACCCTTTGCAAAGGTTGACTGTTCACCTTTCAGTTGCTTATTGCTATACTTGCGTGTTTAACTTGTATTAATGAGGTGCAACCTAGGCCGAAACAGTGTTAACAAGTGTAAAACAAATAACAAAATAATGAAGTATTACCATCACAAAATGTCGCCGCATTACACCACATAATTAGCCTTTTCTTGCTGCATAATTTTGTCAACACTGCTGCACAATTTGGTCCTCCCATACCACATAAATTCAGTGGCCCTGGTGATGCTCTGTGCATATCACATCTACTAGCGCTGATCATAATTCATTTCAATAGAGGGCTACCCCGTATTATGCAATGTGGGATGATATACAAACAGTGGCATTAATGAGAATTATTCAGACCTACCTCAGAACTAAATAAGCCTAGCCAAGACCCTTTGGCTCATTCTTGACTGCAAACTCATCATCACAGCTGAAGTCAACGCCATAAGTGCCTTATGCTTTCACGTACCCAAAAGGAACCACCGCTCCGCCGACCTCGCTATGGCAGAGATCCCACGCATCCGCAGAACCAGAGCAGGCGGAACAGCCTTCTCCTACGTCTCAGCAAAGACCTGGAACGAGCTCTCAGTCAACATCAGACGCTTCCCCACTCTGCACACCTTCAAGAAGAACCTCAAGACCTGGTTTTCCGACTGATCCTGAGCTGCACTCCCCGCCCCCCCCAGCGCCTTGAGACCCTCAGGGTGAGTAGCGTGCTTTATAAACACCCTGATTGATTGATTGATACTGAAGATGCTGAGGCAGGTTTTCAAATGGATCCCAGTAAACATGCCGAAAATCATCACCCACACTATTGCCTCCAGCAACTTAGACTACAAGAACACTCTCTACACTGGGATAAGTATGCATCTCATTGGGAGGCTGCAGAACATCCAGAACTCGCCAGCCAGAATCCCTCCCAACCTCCCACGACACACACATCTCAACTCAAGGAGCTACAATGGCTACCCTAACCCAAACAAGCAAATTTCAAACTTCTCTTTCAAACTTTTAAGGCACTCTGGCCCAGCACACCCCAACAATATCATCTGCTTTCACAAACCTTCCGGACACCTCAGTTCAGCAAGACTCCTACTTGCTCACAACCCAAGTAAATGGAAAACCAGATCCAGAAGTTGAGCCTTCTCCTACATTGCTCCTAAATTATGTGCCATTAACATCCGAGCCTCCTCTCTTGAATTCCACAGGAAGCTGAAGACCTGGCTTATCGAGTAACAACAATAGGCCCTAGGTTTGGCTAATCTCACACCTGCTCGGCACCAGGATACCCTCCTGGGTGAGAGTGCGCTTATCAAACCAACATAAAAAATGAACAATTGATGGACGGAATGGTGAACAATGTCAAACATTTCATTTCCAGTACAGAGATCTGGGCCTAAATCTGTAGTTTTTTTGCTTAACATGCTATTCCAGTTTGGACCCAGCCATATGCAAATCAGTCTTGACACTGCTCCACATGGGAATAGTCCAGCCCGAACTGCCAGGCCAAGTCCTCCGTGGACCAGAAAAAAGCATCCTAGGACCGTTTTCGGGGTATCACCAAACAATCAACAAAAACTATGGATACTGGGGGTGAGTGTTTGACATTGTATAGCGTTCGGTCCATCAATTGTTCTTTTTGCATTTGTCACTCCAAGTGGGACGGGGATTCCCAGACGTAAGTCCGGTGCTCGCCATGCCACTAGATTCAGGTTATCCTGGCTGATGAGGAGTGATACCCCGAAACTGGTCCTAGGATGATTGTTTTCGGGTCAGGGAGGACCTGGCTTGGCATTTCGGGCTGGACTGTTCCCATGGAGAGCAGAGCCAAGACTGATTTGCATATGACTGGGTCCATACTGAGTTGGCGTGGTGAGCAAAATAGAATGGATTTAGGCCCAGATCTCTGTACTGGGGGTGAGTGTTTGACATTGTTCAGCGTTCCATCCTTCAATTGTTCTTTGTGCATTACAAACCAACATAGCATGACATGACCTGACCCGAGAGAAGCAAATGAAGTTTATGGAACATTCAGTTCAAACTGGTACAAAACTCAACCATGGCTGGAGTATTCTGTTAGTCTGGATTATTGCTTTTGTTTCCCATGTTGTCTGCCTGTTTGCCTCTGTGCCTGCTTCTCTAATATAGGACAGGCTCAGGGGCATAGTGATTCCCGTCATTTGTGTGGGGTCACCCCCATGCAAAGGAGGGAAAGTCCTCTGAATATAGCGCTGGCTATAAATGTGTGCCAACGCTATCATTCTTACAGAAGGGGCTGCACAAGCATCTGTGGCCCCTCTGTAACCGAGGCACTCTGTGTAATACGGCCCCAAGGTTACCTGTTTGACTGCAATTGCTGGTTTTACAATTGTAAGGCATGAAAACTGCTCTTCTTTGTCAACAATACTGATTTCTTTTTCCGAATGTGCAGCTGTTTTTTAAACTTTTGTATCAATGAAAGTACACTGCAAAAGAACAACATGAAAATTAAGTTACAAAGTTCACAGCATGCAAAGAAATAGGTGTTGAGCAAATTGCAAGGTGTAAGTAGCCAGTTTTCCTAGTATGAAATGTCAAGGCTTAGGTGTGGTAACAGGGACCTCCTACTTGAACTACTATTACAATCTGCTTGGAATCCTGGTGCTTGTGCTGAAGCCTGGCCTGCTTGAAATTATAAGGGTTGGGGTTGTTGAGTATAGACATCAGCGCTTACTCTCAAATAACTTTCTAGATGCACTGAATTTCTGTTTGGAAGAAGATATGATGCAATCTTGGGCTTGTAGGCTACCTCCAAAATTGACAAAAATTGGGACCACATTGGCCCACCCGAACATATCCTTGGCCCATCCAAATGAAAATTCCTGGAACCGGGCCTGAGTGTGACCAGACCTTTTTCCTATCAGTGACCACTACGGACCGCTTTTTTGTAATGTTCCGCTGTGATGTGTAAACCAGAATATTGAGCTTATATCTTATGTGCATGTTGAATGCATGTAAGTGCAGTGAGTGTCACTTGTATGGTAGTAGCACTGTGTGTGTTGGGTGAGTCTGAGCATTGGGGGCAGTGGGATCCATTTTGGATGACCCTGGTTTAGCATGGCACAAGATGGGTGATGAGGACCTCCTCCACCCTACAGTGGAAGTGTTTTGCTTCACTCCTGTGGCTCCCAGGTGGAGATCCAGACCCTAAAAGTGAGAAGGATGGAGACAGGACTACAGTTAGAAATTCCATGAAAGCCTTGTTAGCAATGGACTACTGATTAATTCTTCCTGACCACTGCCATTTGGTAGGTGGTATAGGTGAGGGATGGTACTGCAGTTTCTAATGACAGTCACGTGCAGAGATCTCACACTTCATTGTGCCCGTATTTTGGATAATCCTGCTTGGAGCCAGAGCAATTGCTGCCTTCTGTGCAAGACACCAATTTGCCCAAAAGCTGGGTCTGGAGAGCAGCCTGGAATTGACATTTGAGAGAGAACCAACACAAACCAGTTCTGAAACTTTAGACACAGGATCCACATGTCCTATCTGGAAAATGGGCATGGAAGTGCGATCCAAACTAACCCACATTGTCCCAGTCCCAAGTTATTCTTGACCAAGAAAGGGAGTGCTCCACAGAGTACTCAAGGAGCTACTACTGTACAACCATAACTGGTGTCTCTCAGACAGTCACTCTCCCAGAGATGAAGGGACATATCTTAAAGTCATAACTTTCTACTGGAGAAGCTGATGATTTGCCTAAAGAGCCTAGAAACCTGTGGCCTGCTGAGAGGGGTAAGGAGTGTGCATGAACCTTCTGGAGGGCAGTTAGTCCAGAAGAAGCCCAGTATTTTCCCAGTATGAGGAGCATCTAGAGAAAGATTGCAACCCAAGAGAGAGAACGAGGGGTAACCGTGCTGTGAGGAGTTCCCCCTCAGTCTCTCTGTGCAGTTCACAAATTAGATTAATCTAAACTACACACAAGCATGTATTCGTATGTTGCCCGGCAGCCTGCCAACGCTCCAAAAACTGGTGGTTCAGCTGCCAACAGAGAGAGGAAAGGTGCATTGCCACCAACACAGAAAGTCCTGTTTTCCACTGTCAATTGCTTAAAGTCTGTTTGCAGCCGCCTTTACCGAAGACAAGTACTGACATGTAGTTCGGCTCAGAGTCCGTCCCGCAGACCCTGTCCCAAGCAAGGTTGCACTGTGGTCTCTCTAAAAAAGAATCATTGCTATGAGAAAAAGAAGACAACCTGTATCCACTACACAACCCAAGCCGCTAAACCACAGGGCTTAGTCTGAACCCAAGAACGAAAGACAGGAGGCCGCCATACCCACGTGACTCTATTTGCCTTAAAAAAAAAAAAAAAAGAAAGAAAAAGACTTTGAACTGCGTTGCTGTTGAAACAGTGATCATTTTTACACCATCAGCACCATAGTCTAATCCCATAAAGAGTACTGGGCATTGTAATAGTGGGATCTTGACCCTAAGGGAAGGGAGACCGATTACCGGGAAAGAGAGGTGTGTAGCACCTCACTGTTAGAATGAAACTTATGACAACCCTGTATAACTTACTCGTCTAATTGTATAGTATTAACTTCTGCTGCGAGATTAAAGATTTTCTTTTTCCACAAAAGGTACATACTGGGCTGGTCATTATGTTAATGTTACTGTTGGGTGGCTAGTGGAGTCTGTAACTGTTCGCCCTCATTACCTAGAGACTCAAGAGTGGAAAGGGTGATACTTGGCTATGCTTGCACAGCCATAGTAGGGTAGACCCCAGGACACCATAGGCAAACATTCTCACCTACCACAGTTCGGGCCCAGTATCCCCTGCCCACGCCACAACAGGGTCTGACAGGCACCTTCACCAATAAACTAGGATAACTTGAGTCCGATTCACCTCTACAGTACTATAGAGAAGATACCTGCAAAACATGTGGATGATTATTCCTGGCATATGTTCCGCTGGTGTATGATCAAGGCAGGTCTCTCCACTAAGGCAGTGCAAGACCAAGGCAAACAAGTTAGCTACCCATTTAAGAACAAGGGAGTCACAAGGCCATCAGTACATGATCATCGCAGTAACCAATAACATTAGTGTAATCATGATCTGCAACCCTACCACACATTATCAAGTCACCACTAATGTATGACCCTTCAAGCCATGTGCATCACTAGGCAGGATCATGTTTGGTACTTGCACTATTTTTCTCACAATAGGTAAGGGGTAGGAGGACAAAACCCCACTCCGACCTCCTAGTATATACTTTAACCCACACGTAGGAATGGGGCTGAACATAAAATGTCGCTTACGTTCAAAGGTAGACTGACAAGACACTTATGTGGTTAATACTGCCCTCACCCACAGAAATCTGTGGCATGCTTCATCATAGGGCTGCTGACACACCTCCGCGCAAGCCAACGACAGAGGAGGAGCAATAGGGAGGGGAAGACAAGACAAACATAAAGAATAACTATGTGGGATCAAAAAAGAAAAGTGCAGAGGATGTTTAAAAGCTAACACAAGGGTCTCCAAATCACCTTTAATGGTGGATTCCCTGGTCAGATTAAAAAGGTTTCTTGAAAACCCAATGGATGGTGGTAAGCTGGGCTGTAATGAACCCACTACCCCTCCATTCTGCAAACCGTCGACATGTTTCAGCCGGCAAATGCAATGCCCCCGGCTTTCATCAGGACAAAAAAATGTAGATCCCTTAAGCCCACTTCCTAACTCCTACCTTATGGAGTAGAGCGTAGCCTCAGTCTGAGTAATTTCTCAGGCCAAATGGAATTGCGTAACTTACTCCCGGGATAATACCTGTAGGTAAATGAGAAAATGTACACACATCAACACTCCTATCACAGTGCCCAGGTGCAGTGAGTGTGAATTAATTAAAAGAAACATAAAGCCACGTGTAGTAGAAATTGCAAAAAAATTATCTTGTCCTTCTAGACTATTGAGCGCGACACGAAGGGTGCCCTAGTTTCGGGTGATCGCCCCCCGGTTTAGAGGACCACTTATCCCCTGAGAGCGTCTAAATCTCGCTCACTATAAAGAGTTAAAAATGAATTTAAAAGAAAGAGAAATACTTGTAGGGCCATCGTAGTGAACTCAGAATGCACAACCATGCACTCGGTGTATCTTACCGAGTTTCATCAGTGATTACACTTGAACTGGCGGGGGAGCGAGAACAGCTCCCTGTCGTCACACTCTATGTTGGTAGAAAATGAGATCGGTTAGTTATGTCATGGATGCGTTTACATCAAGGATTATTATAACCAATCGGTGAGCCCCTTGTCCAAATGCCCTCGTTGGTATCCCGGTTTTAAGGACCCAAACGATTTTGTGCCGTGGGCCCGCCGAACGGATCTCTCCGGATTAGATCCCTACCTGCTATGAGGTCTCAGTCGGCTGTAAAAACGTCTGGCACAATCCTCTTTATGAGGACCCTATGGCCCCTTGCGAACTTCATCAAGGTGAGCCCGTCTCCCACTGTTTGTCTCTCCCGGCGCCGCGTTGGTTCAATGGGAATCGGCCGGCACTGCCAGGATATCCTCCTGCGGCTCTAACCACGTGACCAATCACGCCGTGCGTCTTCGGAGGAGCACGTTGCCGAGGAGTCTAGACTGCTAACCCCTACCTCCATCTTTGGGTGTATAAGATGCGGTGGCAGTCGCGTTAAGAAGTTTATGTCAAAATCAAAAGCAGTTAAATAGGTGCAATGATGTAATACCCTGATCCTTTATATTAAATGCCTTACTATTAGATTAATAGTGTTTAGACATGTCCCTGTAGATCCCCTGGTACATAAGTGGAGGCGGAGTTATCATTATTCAGGGCAACAATGCACAACTGTCAGACTCTCAGTTAAAAGCATGACCATAATGTTAATAATATTCAGGTCAGTCCCTCCAGGTCCCGTGCTGCATTGATGGAGGGGAGGGGAGGCTAGTATAATTTAGGGCCCGGTGGCACCAGTTCTAATCAATGTCACCTGCGTGTTCGTTTTAGTCAAGAATGGGGTGGGTCTATTGTATGTATCAAAATATATGTAGTGGTAGAACATAGGGGGAGGAGTAGTGGTCCAGGGTAATGGTCCAGACCAAAGTTGTTATGCCCTGATATATATGCCTAGGCCCACTAGTGTATGCCCCTCGTATTTTCTTGTTACTAAGACAATAGTGATATATAGCTGCAACCCTGGCTGGATTACATATTGTACAATGTGTTCCATGGAATATCGTTGTTTAATCCTGTGGTATGGCTCCGAACCCTACAGATCCATTTCTGCTCCCTCAGGAATAGCACATTCTCCCTATTCCGCGATGTAGGGGGAATGTTGGGTTTTTCCACCACTGTCCAGAATAAGTCAGAGTGTTTCTTCTCCTTGTAGTGCGTGGTCAGACATGTAGTTGTTTTCTGGCATCTGATTGTGGACCTGTGTTCCATGATCCTGATCTTCACCTTGCGTGTCGTCGTCCCGATATAGATCAGGCCACACGGACATCTGATCATATAAATTACATAGTCGGTGTTACAATTAGTGTGTTTGCGCTGTTCCCACGGGTGGGTGAGACCTACGTCGATGGTCTTGGTATTCGCGGTTAAGTGACAAACATCACATCCTCCACATCTCGTGTGTCCCGTCACTGGGGTTAGGTCCCATAGGTTCTCCTGATGTTCATGGTTCCTAGATGGGGGTCTTGGTCTTGTATGTACCAATAGGTCCCTTATGTTCTGACTTCTTTTAAATGAGAACAAAGGTTTATCCAGCTGTAGTCCGTTGGAGTTCAAGATCCTCCAGTTGCGTAACACAATTCTTTTGATGCTGTTGGAGGCTGTGTTAAATGTTGTCACACAAATGGCTTTGTCCACTGGTGGTTTCTCCACTGATTCCAGCAGGGCCTCTCGATTACTGTTGCGAGCCCTCTTCCGTGCTCGTTTGATGGTTCTTTGTGGGTACTTTCTCTCTAGTAATTTCTCCGTGAGGGTGTCAGCTTCTATTTTGAAATCTTCTGTTTTAGAGCAATTTCTGCGTAGTCGCAAGAATTGGCCCACCGGGAGATTCTCTCTCAGTCCTCTCGGGTGGAAGCTTTCAAACAGCAGGAGGCTGTTCTGATCGGTGGGTTTGTGGAACATCCGTGTTTGCAATTTGCCTTCCCCTAGGAAGATCTCCAAATCCAGAAAGGGGAGGCACTCCGTCGTGATGGTGGACGTAAAGTGCAGGAGGAGATTACGATTGTTGAGCCAGTCTAAGAACTCTCCAATAGACTGGGCATCTCCCTCCCAAATGAGCAGTACGTAATCTATAAAACGCTTCCACATTTTGATGTTGTTCTTCCTTATGCTCGTGGGGGCAAAGATGAATTGCTCCTCGAAGGCCGCTACATAGAGCCCTGCTAGACTGGGAGCAAATGTGCTCCCCTTCGATGTTTCATGCGTCTGGAGATAGTAGGTGCCTTGAAACTCAAAAAAGTTTTTTGTTAATGCAATTTCTGCCAGGTGCAAAATTTTGGTGTGTAGAATGACCAATCCTGTGCAAAGAGTATCTCTTCCACTACCCGAAGGGTTTCCCTTTGGGGTATATTTGTATAAAGGGATTCGATATCTAATCCCACCAAGTACTCTTTCTTGGGGTCAAATGTAAGGTCTTGTAATAAGTTGAGAACGTCCGTGGTATCCTTCAGATAGGCTGTCCTGCTTTGTACCAAAGGTTTCAAGAAGAAATCACAAAACTGGGACAACGGCTCAAGGATCGAGCCGATTCCCGACACAATAGGTCTCCCAGGTGGAGGTCTAGTGGATTTATGCACTTTAGGGAGAGTATAGAAGTATGGAATAGTTGGATTTTCCTGGCAAAGGAATTTCCCTTCCTTTGCTGTCATCCAATCATTGTTGATGCCTTCCTCTATCATGGAGGCTATTTCCTTCTTGATGTCCGGGGTAGGGTCTCGTTGGAGGATAGTGTAGTTTCTGGCGTCAGAGAGGAGTCTCCGGCATTCAGCCTCATAGGTTTCTTTTGTCTGTATTACAATAGCACCCCCTTTGTCTGCTGGTTTCAGTACGATGTCTGTGTTTCTCCTTAATTGTTCCAAAGCTTCCTTCTCCTGTTTATTGAGATTTTTAAAGGGGTGGGATTCTTGTCTAGCCAGAGTTTCTACTTCGTGGATGACGGCCTGTTCAAACGCTTCAACCTCTATTGGGAGGGCCGCGGTTGGTGGAGTGAATTTCGAGGGAGGTCGGAAGTTGGTGTCACCTTCCCTCTCATCTGGATTGGCTTTATCCTCGAAAAAGACCCGAAGTCTGATGTTACGAAAGAAACCTGCCAGTTCCTGGCGTATCTTGAATATGTCCAAGGTATTAGTGGGAACAAATCCAAGACCCTTGTTCAGGAGTGTTTCTTGTGGGCCGGTAAGGGGTGTGTCTGTTAGATTCATCACAAGGGTTATTCCCCGCTCGTCCCTGGTGACGGATCCCTCGCCATGCTCCTGGTCACCCTCTGGTTCAGGTCCTCCCATTGCACCCCTGATGTTCCCCTCTGTTTGCCCCTGCCTCTCCCTAAAAAAGGATTCGGCATCTGTGGGTATTGTGGGGTTTGGGGTCCCTGCATCTGTGGGAATTGTTGGTACATTGGTGGCCAGCCAAAGTTCTGACCCTGAAAATTAGGATACATGGGGTTGAATGCCGGTCGTGGTCCTCTAAAGAAACCCCTCCCTTTCCCTCTCCTGCGAGGTCTTCTCTCATAATCACTTTCCTCATTACTTGTGCTCGTCCTGTCTGAGTTTCTGTTATCCTTATTAGGGCCCTTTTTCCTTTCCTCCAATTTTTTAAGGATATATTCCTCTGTTGTGTATGGATAAACCTTTTCATTTGAGAATTTTGTTAGGTCTTTTTGTAGTTTGTCTACTTTTGATCTCAGAAGGTAATCTTTGTATTCCCCCAATTCATTGTTTGTCTCTTCCAAATTCTTTTTATAGGTGGCCATTAGGATGCTTGCTTTTAGGCCCTGCTCGCTAGCCTGGATCTGAATGTAGAGGGTATCCGCTATTCTCTTGGCTGTATTTATTATTAGAATAAGCCAATCCCTCGTACACTTCCAGGCTATCAGGGCCCAGTCCTTACGGAATATAACATCTTCTAAGAAGATGTGGGGCTCATTGTTGACAATGAGTCCTCGGGGGCTGCGTTGCCCCTTAGGTATTCCCTCAAAATGGTCCGTGTAATATCGCCTTTACGTGTGACCGCTTGAGTTCAATCAGAGTGTCCCAACCTTCCCCTTGGGAAAGGACACGTTCTATAGTTGTGTACTTGCACTAACCATTACAGAATTTTCAAGTTTGTAGTACCTCAACCACTAGTGTATATTTATGCAGTGCCTCCAGTCCTGATCCATAATCAATTAGTAGTCTAGCACTAGTGAATGATCAATAAAGACGCCTTTTAGCCAGAACTAGCATATGAGCTAGCCAGACACATGCACCATCAGTGCATGTCCAAGACAATCACTTCCACCATTGGCTTACGAGCCAGATAGGCACCTTTTGGTCTATCCCAAAACCAGACAACCACATCACTATTGTATGATCGATACAAGCACCAACACCAGTGCATGTCCAAATCAGGCCCACATATCAGTGTATTTTGATCACAATAGCGACACTAATACTGTATGAGGAATGTAGTTGAGACAACAATTAGTGTTTGACTAGGATGCAACCCTGTGCAATATAAAACGTTCTATGGACATTACTGAACGGTTTTCCATTCAACTTCTTTTCCATTTTCTAACCAAAGATACAGGACAAAAAGGAAAAACGATGATTGTGCAGAATTGCAGCTTTAATGTTGGCTGGGTAAACGAATGATAGACAGGCTTCTTGTTATCCTGATTTGCTGTTGAATGTGACTACAATTCATCAGATGGTGACGAAGGGCAACTGGGACTCTACTCTGGGCTCCAAAAATGTTGAAGTGTTGGTTGTGCCTCTCTGGGATGGGGAAGCAGTTTGAAAAAAGCATAATTTTTCCCCATGTGCAACCTCTCTATTATCTACCTTGATAATAGGCAGTCTCTATACTTACAATGACTTTTTCAGCCAGAGGGCACCTTTTCCCACCAGCCATGCCCTTCTCCTACTAGGCCATTAAAAGACAGAAGTGGCAGTGTGTGCTCCAGGTTTCTAGCCTATGCTTATTTCACAAACTATGGTCACTACCTAGTGTCTCCTCCCGTTCATAAAACAAGATTTCAATTATTCCTGGTCATCCTATAAATGAAATGTTGCTTCCATCCTGGCACTGAAGTGCTTTCCGACTTACCAAGCCGTAAACTTTCTCCCTAACCACAGGGTTGGTACCTCCGAAAAGATGCCCTGTAGAAAGTCTGTGCATCAACATGCCATGTTTATGTTGCATCTTAAAAGCTTACGCAATGTGTGCAGTATATTAACTATTAACTCAGTTTGTCTATTGTGCGGTCTGTGTATAACAATCCCATACTGCAATAAAAGGCATGCAGTACAACTAGGGGAAGACCTTAAATGGAGGACTACTAAGTCACAAAAACATCCTAAAGAGGAGACCTTAAATAGTAGCTCAAATAAGTCTGGTCTATCCTTCCGAGACTTAACAATTAACATGAGCCTCAGTAATGCTCGGTTTTCTGTAAGTGAGATAATCGACAACCATTCTAATAGGAAAATATATTTACTTACAATCATTACTCTAGGTAATGTTACACAGCGATGGCAAGGAGATTCCGCTCATTCACAGTGATTTAAATACCCATACAATTTCACATGTACAAAGTGTTGGGTGTTAACCTTTAGTGCAATGCAGAAAAGCCTCAATGATGGCAGGAAAGGGGAGTACCAGTGAGTCGCTCAGAGGAGTCCGTGACATTTCAGGATGCATACCTACTATGGGCTGTTGCTACAATAGGAAGGTCGAGTTTTTTTTCTCCTGGATCAACAGGGCAAATGATTGTGGAAAAGGCGATCCCGAGGTGAGCAACCAGCAGAGAGGCCTTTGTTTAGAAAGAATAGATAGATGGAGAGTGTAAGTTTGGCGATAGCCAGTTAAATAAATTGATCTTGGAGAAAGAAAAAGGTAAAAGCAACAGAATGTGCTCACCAAAATATGTGAGAAAGAGTAAAAAGCAATATTAAATGATTATGGTGAAACAAAACCTAGTTTATACCCAAATTCAACTATTTATTTTTTCTGGAAGCGTTCTTTTAATTTACAAAATAAGGTTAACACCTGTACAATGGTAAACAAAAGAAGTAAAGGAAATCGAAACAGGAAACGGTTTAAAAATATACATTCCTTCAGGTGCTAAACCAGTGCAGCGACTTTTAGGAAGGGGGGGGGGGGGGTCTACGGAATGTGATCACTTCATATGCCACTTTGTAGTTTGGGCCTTTGTCGCAATGTTTACACTCTGTCTGTTTAAAATATGGTTATAGACCAACTAGCATATGAATCAGCAGGCCAAAAACAACATAGGGAGTAGTCCCTTTGCAAAAAATGTGCACCAGTTGTCTTATTCATTATGTTTTCTTGGTGATGTGAGGAGAGTTTAGAAAAGCTTTCACTGCAGCTACGAGTACGGCTCTTAAAACATGTATTGCTCAGAGACCGATTATTTAAGGTATTTACACCTAAGAATCACTGAGGTGTGCAAGCACCATCACTTACAAGTTCATTTCTACTTACGTTAGTTACAGAATGTGAATTTCAGCTCGTACACGAACATTCTCACATAGTAAATGTTATATTCTATTTTCCTTATTTATATTTATTATAGTTGGACACTTTGGGAAACTTGATATTAGCCTCCCCCCACCCCCTTCTCCTTTCCTAATGGTACATTCCTTCTGTTGGGCTAGAGGCTGCCTTGGAATGTTGATGAGTAGCCTGACTGAGAGGAGTGCAGAGTGCGCTGTGCCCTGTGCCCTGTGCTCTGTGCTCTGAGAACTTGTTGGTGGCAGAGTGGAGGCCGTAATAAAGAAGTTACTCAACTTACCTTCGCTCCAGTCTTCATTATAACTAGGGCTCCCGGTTTTATGGTATTTATTTTTTTGCCATTTCCGTCTGTATTTATCCACATTTATTTTTGCCACAAGCAAAAGACAACGCTACAGCTAGTATTTTTCCACATTTATTTAAATTAAAAATGCATGATTATTTTCAGTAATAAATATAAATAAGCTGCTGCTGTGTTACAACAATATTGAAAACACATTTCACTATCTCAGAATAATCGATGTAAACACATTTAGAATTTGAAGGAGTGTTCCTGTGCGCTCTAATGACCTGGCAAAAGAGGGCAGGAAAAGAAATTACATGAAAACTGTAGTTAAGCACTCTTTTAAAGACATATTCAAGGTCATTAGGGCAAGACTGCAGAACAGAGCTGGCTCTATCAGGGGGCCCATGAAAGATTAAAGTAAGGCAACATTTCAAATTGCTGTTTGACTGCAGGGTAAGTAAGAGGCCACAGGGGTGAATGGGCATGCGCAAGATGTCGGGTGGTCTGGAACTAGGGTGCTGACCACGAGCAACCGAGGCCAATGAAAATGATAGAATGAGGAAATACTGTGCCCAAGAAAATGAGTATAATGTTGATGTATAATGGTACCAGTGTTCTCTTTTATTAACATCTTTATTTTCCAATTTCTTTCCACAACAATATACACAATGCCTCTAAAATCAACTCAGCAGTCAAAACATTATTAATGTATCCCGTGGGGAGTACCAGAGGCGCAACTAGAGTGAAATTTCGGGAGGGGCTAATGAAAATTTCGGGGGGGTTTGATTCTTCCAGCAATTGGCAGAGTGAAGATGCAGGGGCTCTAAGAAGGGGTGAAAGAACAACAAAGCCTCGCTAACAAGTAAATGGTCTTTTAAAGACCTGTGAAGTACTCGGGTGCGGCTGTGTGTGAGCCCGGTAAGCTGTCTCCGCCGGGCTGACACACACGAAGGGGGGGGAGGGGCTGAAGCCCTTTGAGCCCAATGGGTGTTGCGCGCCTGGGGAGTACAGTAAAAAGGCGAAATTCCAACATTTCTAAACGTATGCAAACACCTTTTCCCCTCAGCTAGGTTCTCCATACGATGTATAGCACACTACCTTTTAAATCAAATAGACATGCTCTGACGAACTGGGGACCCTTCTCGCTCTTTCCATTTCGACCAACTCCATGAGGGTGGCATTCCCACACAATGCAACTGAGAGGCCGGAACAGACCAGACTCTGCGCCTGCACCACCAGCGGTCGTCCGACTGATCCTGGCCGGCCTACGCTGCCTCTAACATCGATTATGGCCACTAGTGATGGAGGAAGCCGGCCGAATGGGGCCTGAGAGAAACCCGCTGGACGCCCCCCCCCCCCGAACCCGTGGTCGGCCACTTGCCCAGTGGAGGCCCAGAGGACGAGTCAGGTGTGCAGGCAGCCCAGTAGCGAGACATCGCAGGAGCTGGCCAGGCCAGAGAGATGAAGAACAGGCCGGGGCCGCCCTCAGCGCCGGAGGATAGACATGTGCACCAAGGAGGGCCCCGAGAGGCAGAAAGCTCTGACCAGATCGGGCCACGGGGTCCGCCACGCAGAAGGTGAGACGACGAGCCGGCCCCCGCTACACCAAGAAGTTCATGTGCGCGTCCTCCTTCCGGACAGCACCGACGGTGTAGTTGGTACAGCGGGTGGGGACGTTGTTAGTGTAGCGGTGGCACAGGGGTTTCTCGGCTGCAGTAGTGGTGCAGGCGTTATGGCAGAGGTGGCAGAGAGGACGCTGGAGTGCATGTCTGGTTAGTGGTGTTTGTTTGCTCCCGCCCTCCCCCTTCGACCTCCCATGTGCCCTGGTTCTTTTCGAGTCTACACGTACCTTCCGTGTTGAAATTGCGGAGGGCTGGTTCAGGGGCACGGCAGTAGGTCACTAAAAGACCCTGGTTGGAAGGATTAGAAGGAATTCCCAGCATCAGGAAGGGGGCGTGGCGAGATAACTCTGGATTCGAGCACGGCAAAATTTGCTAGTATTTTGCCGTTTTTACATATAAATACAGACAAAGGAAAAATTGTTTTCCGTCTATTTATATGTAAAAATCAGTTTAAACGGAAAACCGGGAGCCCTAATTATAACACTGGCGACGACTGGTCTGTGTAAGGGAGCAGGACGGCTCTCCTTCCCTTCTGTGTACTTCCACCACGTCAAGTCAAGTTCTCACCTTGTGGCCCACAAGGATAAGGTACTGTCTCCTCCTTTATTTACCCAACGACCGGCACAGGACTGGATCCCTTTCATCCTTGTGACTTGGGGAGCCTTGCTTTATTGGCTCCACTGTCCTCCCATATTCCAAGTCTCGTACGAGTCACCTCACTATGTCCTGCCTTAGAATTGTTATGCACCCTGCTGCCGTCTGACTCATCACCTCAGAGGGCGACTTCCGAGTGCTAACCTTACTCCTGGATCTTCCGCATTCGGCGAGCTGTCTCCGCCTTCGTAGGCGTTGCCTCCACGCCTTCCTTTACTCCCCCAGAGGCTCCGGCTAATACCAACACCGCCTGGAGGCATATTCACCTTGGGCATTCCCTCCGCGGCCACTCCTCCTCTACGCCCTCCGGACCGCCTCCACGCCTTCCCATAGATTTCGGGGCGTATCGAGGTGCATCCGCTTGGGGCGTTCCCTCTGCTCCACTCCTCATCTACGCCCCCGGATCGCTTTCACAACTTTTGACAGATGCTGCTGGCTCCCTCATGGCGTCTCGAGGCATGTCCTCATTGGGCGTAACTCTCCTCAGCTTCTCCACCATAACGCCGCATATGCACCTCAAAGGAATATAGAGGGGTACCTTCGCCAGTGTCTTCGGACCGTCACACATCCTCGTCCTTTACTTGTTTTTCCCGGTGACACGCACACCATTCTGCGTGTCTATTGCTCACTCAGTAACACGCTCACTCTTCCTCATTGTTTTGCAGTGACAGGCACACCATCCAGCGTGCCATGTTGAGAAGCACCAATTTGGTAAAAATATAACCTTTTCACTACTGCGGTGACACGCACACCATCTTGCGTGTCTAAAGTTTCCTCTGCAACACGCTCACTCTTCCTCATCAGCATTGCGGTGATTGGCACTACATCCAGCGTGCCATGTTCAGAAACACCATTTAGCTTTAAATTTAAGCATTTCTCTACTGCGGTGACACGCACACCATTCTGCGTGTCTACCACTTCTTCAGTGACACACTCACTCCTTCTGTCATCATCCTTACGGTGACACGCACACCATTTAGCGTGTCATTTCAGTGGGTATTCTTCACCATCTCGGCTACAGTCATCATTATCAATCCACCGCGGTGATACGCACACCATTTTGCGTGCCACTTCTTCCACAGTGATACGCACACTGCTGCAAAGTGCAATCTATATTTACCTTCACATGTAGCGGTGACACGCACACCATACAGTGTGTCATTTTTCCATTCAGCACTTGTTGCTCTCTCCTCCACGGTGCTGCACACCATTCAGCGTGTCACATTTTCTGCTAGTGATACGCACACATTTATTACGCAATTCTTATTGTCCATCTTTATCCTTTACTCAGCATCAGTTTAAAAATCCTACATTTTTCCTACTGGGTGTTCACGGTGACACGCACACCATTTAGCGTGCCACTCTATTGTGGCAAGGGTATCTTCACTTCTCACGGATCCCTGCTCATTTTCTTCACGGTGGCACGCACACCATCTTGAGATTCTCCTTTCTCCTCTTCATGTTTCCCCATTTCTCAACCTCATTCAGCTATGGCTGCTGCAAGCTTGACCCAACCTCCTTCGTTCCTTAATTAATTTGGGGAACCCAACCACTCTTGGAAAGAATGAATCAAAATCTTTGAATCCTATCGAATAGCCATTGGGGGGAGAAATTCAGCCCATTAAGAAAACAACATATTTTACTCCACAATCTGGGTACCTGTTAGAAATGGGGGTCTCTAGTTGGCAATGGTTTGCACCTTGTCCAAGTAGGGACACTTCCTTCTAGTCAGGATAAGGGAGTTACACTCCTAAAATAACCCCTGCTCACCCCCTTGGTAGCTTGGCAAGAGCAGTCTGGCTGATCTTAGAGGCAGTGTGTAAAGCATTTGCACATAACCAACAGTAATACAGTGTAAGCACTACAAAAGGACACCACACCAGTTTAGAAACATATCCAAAATTTTTATATACTTAAGACAAGACCAAAAATGATAAAAATCCACAATACAGTACTTAGAAATCTTCAGTTATCAAAATAACCTAGAAAAACAGTTCCTTGAAGTCGATAGCTCCCTCTGGGGCTATCACGGCGTCGTGAACAAACAAATCCAAACAGTTCTGGCTGACCGTGGCGTCGCGGGCCAGCTACGGTGTCGGGAAGACTCGCAAAAACAGTACCTTTAGAAATGCAGGGCGTCGGCGACCTCTCGTTGAGCTTCCGAAAGCACGGCGTCCGCGTCGGTTCCGGAGGTCGGTGCAGGAGTCGTCGGGCCCTCGAAGTCACACGCGTTGCAGATTGAACTCCTCGCGGTTGAAGTCAGGAGCGCTGGCGTCGGGTGCTGCGGTGCGAAGTGCAGCGGTGCGGCGTGCGATGCCCTCAGGTCGCAGTGCGAGCAGCGGCTCGGTGGCGGCGTCAGATGGCGTTGTCGTTGCTGAAGAGCTGTCGTCGGCTGACGAACTGGAGTCGATGGTGCCGGCGTCGGTAGGCCAAGGCTGCGGTGCGGGATGAGGGCGGTGCGTCGTGTGACTCTACGAGCGGTGTCCTCAAACCACGGAGCAAGCAGCGGCGTCGATTTCGGCGTGGGGCGGCGTCATCGGGGATACCAAGGCAGCGTTGTGAAGTGAGGCGATGCTGAGTGCGGTGCCCACAGGTCGCGGTGCGAGCAGCGGCTCGGTGGCGGTGTCAGCAGGCGGCGGAGAGACCAGGGTCGTGGTGCGGCGTTGCGGCGGTGCCCTCTGCGGTGCCTTCAGGACACGGAGTCGGCAGCGGCATCGTAGACGGCGTCCGGTTGCTTTTTCTTCTTGTTGCAGCACAAAACACACAGTTCCCAGTGCGGAGGGCAGAAGAACTTGAAGTCTTAGCTGTTCCTGAGACTTCTTGAACAGGGGGCAAGCTCTACCTCAAGCCCTTGGAGAAACCCACAAAAATAGATTGCAGAAAGTTCAGTCCAGTTCTTTCTCTGCCCAAGACAGAAGCAGCCACTGCAGGCCAAAACAGCAAAGCACACAGCAAAGTGGTAGTCCCTCCTCACAGCTTCTCCAGCTCTTCTTCTTGGCAGTCTTCTTGGTCCAAAAGAGTTCTAAAATTCAGGGGTTTGGGCCCCACTTTTTATAGCCCAAAATCCTTTGTCCTCTCAGGCAGAGAGTGTCTGTGCCCAGTCAGAACCAGTTCTGCCCTCTCTGGTGTGGCTTCCTGGCAGGAGGTGGAGACGGCATTGGCAGAGGCAGACCAGGCCCATTCAGGTGAAAGGAAATCTCCTCCCCCTACTCTAAATGCAGCCCAGGTCTATTCAGCCCTTTCCTGACCCACCTAGACTATCTGGAGCCACGGCTCCTTTCCAGCCCCTGTCATCCAAAACCCAGACAGTCAATCCACAAACCCAGCAGAGGCCTACTGGATGGCTGAGCAAGAAAATACCTACTTTCTAAAAGTGGCATTTTCAAACACAGAATGTAAAAATCACCTTTCCTAAAAGATGCATCTTTAGATTCTGAGTTCAGGCATACTAAACTTTATTGTCCTACCTAGTTCCCAGGGCCAGTTGTGTTTATAATATGTTATAAACAAACTCCCCATTCTGTCCTATGGGAACAGGTAGCCTTGCAATAGTGAAAAACAAAATTGGCAGTAATTCACTATCAGGACATGCCACACACACCAGGGCCTACCTTGCACATACATTGCACCCTGCCCACAGGGGTACCTTGGGCCTACCTTAGAGGTGACTGACATGTAAGAAAAGGGAAGGTTAGGGCCTGGCAAGCGGGTACACTTGCCAAGTCGACATGGCAGTCCCAGACTGCACACAGGCTCTGCAATGGCAGGCCAGAGTTACATTTACAGGCTGCTTGTGTGGGTGGCACAATCCAGTGCTGCAGCTCACTAGCAGCATTTGATTTACAGGCCCTGGCACACTCAGTGCACTTTACTAGGGACTGACAAGTAAATCAAATATGCCAATCATGGAAACACCAATCCATAACACAATTTACAACAGGAGCACTTGCACTTTAACACTGAACAGCAGTGAGAAAGTGCGCAGAGACACTAAGCCAGCAAAAACAGAGTCAAAACCGGGAGGTCAGAAAGCAAAAAACTCAGGGGAAACACACCAAAAGTTGCCAAGTCTAACAGTACCCATGGTAGGAAGGTTTTCGACACCCTACCAGAGCCAGACATCAAGGAGGAGGGCGAAGAAAATGCTAGGGATGCATATGAAACCTCACTAATAAAACTTGAATTACACTTTGGAGACAAAGTTAACATTGTCCTGGAACGTCACAAGTTTTTCTGTAGAGTCCAGGGAAAACAAGAAAGTATTTCTAGCTACGTGGTCGTTCTAAGAGGATTAAGTGAACTCGGCGAATTTGGAGAACTCAACGATTCTCTAATAAGAGACCAATTGGTAAGGTGTACCAACAATGGGAAAATAAAGGAGAAACTACTACAAAGACAACCCAACCTTCATGAAGCTATTGAATTGGCCAAATCTATTGAACACACCGCCTTGTGCATGAAAGAAATCAAGCTTCACACTGACCCTGGACAAGTATCAGAGATTGCCAATCTTCCTACAGAGAATACCATATGCAAAATTAAAACTGACAAGAATTCCAACCCTGTTCGTGACCACGATTCCAGCAAACTTAAATGTTACAGATGCGGTAGCAATAACCACTTGGCTAACCATCCTAATTGTCAAGCTAAATCAGCCATATGTAAAAGGTGCAACAAGAAAGGCCACTTAGCAAGGGTTTGTCGGAGCTTACCTAAAAAACAAAATGGTGCTGACGAGGTCTCTGACACTAAACTCCAATCTGTAAAGAAAATGGTCTTTCAAGTACTAGACTCTAGAGCCGTCAACCAAATTAACTACCCCCAAATGCGAAATCGGTCTGGATGGCAAGAAAATCAATATGTATGCCGATTATTGTTCCCCCTTCACATTTGTTAACATTTCCGATTTAAAAAACTTGAACATTTGTGAAGAAAGTAAATTACTATCGGCTGGCATCTCCCCCAGCAGCTACACCAGGGACTCCATTCCTTTAAAGGGCATGATTAAAACTCACATTACATTGAAAGACCGAACTACCCTAGGTAAAGTCTACGTAGTGGAAGAAGGATCCTATCTCCTTGGCTGGCAACACCAGAAAGAATTAGGTATTAAACTTGACCCGAACAACCCTGAACAAGTACTTACCATTGACTTATCTATTGCTGGCAAAACCATTCTCAAAGAATTTCCTGAGGTGTTCACTACTGAGTTAGGTCTTCTCAAGAACTTCCAACACAAGATTAAATTGAAACCCAATGCCAAACCTGTAACACACAAAACCAGACCTATACCACACCTCATGTGGGAACCCCTCAAACATGAGTTATCCAGGTTACAGACCCTGGGTATTATCCAACCTGTTGATTGCACCGCATGGGTTGCCCCTGTTGTCATCGCCAAGAAGGCCCAAGGGGATGACATTAGATTATGCATTGACATCAGGGACCTTAATGATAACATCACAGTTCAAAGACACCCCCTGCCACGCATTCACGAGGTTCTAAGCACCATGGGGGAAGCTACGTTTTTCAGTGTTCTTGATCTTTCTAATGCATACCATCAGGTAGAATTACACCCGGACTCCAGAGAATTAACAGCCTTCACTACTCCTCTGGGGTCGTTCATGTTCCTTAGGATGCCGTTTGGGCTAGCCTCAGTGGCAGCTGTTTTCCAAAAAATAATGCAGCACATTTTGGAAGGGGTTCCCAAAACCTTATGCTTCCAAGACGATGTCTTAATCTACGATGCCACTTCTGAAGAACACGACTCGTCTCTCAGAACAGTTCTCATGAGATTTAAAGAGGCGGGCCTAACCCTAAAAGAAGAGAAATGCCAAATTGGGGTGGGAGCAGTAGATTACCTCGGGCACACCATATCAAGGGATGGATTTAAACCCAAATTGAGCCTCCTTGATGCTGTAGAAAAAGCTCCCGCACCCGCCACCAAACAAGAACTCTTATCCTTCCTAGGGCTTGCCCAATACATGGCTAAATATGTTAAGAACTTTGCTGACCTCACTAATGACCTCTGGGAACTCACAGAAAACCATACGCCTTACAGGTGGCTAGATAAGCACCAATTATCATTTGATAAAGTTAAAAAAGCTATCGTATGCGCTCCCCACTTGTGCAATTTCGACCCATGCAGAAAGACCATCCTAACCACCGACGCCAGCAACAAAGGACTAGGTGACATACTCTCTCAAGTCACCGGGGGGAAAGAACGTATCGTAGCCTTCACCTCTCGTACCCTCAGTAATTCAGAAATAAATTACTCAGTAGTGGAGAGAGAAGCACTGGCCTGTTTCTGGGCAATCAAATACTTTAAATTCTATTTATGGGGGATAAAATTCACGGTACGCACCTACCATAAACCCCTCATCTACATGTTCAGCCCCAAAGGTACCGCCAATAGCACACCTAGTGGCAAGATGGGTGTTGGGCCTCGAAAGCTTTTTCTTTAAACTTGAGTATGTCGCAGGTGACCTCAATTTGGCTGCCGACTTCCTTTCAAGAGCACCTTTAGATTTAGTGGAAAATTTTGAAACCCCAGAATATCCCATCTTAGAGATTCACTCCTCTACTATAAACAACAAGCATTGGAAATGCAATAGGTCTCGCATTTGTTGGAGCTATTGGCATTGTAAATGGCAATGTTTTGTACTTTGCAATAGGTCTTGTATTTGTTGGAGCTATTCACATTGTAAATGGCAATGTTTTTTATTTATCCTTGGGGTTTTATATAGCGTGAACTTAACAGCCTCAGTTATGAATTTCGATTCATCAAAGTTTTGTGAGCCCTGAAATTTGCACAAGTAAAGTGCTAACAGTATAAATATGGGCACTGTTTAATAAACCAAGCCACTGCAATACAAGAGCAAAGGTGACCGAGTGACTGCTTCTGGGTTGATGGAGTTGCTTACAGTCACTGCCCGTTAAAGCTAGCTAGCCCGCTACTATGAGTTTATCAAACTTAATGCTATGTTTTCTTATGCTAGCCGCTTAACCGCGGCGGCAATTCTGCCGCGGCGGTTTAGCGCAGTGGGCGGGGCCGCGTCGGCCAAGGGACGTTTTGTTTTGTTATGCTACGTTTTGTTTTGTTATGCTATGCTATGTTTTGTTGTGTTTTGCTATGCTTTGTTTTGTTATGCTATGCTTTGTTTTGTTATGCTATGCTATGTTTTGTTGTGTTTTGTTATGCTATGTTTTGTTATGCTATGCTATGTTTTGTTATGCTATGCTATGCTATGCTATGTTTTGTTATGCTATGCTATGCTTTGATGCGTTTTGTTATGCTATGCTTTGTTTTGTTATGCTATGCTATGTTTTGTTGTGTTTTGTTATGCTATGTTTTGTTATGCTATGCTATGTTTTGTTATGCTATGCTATGCTATGCTATGTTTTGTTATGCTATGCTATGCTTTGATGCGTTTTGTTATGCTATGCTATGTTTTGTTATGCTATGCTGTTTTGTTTTGTTTTGATATGCTATGCTTTGTTATGCTATGCTATGTTTTGTTATGCCATGCTATGTTTTGTTGCGTTTTGCTATGCTATGCTTTGTTATGCTATGCTATGTCTTGTTATGCTATGTTTTGTTGTGTTTTGTTATGCTATGCTTTGTTATGCTATGCTATGTCTTGTTATGCTATGTTTTGTTGTGTTTTGTTATGCTATGCTTTTTTTGTTATGCTATGCTATGTTTTGTTATGCTATGTTTTGTTATGCTATGTTTTGTTATGCTATGCTATGTTTTGTTATGCTATGCTATGTTTTGCTATGCAATGCTTTGTTATGCTATGCTTTGTTTTGTTATGCTATGCTTTGTTATGCTATGCTATGTCTTGTTATGCTATGTTTTGTTCTGCTATGTTTTGTTATGCTATGTTTTGTTATGCTATGCTATGTTTTGCTATGCAATGCTTTGTTATGCTATGCTTTGTTTTATGCTATGCTATGCTTGGTTATGCTATGCTATGTTTTGTTGTGTTTTGTTATGCTATGCTTTGTTGTGTTTTGTGATGCTATGCTATGTTTTGTTGTGCTTTGCTATGCTATGTTTTGTTGTGTTATGCTATGTTTTGTTATGCTATGCTACGTTTTGTTCTGTTATGCTATGCTATGATTTGTTATGTTATGTTGTGTTAGGCTATGTTATGTTTTGCTTTGTTATGCTATGCTATGTTTTGTTGTGCTTTACTATGCTATGTTTTGTTTTGTTATGCTATGCTATGTTTTGTTATGCTATGTTTTGTTTTGTTATGCTATGTTTTGGTGTGTTTTGTTATGCTACGCTATGTTTTGTTATGCTATGTTTTGTTTTGCTATGCTTTGTTATGCTGTGCTTTGTTATGCTATGCTATGTTTTGCTTTGTTACGCTATGCTATGTTTGGTTGTGTTTTGTTATGCTATGCTATGTTTTGTTTTGTTATGCTATGCTATGTTTTGGTGTGTTTTGTTATGCTATGTTTTGTTATGCTATGCTATGTTTTGTTATGCTATGCTATGTTTTGTTATGCTATGCTATGCTGTGTTTTGTTATGCTATGCTATGTTGTGTTTTGTTATGCTATGCTATGCTATGTTTTGTTATGCTATGCTATGTTTTGTTATGCTATGCTTTGTTGTATTTTGCTATGCTATGCTATGTTTTGTTATGCTATGCTATGCTATGTTTTGTTATGCTATGCTTTGTTATGCTATGCTATGCTTTGTTATGCTATGCTATGTTTTGTTTTGTTATGCTATGCTATGCTTTGTTGTATTTTGTTATGCTATGCTATGTTTTGCTATGCCATGCTTGGTTATGCTATGCTTTGTTTTGTTATGCTATGCTAAGCTTTGTTGTGTTTTGTTATGCTATGCTATGTTTTGTTATGCTATGCTATGTTGTATTTTGCTATGCTATGTTTTGTTATGCTATGCTATGCTATGTTTTGTTCTGTTTTGTTATGCTATGCTATGCTATGCTATGTTTTGTTTTGTTATGCCATGCTTTGTTGTGTTTTGTTATGCTATGCTATGTTTTGTTATGCTATCCTATGCTTTGTTGTATTTTGCTATGCTATGCTTCGTTATGCTATGCTATGTTATGCTATGCTTTGTTGTGTTTTGTTATGCTATGTTTTGTTATGCTATGCTTAGTTATGCTATGCTATGTTTTGGTATGCTATGCTATGTTTTGTTTTGTTATGCTATGTTTTGTTTTGTTATGCCATGCTATGTTTTGGTGCGTTTTGTTATGCTATGCTATGTTTTGTTATGCTATGCTACGTTTTGTTTTGTTTTGTTATGCTATGTTTTGCTATGCTTTGTTTTGTTATGCTATGCTATGTTTTGTTATGCTATGCTATGTTTTGTTATGCTATGCTATGTTTTGTTTTGTTATGCTATGCTATGTTTTGGTGTGTTTTGTTATGCTACGCTATGTTTTGTTATGCTATGTTTTGTTTTGCTATGCTTTGTTATGCTATGCTATGTTTTGCTTTTTATGCTATGCTATGTTTTGCTTTGTTATGCTATGCTATGTTTTGTTGTGTTTTGTTATGCTATGCTATGTTGTATTTTGTTATGCTATGCTTTGTTATGCCATGCTATGCTTTGTTTTGTTATGCTATGCTTTGTTGTGTTTTGTTATGCTATGCTTTGTTGTATTTTGCTATGCTATGTTTTGTTATGCTATGTTATGCTTTGCTGTATTTTGCTATGCTATGTTTTGTTGTGTTTTGTTATGCTATGCTTTGTTATGCTATGCTATGTTTTGTTTTGTTATGCTATGCTTTGCTGTATTTTGCTATGCTATGCTTCGTTATGCTATGCTATGTTATGCTATGCTTTGTTGTGTTTTGTTATGCTATGCTATGTTTTGTTATGCTATGCTTAGTTATGCTATGCTTTGGTATGCTATGCTATGTTTTGTTTTGTTATGCTATGTTTTGTTTTGTTATGCCATGCTATGTTTTGGTGCGTTTTGTTATGCTATGCTATGTTTTGTTATGCTATGCTACGTTTTGTTTTATGCTATGCTATGTTTTGTTATGCTATGTTTTGTTGTGTTTTGCTATGCTATGTTTTGTTATGCTATGTTTTGTTGTGTTTTGCTATGCTTTGTTTTGTTATGCTATGCTATGTTTTGTTATGCTATGCTATGTTTTGTTTTGTTATGCTATGCTTTTTTTGTTATGCTATGCTTTGTTGTGTTTTGTTTTGTTATGCTATGCTTTTTTTTGTTATGCTATGCAATGTTTTGTTATGCTATGCTATGTTTTGTTATGCTATGCTTTGTTGTGTTGTGTTATGCTATGCTATGTTTTGCTATGCTATGCTATGTTTTGCTTTGCTATGCTATGCTTTGTTATGCTATGCTTTGTTTTGTTATGCTATGCTATGTTTTGTTATGCTATGTTTTGTTATGCTATGCTATGCTTTGTTGTGTTTTGTTATGCTATGCTTTTTTTTGTTATGCTATGTTTTGTTATGCTATGCTTTGCTATGCTATGCTTTGTTATGCTATGCTTTGTTTTGTTATGCTATGTCTTGTTATGCTATGCTGTTTTGTTATGCTATGCTTTTTTTGTTATGCTATGCAATGTTTTGTTATGCTATGCTATGTTTTGTTGTGTTATGCTATGCTATGCTATGTTTTGCTTTGCTATGCTATGCTTTGTAATGCAATGCTATATTTTGTTATGCTATGTTTTGTTATGCTATGCTATGCTTTGTTGTGTTTTGTTATGCTTTTTTTTGTTACGCTATGTTTTGTTATGCTATGCTTTGCTATGCTATGCTTTGTTATGCTATGCTTTGTTTTGTTATGCTATGTTTTGTTATGCTATGCTGTTTTGTTATGCTAGGTTTTGTTATGCTATGCTATGCTTTGTTATGCTATGCTATGTTTTGTTGTGTTTTGTTATGCTATGCTTTGTTGTGTTTTGTTATGCTATGCTATGTTTTGTTGTGCTTTGGGATGCTATGCTATGGTTTGTTGTGTTATGCTAGGTTTTGTTATGCTATGTTTTGTTTGTGTTATGCTATGTTTTGTTATGTTGTGTTAGGCTATGTTATGTTGTGTTAGGCTAGGCTGTGTTATGTTGTGTTAGGCTAGGTTGTGTTGTGTTGTGCTGTGTTTTGTTGTTTTATGTTATGTTTTGTTATGTTTTGTTATGTTATACTATGTTTTGTTATTTTATACTATGTTATGTTATACTATGTTATGTTTTGTTATGCTATGTTATGATTTGTTATGTTATGTTGTGTTAGGCTAGGCTATGTTTTGTTATGCTATGTTTTGTTAAGTTTTGTTAAGTTATGCTATGCAATGGTATGCAATGCTATGTTTTGTTATGTAATGGTATGTTATGTTAGGCTATGTTTTGTTATGTTAGGCTAGGCTATGTTTTGTTATGTTATGCTATGTTATGTTGTATTAGGCTAGGCTATGTGAAACACAGAGCAGAAAGTTAAGACATGTCACGACACCAAACAATGCTTGCCTGCAACCCGGGCCTATTGTCGCCTTGAGCTGCGCGTGCAGTCCGCATTCGGGTCAATCTGAGCCATCATTAATGCAAGGAGACATTCGATACTTTTGGAATGCACACGCTGCAACTTGAAAGCTCGGTTCATGTGCTCCATTGATTGCAACTAATACTTGCGAGTATTTAAAATGCTGACGGATGAGTACTTTTGTGATCTGGAATCCAAGCCAATACGTCATCAGTGCACAACTGCATTTAGGTAGGACGGGAAATGTAATTGCTGCCTCGGCAGGAAAACACAGAGTCTGCCGGGATCCCCCTGTCCTCCCCGTGACCCCGTGCGCCTCTGAGCTCCGTGCCTTCTTCACAGCTGTTGTGAAGACTTTTCTTATCTGCTTGTTAAATAAACAAGCAGATAAGAAAAGTCTTCACGACAGCCGTGAAGCAGGCGAGCCAGTCCGGGTGGGCCGGCCAAAAAAGCGAAAAGGAGGCACCCTGGAAACCTTATTTCCAATGGCAGCCCACCGTTTAACATAAACGGTGACGCAAGCCAATGGGAATAAAGGGCGGGGCTTCAAGCCATTTTCTGAAAGTACTCATCTGCAATAAATCTCGCCGAGCGAGCTGCGCATGTGCGCAGCAACGCTAGGCGAGACCTAAAAATGAATGGGTCGAGAGCTTAACCCAAGATGCAATGTTAACCCTACTCAAAGAATACACACTACAAGGTTGGCCAGCAACACGTAACGATGTAAGTCAAGAACTAAGCAAATTTTGGGAAATCAGACATGAAATCAACTTACACCATGGTTGCATATGGAGAAACAACAAAATCATACCTTCCGAAGGGTTGAGGGACAAAATAATAGACCTCGTGCATGAAGGACACCTAGGGAGAAGTTTAACAAAGACTAGGCTTAGGGAGCATTACTGGTTTCCTAACATGGGCTCTATGGTCGAAGCTAAAGTCAAGAACTGCAACATATGCGCCAACAGTGACAAAAACAAACACACCCAGAAGGCACCACTATACCCAGTTTCCATCCCTGACAAACCGTGGGAAAAACTTGCACTTGACATCATCGGCCGTATCAATAAAAGAGGTGTCATCAAAAGATTTGCATTCGTACTAACTGACTACCACTCACACTGGGTCATCAAAATGGTGAACCAAATCACAACTGAAACTCTCATTAATTTTCTGCAAGACACTTTTGCCACAGAAGGCATACCATCCACCCTGGTCACAGACAATGGGTACAGTTCACCTCGTCAGCTATGACCAGCTCCCTAACCAGATTAGCCATTACCCACTTAAAAACTGCTTTGTACTGCCCTCGAGCCAATGGCTTGGTCGAAAGGGTAAACAGGATGATAAAAGAGAACATACAACTAGCCTGCATCAACCATCTACCTGTAGAACGGGCTCTACAAGATATGCTCTGGGCGTATCACACTACTCCCAACCTTGTTACTGGTATCTTCCCTTTCTCATCCCTCAGAAGAAGAAAACCCAGTACAAAATTCTTCCCCAACTGGATTGGGGGGGGCAGGGGCGGGGGGGGGAGAGAAGGGACGGTACACATATCTGATACTATAAAATCCAAAGTTGCCCCCCATCAGGCCAAGTACAAAACTCAATACGATTAAAAGCACGGAGTCAAACCCCAGAGGTGGGCCGTAGGAGACTGGGTGTCCGTGAAAAGATCCACACACACTAGGGTTAATGAATCCAAATTCTATGATCCCAAAAGAATCATTAAGACCAAAAACAACACTGTGATCCTCGAGAATGGTCAGAATTGGAGCATGGACCGATTAGCGAGGAGCCAAGGCCCGGAAGTCATACCTCCCAATCAGGCCTTGAAAAATCCACTCGCAATTTCGAGTGAAATTTTAGCAGGTCGAGCTATTTTTAGCACTTACTCGACCCTGCTGGCGAGTAAACTTAAGCTGGAAGAAACAGGTGTTCTGTTCCTTCAGCAAGTGAATGAGCAATTAAGAGGCCTTTAAATCTTGTTTTATCTTGACATTTGCAGACTGCTCAAGTGTGATGCAAACAAAGATTTAAATTGGAGGAAAACAAATCAGAACACTTTACTTGGTGATGTGCAAAAGACAAATATTTGCAGAAACTTTATTTCCAAACATTGTCCACTATATAGTTTTAAAACCACGTCAGTGACAAATTCTGTGGCCATTTCAATGTAAAATCTGCTGATTGCAAATAACAGTGGGCTGCTATTTTATGCTTTAGTTATGTAAAGCCCTGATGACAATGTATTTAATGAACTAAGAGGCAAGTCTGCAGTCAAGTGTATCTTATATGTGGCTAGATTTGAATTCTATATGTAGTTAATATTTAGTCTATTAAATCAAACAAAAGAGTTTTCTGTACAGCAGACGTGCTGAACTTGCACATTTGAAGGTGCTCTCATATGTGATAAAGAAGAAAATGGCGTCTCAGTGAATTAAAATACTTGCCCAGGATCACATAATTTGAAACCAGTTTATGGGTCAAGAGCATTATAATTAGGTCGAGTAGATTATTTAGGTCACTAGACCTGCAGGTCTAGTAATATTTTTTGGATTTTTCGAGGCCTGCCAATAGCTCCCCGACTTCTGATAGCCCGAGGACTTTCCGACTCACCAAAGAAGCAGTATCAAAAGATCCATAACTCCACCTAAATGGCATAAAGACTTGGTAATGCAATAACTTTAACTTTGACTTTTCTTCCTTGCTGTTAGGGGGGAAGATGTGTCATATTCTATTTTCCTTATTTATATTTAATATAGTTGGACACTTTGGGAAACTTGATATTAGCCTTTCCCTTGCCCCCCACTCCCTTCACCTTTCCTAGTGGTACATTCCTTCTGTTGGGCTAGAGGCTGCCTTGGAATGTTGACGAGAGCAGCCTGACAGAGGAGTGCAGAGTGCGCTGTGCCCTGTACTGTCGTGTAGTTCCTATAGTACCCATGCAGGACCTGCACGTTTGGATAACAAACTGTGGGCTTGGTGGCAGACTGATTCTGTACACCCCCACCGAGAAATGTTAACCTGTTTGCAAAAGCTAGCTCACAGTGCCACTAGTGTCTCCTCTTATCGGGGAGAGATTAGTTTCTGGCAACCTCAGAACATGACAACCCTGATCCCTCAAGATCGTGGAAACAATGTACTACTTTTCGCTCAGTCACTCGTGCTCATTTAGTTTATCTCAGAGGTACACAGAATAAACAGTCTGGGCATTTCAATAGGGATTTATTGAACAGTTGTTATTCTCGTGTAAAGTATATGAGCTAAAACAACCATAAGACAGTAGCAGAGATATATGATTAGCAGTACTATGAATATAAAAGGATAGTACAGTTCTATCATCTTGCAATAAGCATGAATAAATACATGAATATAAAAAGCATTGATAAAAGAGAGTGCATACTCCTAGGATGCCTACCTAGATGTACCTAAGTGTACCTAGCATGTGAGTAGGTGTGCAGCCAAGAATCCCTCTAGGATTTGGTCGAACCCCATTACCTGAAGTAAGAATGTAGGAGCCTCTCCTGGTCTCGAGCTGGACACCCCGCAAGGGATGTTCAGACCACTGTCAGCTGGAGCATCTGCATGCAGGAGCCTCAGCGTCTCTGGTCAGTGTGTCGGCCTGGAAGTCTCGGTTCCCTCTAACTACTGATAGCAAGAGGTGCTGTATTTATACAGAAAAATATATAGAGTTCCTTTGTCCCTTGTTCTTGTGTTAGCCATTGTTCGGTATGAGGATGACGTATGGGATGAACCTTGTGCGTAGATATTAGGAAGGTGGTGTATAGCCCCTGCCTGGTTTCCAAGTAGTCTCATGAATATTTTATTCATGCAGTGTCAGTCTAAAGATGAAGTCATAGAACACTACTGTTCGGGAAAAACCCTCCTTCTGCACCCAGGCCTAAAACTAGGTAAAAGGTTCAGTCCATAAAAGGCGTTCAACCCTTAAAAGGCTCGTTAGTGTGTAATGTAGGGGAGGTGATGTAGGTGAAAGGGTATGATGTTACCCGGCCTATATTAGGGTACCTATATGAAACATAACACCCACTCCTCTTCCGAACAGTCAACAATGTTAAAAAATACTAGTGGACTATTCTCTTTACTAGATAGTAGTGCATAGAACATTTTTCAATGAGCTTCGTTAAAATCCTGTTTTAAAATCAAATTAAAAACAGTTTAAAAAGGTAAAAAATTAAAATTCTTGCTTTGAAAATTAGTTGTTTTGGATTTGTCACTTAAGCCACAGTCCTAATTGAGTTTGTTTATATAAGTTGAATGTCTACAAGCGTCAAAAGGCCATGCTTTTCAGCAAGAGAGTGTCAATTTTCAGGAAGTGTTCCAAATTTAACTAATTTTAGAGAGAAAATGAAAATACGAATTCTTTCCCAGCACACGATGACCAATTACAGATTAAATGTCCTGGCTGGGAGACGCAACATCATCGCTGCTTTCTGCTGCAGGGGACGGTCCTTATAACACCTCGCAGAGCACGTCAATGGAGCACAGATGATATTCAGTACTGTCAACGGCTGGTGTAGGGGCAGCCGGTGCTGCTGTTGATACCTTGGTCGATACCTCGGTGCTAATGGTGGAGCTAAAGCTTAACTCAGTTGTAAAAGGCACCTGCGGATTTTCGAGAAATGCAGCCATCAGGATGGGAAAGCGCTGGGGACATTGCCGAGCGTGGGCCCTCAAGGGTTCCAGCCGGGTGTTCAAGTCCGCAGGCGTGTCCGTCGCAAGTGTCAGACAGAGGTCCAACACGCATTCTTCACCGCAAAATAGACATCGAAGAACAGGTAAGATGCAGTCCATCCAGACTGGTCTGAACGATAGGAACCAAGAGGCGCTTAGTTCCCTTAGGCGAGGTGTGCCCAGATGTTGAACCATGCGTTCACGGTATTACCGCTCCAGGAGCGCCTTGGCCATTTCGTTGGTAATTGGGCCGTCCATTGCGTAGTAAGTAAATGGCGATCAGGACTCCCGCTATTGATAGCAGGATCAGAGGTAGACCTCAGAAAATGCTTCCAAATACGGAGTGTATAAAGTTCGGGATAACTCCGAGGATTGTTTGAAAGGTGCTGAGAAGTCCTGACCCTATGGTCTTAAATAGGTGTACAATACCACTCGTATCAGACATATTAAAGATACGACCCACCATTTCTGCGAAATGAATGGGGCAGTTTGTACGTATAAGTGCCTGTATCTCACTCGAGGTCCTTGCGATTTGAAGTTCAAAGGTCTCTCGAGCGGAGGTTAAGGGTACGGTCTGCTGTAAAAGCATGGCTTTCAGTCTGCTCAAAGTATCAATTTGTATAAAGGAAACATTCAACGAAGGCCATAACGGCGCCTCCCTGACTGTACTTGTTGGGGGAAACAATACTTGCATACAGCAAGTAACCCTGGAGTTTACAGTGACAAGATAGGCAATGCCCGGAAGCATACCACAGCAACCTTGATCGTTCAGCATCAAGTAACTCCCGTTCGAGAGCAGCTCGAATACCGGCTTAATCACGGCAGCTGGAGTCCCTGTCATGTGGCAGGACAAGTTTGCTATCGAACCATTACATGCTCCGTGCAATGTAATGTCCCGGCACATGAGAGAACCGCTCAAAGCGTTCTTGCAGTTAGTACCACTTAGAAACACTTCTCGATCCCCACTCAGGCATCGAAATCTATACGGTAAATCCCAGGATTCCCTAATGTACCCCTTACCCATCTTTTCATATTTGCCCGCCTGCCGTTGTTGAAGGCAATATTGAAACTGAAAAGTAGTGACCGGTAGAGTTATGTGGCCATGGATCAGCCATTCAGTAGACGGCGCTTCCGCCACTGTAAATGGTAGTCGGTCCAGTTTTTCAATACGCAACATTGTATATTTAGCTCCCCTTTGTGCCATTTCAACCTGTTTATCTGTTAGATTATATTCAGAAAACAGAGACGTACGGTTTATAAAACGCCAAGGCACAAAGCCTGCACGCAAAGATTGCAGCGTCCAGCTTAATAACATGATAGAACGTAACGGAGATTGCCCGTGTTGTAGTATGGCCAAATCTTGTTCTAGGATGTCTATCGCAAAAGATACAATGTTGCCCAAAGAATATATTCTGGAGGACAAAGTTGTTAACCCATTGTCTACCACAGCCAATGATTTTTCGAAGTTAATACGGTCTATTTCGCGTATACTCTCTACGGCCTCTTGTTGTGATATTTTCCACTCTTCATTATAGGCAGCATAGATGCCAGCATATATGAAACGTTTCTGACGTTGCTTCCTGGGACCTTGTAAAAAATCCCGAAGATCCATGTCTTGTGAGAGTAAGGTTAAGTGTTGTTTCACTTCTGTTAGTGTTGAGGTCTCTAGCCAATCAAGGAACAACTTCCCAACACTGTAGGATGTCACTACCCCTGGATGTTCTCTTTGTACATAACGTGGGTCTGGCCTGTGGATACTGTACCCTTCGGTAATACCCAAGAATCGTTTATGACATATTTGTGTCTAAGGGCCAAACCACCAATTTTTCCCAATTAGGGTCTGATCTATTGTACTTTAAAATGTCATCTACTGTTGCCCCTTCCTGTGAAGTCGAATTTTGCCACCCTCCCATCTGTGATGGTATTGGAAATCGAGGTGTGTTCAGGTCCTTTACCTTGGCTAATCCAAGACAGGATGTCTGTTGCACAGTTTCATTTAGAAATAACATCTGCTGTGGAATGAGGCATGTTCTAAATAGCGCTTCTGTTCCCTGGACTTGCCAGTCCCTAGAACCCCAGACTGATTTTAAGTCTATTTCGTCCTTCCATAGGTCAAAACCCTGTTCAGACAATTGGGCCAAAAACGAAGCAGAGTATATCTGTTTGGTGTTAGTCAACATAATTTTCAGTGCCGATGTCGGTGACATTTTATAATAAAATGACGTCGGGTCAGAAGTGTTAAATCCTGAAAAGTATGAAAATGTCTGTGCAAATGTTTGCGAACTACCTTTTGGTGGTGTAGGGCAATGTTCCCACTGATGGTACTCAAACACATTTCTAGGTGAAATAGATTTGTGCAGGAAATGATGACCATAATGTTGGTAACAGTACGACGTGTCATAGTCTGAATTACTTTCTAACATTTCAGTATTCAGAAATGCAGCAGTTTTTTCTAAATCAGACAACATGTTATTAACAGTTTCAGTGTCCCAATCATCAGAAAATGTACTGGAGGTAATGATATCACTTAATGAAATTTAAATAAATGATTAATTTTTAAAAGTTCCGTCGGACCGAATATGTTAAAATCAACCTTGTCCCAAACTATACCATCAGGTATAGGAACCGCTGTGATGTTCACTTATAACAAGTCTCTCTGTTCACGATGAGACGATTGATGTGGTTTTAAAATCAAATTAACTTTCTGGGCTGCAGAGCTTTGTTTGAGGTATTGTCCATTAATAAGCATACTAAAAGTTATAACTAATCCTAGCCAGAAAGAAAAAATAGAATCCCAGTAATTACCCAAAGTTCAATCCAAGGTGATACCAGGTAAGTCTTTTTAAGAAAGTTCAAAAAGTCTTTAGCTTGTTGTGTATGTGATTTTTTGGCTGGCGTCGTTTCCGGCTCGCTTGGATCCAGGGAAAACGTATCAAAGTTCATGAAGTAGCCAGAAGCAGTTCGATCAATTGTTGGAATTGCATCGGGATTTGTTGAAATCGTATTTTGCTCTCGTCGAGGCATGTTGACGTAGACGTCTGTATTTGGTCTGATTGCAACTTGAGTGTTGTTTTGAGTTTCATTTTGTAGATGAACTTCGGGTTCAAGGGGAACGAGTTCCATAGCATTGTTGCTTAGACTAATCCTTCATTCCTCACAGGAGGTTCTTCAAAAGTGATGAGTCTTTCTGTTTGAACTTCTTGGATTGTAGCGAGAGGAGGGCGTCTGCTACTGTGGAGTCCACGAGGCCTACTGTTCAGTATTGGCCACATAGTGTGGTTTGATTAAGTCAATTGAGACAAATCTTTTCTCCTTTTTCCCGGCAAGAGGCAGCAAAAGAACAGTTTGTGTTCCTTGAATTGCTAGGACAGGTACAGGTTTTCTGTATGATGGTCCAAATTCTTTCTTGTCCGCTATTTTCTCTCTGACCAGATCCCCGATCTTTGGGATCCAGACAGGTCTTGCCGTGTTTGCCTTGACTTCCTCAGTGGCAGTCTGTCTGTTTCTGGACAACGTTGCTTTGCTGTGCCCTGGATTCATTTAGATCCTGTAAAACAGCCAAACGATCATCGATATCAAATGGTTTCTCATCCGCCACTGTGCCATCATACTCAAGATCAGCTACCCACATTCTTGTCCCAAATAGGACCTCATATGGAGTGACACCCCCTAGAGAGTTTCTTGGCTGGTTGTTTAGTGCTCTTTGTACCCCATAAAGGTGACTGACCCAACTACCGCCCTTGCCTAATACCCTAGCTGTTAAAGATTGCTTTAAGTCCCGGTGTTTCCTCTCCACAACCAAATTTCCCTCAGGATGGTACGGAAAGGAGTACCGCAGTGCAACGCTCATACTTTTTATGGCCGCTTTGTAAGCCCGAGAGCTAAACGCCGGACCACGGTCAGAATGTAACGTGCCAACTGCGTATGTCCAGATAAAGACTTGCAAATCTTTTATAACAGTTCGAGCGTCAGCCGAGCGCGGAGGCCAAACCCATAGGAATCTTGAGCAGGAATCCACTGCAACCATGATATACTTGTAAGCCCCATCAGATTGTAAGGGGCCGCAGTGGTCCAGATACACACATGCAAGAGGTTTGTCAGATATTAGTAATGGTGTCTGCGCCGGGCGTGCTCTGGTGGAGCCTTTCATCTGCTGGCAGATGTCGCGTTTCAAGACAGTCTTTATTTTGCTTTGTTAGACCGGGCCACCAATAGCGCTGTTTCAATAATGAAATAGTAGCTGTAACGCCTGTGTGTGCAGAGCCCAAACCCTTGTGTGCTGCTAGTATTAAACCTTGCCTACGATCCATATTTGGTATTACTCTATCCCCCACTCCACGAATCTGAGCAAATGGTATGTTGTTTGCATCTAACTTATAGGAGTACTTGAGTGGAAATTTCTTTGGTACTGCACCGCTGTTCTTGCTTGAGGCAATAACAGCGACCATAATCTCACCGTCTATTCTCGTTTTTGAATGAGTGATTGCAGCTACGGAAGCTGTGCGTACAGCCCCCTTTGCGGCTTCATCTGCCAATGAAATCCCTTCAACTTGAACGCCATCCCGTTGATGACTCAGTGTGTGCATCACGTGAGCCTTTGGTAGGTCGTTTTTCAACTCCCCTACCTGTTCCCATAGCATTTTATGCTTAATTGTGCCGCCTTTAGCGTCCTTAACCCTGTTTAGTTCCCAATGATGTAGATACTCATATGACTGCACACAGTAAAAGGAATCACACACAATTAGTGTGGGGAATTCGTGATCCGTATTTACAAGTGCCAGTATCAGTGCTTTTAATTCTGCCAACTGAGCCGTGCAGTCTCCTAGAGATTGCGTTTTGGTGCAACTTGGATGGAACTTCTCATCCCGCATGCAACCTTTAACGATAGCACACGCTGCGCTATATTGTTGCTTACTCCCTACGGCCGGGATTGAGCAGATCCATCTGTGTAAATAATATATTCATACTGATCGAGAGGCAATATTTCATTAGGTTGAGGATATTCTTGTTCGTATTGCAGAAATGCTTGTGTTTTTAGACTTGGGTCAAATCTGTATTCAACGTCCGTTGCAGTAAGAGAATTAGCCCATTGTATCCATCTCGGATGTAAAGCTTTTGCATTTGGAATGCTAGCCTTTGTAACAGCTTCTAAAGCTGGTACTGGGGTTACGACAATTATGCATTTCCCCTGAGCCATTGCTCTTTCTCTTGCTACAGCGGTCTGAACAGCTGTCAGGACTTTTTCTGTTGAAGTGAAACGCATTTTTGGGTTTGTGTATAGGTGTTATTTGTAAGCGATTGGTACGGTTTCTCCTTCATTGAAGGTTAAGTAAGTGTTCCCGTCATTGATCTGCGATTACACGGATCACCAAGTTGCGTACGTTTACGCGTGTCTGTAAGTGTTTGGAAGCAATGTCTTCTTGTAATGAACGTAGGATATTTGAATGTTCCTGTGTCCAATGTTTGACTGAAAAGTCAGGTTTTATTAAGTCGTAGAAAGGTTTTACTTTTTCTGCGTAATCTAAAATGTATGTTCTGCCGAAATTTAGGAATCTCAGTATTGAGTGTAGATTTTTTTAATGATTTTGGAGGCTGGAGCAGCGCACACTTTTCTAAAACATTTGCTGCCAGGCTTTTCCCTTCACTTGACAGCTCATATCCTAAAAACAGGACATTGAGGTGGGCTATTTTTGATTTTTTTAAATTTAATTTGTAGCCCTCAGAGGCGAATCCCATGATGATGGTGCTCACCCTGGTCAAGTGCTTTTTTAAGTCATTGTCCGTCAGATAAATATCATCCACATAGGACAATGCTTCCTCATCAAAATTTTGGAGTAACTCTGTTACTCTTGCTGAGTAGACCCCCGGGCTGTTCTTATACCCCTGGGGGAGACGACAAAATTGCCGCTGGGACCCCAACGCTGAGAATGTGGTCAAATACCTGCTTTCAGGCGCTATATTTTGGCAGAAAAATCCATTTGAGATATCTAATGTAGTTTTGTATTTTTTCCGCACAATGTTATTCATTAATGCGCCACTGTGTGCATTTTGGACAGCTAATGTCTTTGTGCAAGAGTTTAAATGTCTGTAATCTAAAACTAGACGATATGTGTTGTCCAGTTTTGATACTGGAAACAATGGGTTGTTCATTGGTGAGGTGCATGTTTCAATCACCCCTTGGTATTCAAGTTGATCTAAGATCTCCCAGACTTGTTTTTTAGCTTCTTGCTTTATTGGGTATTGCCTCTGAGCATTTGGTGAAACGTTTAACGGGATCACGTGGTGGGTTGAATCCTCATCCCACCCAACATGATTTTTGTATAGTGCTGCAGCTAGGGCAACCGCCCACTCCTGTGCATAAGCATGTTTAAGATGTATGGGAACGAAGTCGGAGAATGATGGAAAAATTATAGTTTCTCCCCTGGGGCACTCCATGACGAATGTTGGCGGCCAATCTTGTTCTGCTAATAGGATGTCATAACCGGATGACAGATTTTCCCAAAAGAGACCTTTGACTTTCCTGGGCTTGTCCCCCTCCATTTGGAGTGTTATTTCGTGTAACTTATGTGGGACGCTCACCCTGGTGCCCGGTGTTTCCACCGTGATGTAATCATTCAAGTCCGCTGTCATCAGAAATTCCTTCAGGTTCTGGCGAGCTATTGTTACTTCTGCCGCACTGTCTAGCATCGTCAGAGCCCATTCCCCGTTCAGAAGCTGCGTCCTCAGAATTCTGGGCATGTCTGATCTTTAAGCCTGCAACTTTCTTTTTCTTAAACTGTGGTTTTGATTTTTGTTTGTCTTCTTTTTTGGAAGTATAGTCTTGAGCGCGCTGCTTGTCTCTGGACTTTGTACGCTCCTCTTTGTGTTCTGACCGTCCTTCTCTCTCTGAGTTTTTCGTCGAGCCCTGAAAGGAACGAGAGGAACGTGCATCAGTATCCTGATACCTGTCAGGTTTCCTAATATTATCCCTATTCCTGAGGTTATACCTCTTTTCAGAGGGCTCCTGTGGAGGAGATCTACCTCTGGATTGAGATCTGTTTTTAAAGTTTTGTTGTTTTTTATTATTCCACTTCTTTTTAGAAGAAGCAGGTGTCTGCTTTGTAGTGTCCTTTTCAGGACTGCCCATCAATTGTGGTTTTAATGCTTTCCCACCCAAACTGTCTCTGCCTAATTCTGCATATGCAGTTTCAATTATTTTGGGCAGTTCGTGTTGTTGGTCCAATGGACTGAACTCCCTTAGGCGTTGGCGGATTGCCACTGAGGCTGCTTCCCCTTTAATATTAGCTAGTATTATGGCTGATACCTGGTCATAGTTATTTAATAACTTCATCCCTAAGTTTAGGGCAGGTTCTGCTCCGTACTCATTTTGTATTTGTCTTAATACGTCTGGTGCTACTGCTAATGAAGGAATACCATGTGTTCTGGTATATATGGCAGCAAAGACTGTACCCCAAGAGGTGCAGTCCTCTACTTGTGGTGTTATCCCCATGGGCAAGCAGATTGTTAACATTCTGTGTTTTTCAAATGGGGTAGTATTCGGGAATACTGCCTCTAGCGGAGTTATTTTCTGAGCTACCCAGAATGGCATTTGTTCACGTTTCGTGGGTATTTTGCCCATTACTGCATGTAATGTTTGTGGTGTAATTTTAGTTGCTGTACCCTGAAACTGAGTACCATTTGTTGCAACTGTTGTTGGTTGGACTGTGAAAGTCCTCATGACAAATTGTGTCAGATTTCTGTAGATTTTAATTAAATCCTTGTGTTGTAAGAGTAAGTCTGGATGTGGCATAGTGTCAATGTCAGGATGTGGTGTGTAAGCCGCGAGTATTGGCCATGTTGCACAGTCTCCTCCGAGCGGGCCTAATCTTACTCTGTGTCTTATGTGGGGTAGGGCGCCTTTAAACCAGTATTGGTGTTCCAGGTAAGTGAGTGGAACTTCTGTGTCCTCGAACGGACCATATTCCTGTGGTGCATCTCCTCCTGTATAGAAGTGAAATGTCTGTGTTCTTGCATCTGCTGCTGGAAATGTAACCCACGAATAGAATACCTCTGTTTTATTTGATTTGTGTGCCTCAATCACGAAAGCTACTAAGCCACCCCTAGGTGTTAAACCATAGTCCATTAATTTCAGGGTGATAGTGCGTCTGAATTTAGGTGGGATGAGAATTCCATCCACCTCTTCTTCCTCTACTGAGAAGCGTCTAGCTACCACAGGGTTATTTGCGTCCTCTGTCATTTTGTAAAGGAGAAGTTTGTTCAAGGGAACTAAGATATGGTGTTATGCACAATTTTAGGAACAAAATGTCCTTCAAACTTGATTAACATACAGCCAATAAATAGGATATCTCGCCTACTCAGCTGTGGCGGAGTTTGTGCCCACCCACTCCAGACGTCTCTGGTGTTTTTGTGAGTAGGGGTCTCTGAGAATAGCACGACTGAACTACTCAGATTCTACTGTTAAATAAGAGCCCAACCATCGTTGGTGGCGCAATGTCGTCTTGTTCCTATAGTACCCATGCAGGACCTGCGCGTTTGGATAACAAACTGTGGGCTTGGTGGCAGACTGATTCTGTACACCCCCACCGAGAAATGTTAGCGTGTTTGCAAAAGCTAGCTCACAGTGCCACTAGTGTCTCCTCTTATCGGGGAGAGATTAGTTTCTGGCAACCTCAGAACATGCCAACCCTGATCCCTCAAGATTGTGGAAACAATGTACTACTTTTCGCTCAGTCACTCGTGCTCATCTAGTTCATCTCAGAGGTACACAGAATAAACAGTCTGGGCATTTCAATAAGGATTTATTGAACAGTTGTTATTCTCGTGTAAAGTATATGAGCTAAAACAACCATAAGACAGTAGCAGAGATATATGATTAGGAGTACTATGAATATAAAAGGATAGTACAGTTCTATCATCTTGCAATAAGCATGAATAAATACATGAATATAAAATGCATTGATAAAAGAGAGTGCGTACTTCTACGATGCCTATCTAGATGTACCTAAGTGTACCTAGCATGTGAGTAGGTGTGCAGCCAAGAATCCCTCTAGGATTTGGTCGAACCCTATTACCTGAAGTAAGAATGTAGGAGCCTCTCCTGGTCTCGAGCTGGACACCCCGCAAGGGATGTTCAGACCACTGTCAGCTGGAGCATCTGCATGCAGGAGCCTCAGCGTCTCTGGTCAGTGTGTCGGCCTGGAAGTCTCGGTTCCCTCTAACTACTGATAGCAAGAGGTGCTGTATTTATACAGAAAAGTATATAGAGTCCCTTTGTCCCTTGTTCTTGTGTTAGCCATTGTTGGGTATGAGTATGACGTATGGGATGAACCTTGTGCATAGATATTAGGAAGGTGGTGTATAGCCCCTGCCTGGTTTCCAAGTAGTCTCATGAATATTTTATTCATGCAGTGTCAGTCTAAAGATGAAGTCATAGAACACTATTGTTCGGAAAAAACCCTCCTTCTGCACCCAGGCCTAGAACTAGGTAAAAGGTTCAGTCCATAAAAGGCGTTCAATCCTTAAAAGGCTCGTTAGTGTGTAATGTAGGGGAGGTGATGTAGGTGAAAGGGTATGATGTTACCCTGGCCTGTATTAGGGTACCTATATGAAACATAACAGTGCTCTGAGAACTTGTTGGTGGCAGAGTGGAGGCCGTAATAAAGAAGTTACTCAACTTAACTTCGCTCCAGTCTTCATTATAACAGTAAATATGTCAGGAATTTCTGTGTGAGCAAGTAATTCCATAATGTAGGATGGGGCAGTTGAGAGCTTTTCAAGGTGAGGACACCTGCCAGAGTTCAACAACCACAAATTCACAAATGTATGTGCATCACCACTTTGGAAGCTACAGGGACTTTACCAACTATAAAACGATCAGTGATTTACTCCACATAGAAGGATAGACGGATAGAAGTCAGTTTAGTTGTGAAGGAGGTTTAGTACAGGCACCACAACTGCATTTTAGATGTCTTGCATGTTTTAAAGCATATCGTAATACCACGTGCATTCAAACAAACATTCTACAGCCACAGGTTTAATTCAGGACCGGCAATACGCCCCTTTAAGGGCAAAAGAATTTATGGACAAGACTTAAGTACATGCTCTTGTGTAAACACCATGCACAAATCAGATCGATGTAAAATGTATGAAGCACAAGTTCGGGTCTCGGCAAACAACAGGAACACTGCACACCACACTACCGCATATAACACCCCCGATCTGTTCCACGAATCAGCAAAATGAACCCAAATCTCATAACCATGCGACACACTAACCAACATGCTACATTCTCCCCAGTCTGTATCAACTTGAAAGCTATACAACAAACAGTCCAGCCGCCCAAACGGGCTAAGAGACCATAGCAGTGGCAGACGTGTTGTATGCAAATATCAAAAGAGAAATAATTTGTGCAAGGATAACGTTTGCAGTCATAGAACTATGCTAAATAACCTTCGGTCTAAAACTATATGAAATCGGCTTCAAGTTGACAGCGATTCTATTCTTAACCTAGTGGCCTCTTACCATTTAGGCAGCATGGAAAGCCATGCAATTCTTACCCAAATTGGCCAACTTTCCACACTTAAGATGGCTTACCATCGCACTGTATCCTTTTTGTTCCATATAGGGAGTCTTAACAGCACACATTATAGGGAAGAAGACCAGTTGCATAAGAACAATTCCTGAGCGGTAGGCACCTATCATGAAACTTTAAATATATTGTTGTTAACAGATTTGACCTGGTGACATAAAATTGTGTAAACAAATCACTAGCCAAATGCAGTGAGCACTTTAGTAGGGACATAAGGTGATCTTTAGAAGTCATGGATGCGATTGTAACATGTTTATATGTTTTTCGGTTGCTTTTTGGCATCTATCTTTAAAGTCTTTGTTTCTAACTGATCTGACCAGGTGATATAAAATTGTTTCACATATGCATTGAGCAATTCAGTAGGAACACTTGGTCGTTTCTAGATGTCACGGATGAATGAGATTGTAATAGGTTGATAAGTCATTCATGGCTTCTGTTTTACAGCAAATGAATTTGTATAGCTAAACTTATTGTGTAAAGTGATGTTGTAATGTAGCAAATTTGTGGGTTTTAATGTTTTTATATTGTATGGCTTATATTCATAAGCTGAAACAATAAATTACTACTACTAATAAAATCGGATTGGAATTCCTTATGGCTTGCACAGCTTTTTCCTATACAGAAACCATTTTTATTGCCATCAGTTTATTACATTTTGACAATTGCCCACTTGAGCAATTACAATCCTAAAGGTGCCAAAAAGAAGGTTGTGAAAGATAGGAAAGCCCTTGATTTGTGGCAGGCTACTAACGTAGGTAGTTTCTCAAGTATTTCTTTTAGTTTTTTGTTCTTATAAAATACAGATTTAAAACACATTTAATTTTAAAGAAAGGCATAGCGGTTGCTTCCAATGGTGTACTATTGAACATACTACGTAGCCTGGGAACAAACTTCAATTTCTCCCAGACACACAAAAGCAGAACTTTTCATATTCTTGATTCACCTTTTTTGCCCTTGAATGTAGACCCATAAAGTAGAAATGCCAACTTATTTGTAAAAGAGTTATACATAAGCTGGCACATCAAAAATGCTCTCTTGTGGATGGAAGCAAATTCATTTATGAGTGCAGCTGCTTTTACTGTAGCAGTTTGAGATCATTATATAATTGGAATGGAGGTGGGTTAGTATCACACTGCCTATGAGCACAAGGAGACATTATAATGGATAGGGAGTTAACTGAAATTAGCAGGAAGGCACACCAACATAAAAAAAAGACAGCAATACAAAGGCCATCTTTGGTGGCACCACATAAAGGATATTGTAGGCGCCAGGGCAAGCAATCACCATTAATCTGAACATTATTTCATGGATGTAAGAAGCGAGGTAACAAGCGCAGAGTGTGCTAACCAAAGAAGAGGAGGGTTCTTATAATGCCAACTAAAAATTAGTATACACATAAAAACTATAAAGGCCAATGACCGTGATGCTTTATGATAAGAAGCAGAGCACGACCACTAGCGAGATGAGCACAGATGACTGTTTTGAAAGAAGAGACACCTATAATGTTTAAAGATGCCTACATTTTTCATTTGACATTGGTATAAAATAAATAATGAAGCAACTTGGGACAGCAGCATCTTTGATGACAATTAAGAGCCTTTTACAGTTGTTAAATCTATTGTGAGGTAAAAAGAGAACGTCCTAAACAAACGCTGGTGACATTAGGTTGAGTGTGGAATTGTTAAAAGTAAACTAGAAATAACAGGGGTGCGAAAAGAGGAAATCTTATTAGTGAAAGCAAGAGATTCTTTAAAATCAAAAGGGGACATGTAATACTTTTCTACAGACATCCAGATGGGAGGGTGTATACACTGATTAGGAGAAAGCCAACGGGAAGATTGCTTTAAAGAGAAAGCATAATGATAAGACTTGAAATCCGGAAATTTAAGACCCCCAGAGGCCTTTTGTTTACTCCTGCAAAGTTGGCTTCTTTCTCTACAAATTTTTCTCCGGCTTGCTGGTCTTGCCCATGCACAAATGCACATTTAAAACACATGCTTTTTGACTGTCCTCCCATACACCGTTTTTGGGAATCAGTTTGGTCGCAAATTAATAAAATTTTCAAAACCAAAGTATTATTCTCACCCTCTAACGTTTTCTTAGGATCTTTATCATCTTCCTGGCCCCAATCACCATCTAACTTCAAACTAATAGATTTACTATTAGCAGTAGCCCTCCATTTAATAACTTCCAATTGGAAACAGGCTGATAAAGTTACTTTTAGAGCATGGTGGAACGCCGTCTGTTTCCATCACAGACTTGACACTAGTTACATTACTCCCATATCTGTGTCCATTAAAAGAGACCTTTTATGGCTTCCTCTATCCACATACTTAACTTGCTTTGCCGCATCCTATGTTGCACCGGCTAATTCTTCGGATGAAGTCCGGAAACCGCCATAATTTACTAGTTGTCTTTTTTATTCCCTTACATAAATTCTTGTTAATACTCCTTCCGTTGTATTTCATATTACAGTTTACTTTTTACTTTAAAAAAAAAAAAAAATGCCTTTTATGCTCTCAGAAATAAATCTATTATAATGCATTTTTCTTCCCTTGTTTTTCTCTCCCCCTTCCTCCCGCCCCTCTTTTCCTCTTCATTATTATAAACTGTTACTATGTAAGGACTATATTCTTGATGTAATGTATTTTTCAGTATATGCAGTTTTTCTTGTTCCTTTAAATTTTGTCATTCCTTAATAAACTTAAAAAAAAAAAAAGTAAACTAGAAAGAAAAACGTGTATAAAAAGCCAATGGGCTTAAGACCGAGCCTGAAATTATTGGTTGGTTGAAAGCCATTACAATAACTTGACTGGAGTGATTTTGTTTTTTAAGGTAATTTCCTCCCGCCACTGTTAAGTGGGTGTCCATAAATGAACATGCATATGCATGCGGCTAGAGCTCGCCTTTAAAAACATAATTGATGAAACCAGATATATTATACCCCACAGCTACCTGTTAAATATTAAAGCAAAGAAAGAATAATAGGAAAGAAATACTGAACTATAAAGACATCCTTAATGAAGACTTAGATAATGTGTCAGGGTATCAAAGCAGGACTGATGTTTAGAAGACATACCATTTAATTGTCTACCATCATACCGCAGCTTTTTCCACGTTTATCATTTCCTCATCTATCAGTGGTGAGCCCTATTTTTATATTTATTCATCATCTCGTTTGTGCATTCACCATGTGACTTTTTCCTTTTTTTTTAATAAATAGTTCTGTTAATGTATTTTTTTTAAAATTATGTTACCTTTACCAACTCCCTCAAACCCTGTTACAAATATACGATTGATATATAATCTATATATATATCTCTATATATCTCTATATATATATCTATATCTATCTACATCTCTATATATATCTAATCTATATTCTATAATCTATATTCTATAATCTATAAATATATATATATACATACATACACATACATACATATACATACATATTTAAACAAAGTTCACCCGAAGAACGAAGGTGCACTCTCGTAATGGCTTTTATTAAGGGAAACCAAACAAACCCAATATTCTCTTCATGCAATTTCCTGACTCGTTTCGGACTATAAAAATCCTTGTTCACAGGTAAGTGGCAAACCAGCAAAGCTCTTACGTACCACCAATTTAAACTCATATAAATGTTCCAATTGTTGGTAGTACACATATTCTCTTACCCTTAATAGGATTCTGTATGTGTGTATATATATATATATATATATATATATATATATATATATATATATATATATATATATATATATATATATAAAAACCCTGACAATACTGTCATCAACCTCACAGATACTGTGCTTACTACAGCAGAAACACAACTGCTTACACTTGGACTGTCTTTTTGCCCAACTAACAATTTTAAATATGTGCAATCCAGAGAGGATGTGTTTAAATGTATCCGCAAACTCAAGCTCCTCAAACACTTCAAATTGAACAAAGCAACTGAGGCTGCTTCCCTTATCACACAACCAGGCACGTCTTGCACCACCCTCCAGGTATCGGACATTAATGTACTTAGATCAATGCATTCTTTGGACCAAAATGATGACAACACTATATGCACCACACAAGCTGAGTTACAGTAAATGGGTATCAGGTGTAATATTCTATCCACCAGCCCCTTTCGTCCGCCTTCTACCTTTATTCCGATCATGCCCAAAGATGCAATAGATATATTCAGTGACTGCGTCATTGAGGACCTTAACAAAGATCTATCAACAGCTACGAGGGGTGGCTATGGAGGCATGCTTCTCTCCTAGCTACGCGTGTCTCCACGTTGGCTGGTGGGAGGAGCATGTCCTCAGGAGTACTCACAAAGCATTATATGATACACATGTACTCCATTGGTGGAGATATATAGACGATGTCTGTGTGATTTGGAAGGGATCAATAGAAGCAGCTAACCACTTTTTTGAAACTATTAATACTAACTTATTAAATTTGAATTTCACTGCCCACATCAGCGACAAATGTGTACAGTTTTTAGATGTGGAGATATATATTGAGAACGAAACTATATATATCAAGCTCCACAGAAAAAGTACAGCTGGAAATTCAGTACTGCATGCCAGCAGCTCCCACCCTAATCACTTGATCAGAAGCATTCCATATGGCGAGTTTTTGAGAATTAGCAGAATCTGCAGTTCTGATGCTGATCTCCAACTTTGCCAGTCAGAAGCTTTACAACGCTTCATTGCTAAGGGCTATAAAATTAAAGATTTGACAGCATCTATATCCAGGGCCAACAGCCAAAGTAGAGAGTTATGTTTACAGACCACCATTCCCAATACCATCTCGAACATTTCTGAGACTTCCGTTAATCGCTCTGAACCTATTGACTCAGTCAGATTGATAACCATGTACAGTAGCCAGGAAAAGCAAATAAGGAAGATTATCTACAAAAACTGGCCTATAGTGCTAACAGACTTAACATTATCCCAAATTGTGCCAGAGCTTCCTTCTCTAACCTTCAGACATGCACCCTCTATGAGGGATGCACTTGTGAAGACTAGTCCAGAGGTTAGTATTTCTAGCACGTGGTTATCTAACAGGACAGGTTTCATTAAATGCAGCTCGTGCCGTGCCTGTAAATTTGGTAAAAATACTACACAATACAGTACGGCATTTGAGTCAAAACAAACCAAAATCCAGGGACAGTTTACGTGTAGAACGGATTTTGCAGTTTACGTACTAGAATGTACATGCCACCTCCAATATATCGGCAGTACTAAATTGCAGGTGTTTAATCGGATCCTCCAACACCTCCGAGCTATTGTCAACTCAGACCCAAGTTATCCTGTCGCTCGTCATTTTAAATTAGTGCATAACAACAACCTTAATGACTTGAGCTATTTTGTGATAGGTTCGGTGCCCAAGTCAATTAGAGGTGGCAACAGAGAGAAGAGGCTCCGTCAGTTAGAATCATATTTTATCCTGTTATTAGACACCAAGATGCCGAATGGCCTTAATACAGGAGAAGACTTGCACAATTTTTTATAGATTGTTGTCAATATGATTCAGTGATAGTAATTGGTGTTCTGTATGTTCTTGATCTGCACAGGTTCTGGCTCTATAATCAATGTTTTAACTCATTTTATACAGGGTTTTAACCTGGTTTTATCCGGTTCTGCCTTGTTTTAGATGGGTTTTTAACTACTCTTTTTGTGGCCCCATCTGATTTATGTACTGTAATTGTTAGTTAGTTGGTTTGTTCCATGATGAGCAGCCTTGACATCTATAGATTTCCACTAGTGATATGTTTTAGTATTGCACTTGATTCATATACATATCATACTATTTGCATTATCTAGTTGGGTATAATTCAATTTGTCTTGATTTATGCACTCTGTCATATGTTTACAGTGCACTCGCACTTTATTTACGTATAGAATGGGTATGCCCTAGGCTGTGGCGATTTTTAGATTACCAACTATGACTGACAATAGTTGGTAATAGTTGAAGAATTGCACTATTTTGCACTTGCACTTTATCCTCTAACACGCTCCCCCTGAGCTAATAATTAATACAACGGCATGGACATATGAACTATATATGTGTTCTATTACCGTCATAATAAGTCAACCATATTGATGAAACCTCAAATTACCACTTGGTTTTATTATATATATCAATTTTATAGATTTTTATATATTTATTTGTTGGTTTTATCTCAATATCATGACTGTGTTGACTTGTTTTACCATCTGTATTATATTAGGGATATTTGGAGGTTTAAATATTTTCTTTCTATGCATTACAATAGTTGTAGAATTGGACTGTATAGTATGTCTTTTAGCTCTATGATTCCTTGAGGAGGTTGGGTTTTTCAGTTTAATTTGTTTGTCACTATTTAAAGGTTTCAACTGGACCAGCGCGTCATGTGATCAAGACCGTGGCAACGCGGTCGAAACGCGTCATGCTGGGCACTTGCCGATACATTTGATTGATGCCAATTATTTTTCTGCAATAAAGCACTGCACTTTTGGGAAAAAAATTACGCTGTGGTCCGTACCTGTGTATTGTCGATGGTGATTCAGGAGATAGATATATATATATATATTTTTTTTTTTTCCTCTGAAAAAAACAAAGGTTACAGGGACGTTATAGTTAGGCTGACATTTCACTCGTACAAAACCAGAGAAATTCAGCAGTTATAGTTAGCTGTGCTAACTATAACTCGTGGCCCCGCAATGCACGGCTTATGACCTCACATATTGCATCACTCATGAAATGGTCAGTGACATCACTGATGACATCTCAAATGAAATCACTGATGACATCATCCGGTGACTGAGTGTTTCTAAAAAGTTTATGAGTGTTAAATATATTTACACCAAAGTGTATTGATGAATCAGTGGGTGTATGAGTACCTGTATGGATGATTAGTGGGTGCGTGACTGACTGTATAAGTGAGTGATTATACCCGTCTCAGTGAATGTGTGGGTGAGTGACCAGGTTGTGTGAATGTCTGTATCAGTCGGTCAGTTGGTGTGTAAGTGGCTGTGTGGGTTGGTGAGTAGGTACATGAGTGGCTGTATGGGTTATTGATTGCTTGTCTGAGTACCTGTATGTGTTTATGAGTGTCTGTGTGGGTGGATGAAGGGGTGTGTAACTGCCTACATGGATGAGTGAGTGGGTGAGTCAGTGGCTGTAAGGGTTCGTGAGTGCATCTGTGAGGGGCTATATGGGTGACTGAGTGTGCGTATGGCTGTGCCGGTGAGTGAATGGATGTGTCAGTGGTATATGGGTGAGTAACTGCATATGTGAAAGGCAGTATAGGTGAGTGTTGGAGTGTATAAGTGACTATGTGTGATTGAGTGATTGATTGTGACAGTGGCTGTATGGGTTAGTGTGTGTGTTAGTGACTGGATAGGTGAGTGAGTATGTGTTAGTATCTGTATGAATAAGTGAGTTGGTGTGTGTATAACTGTATAGGTGAGTAAGTGGTTGTGTGATTGACTATGGGTGAGTGCGTAGGTGTGTGAGTAGCTCTTTGGGTGACTGACCGTGTGAAGGGCTGTATGAGTGGATATATCAGGGGTTGTATTAGGGAGTGAGTTGATGTATGAGTGGCTGTATGGGTGACTGAGTGGATGTGTCTGTAGACCTACGAATCAGTGAGTGGGTGTGTATGTACTGGTATGGTTGTGTCAATGGTTTTGAGAACAGTAGTGTGGAAGTTGGATTGGGTGTATGAAAGGACATATGGGGGTGCGAGTGGGTGCATCAGAGTGATTTGAGATGTCATCAGTGATGTCACCGACCAGGTCATGAGTGATGTAATATGAGAGGTCATAAGCAGTGCATTGCGGGGGCGCGAGTTCTAGTTAGCTGACTTTCTCTGGTTTTGTACGAGTGAAAGGTCAGCCTAACTATAACGTCCCTGTAACCTTAGTTTTTTTCAGTGAGTTTCTATGATTTTCAAAGTAGTAGTCACGTTTGCAGAGTAGTGGAGAAAGGGGGCGGGGCCTCCGACCAGCCCAGAGGAATTCCATTGTGTAGGACTTTCAGAAGGTACCATGAGGGCTTCTTGGCCCCCAAGGTCCCTCTGGAGCCAAGGGGACTTCATCCCCCAACTATTAGTGTGCCAGGAGGCATGTTTGCAGAGTGGAGGAGATAGGGGGCGTGACTCTGACAATTTTCTCAGCAATCCTGCTGTGTGAAACTTCCTGGAGGTAACAGGAGGGGTAGTTGGCCCCCAAGGACGTCCTTGGGAGCCAACTACCCCTCCTATTACCTCCAGGAAGTCCCATACAGAAGGATTGCTGAGATCTGATAGCAGGCCATGCCCCTTTTCTCCACCACTCTGCAAACGAGCCTCCTGACGCACTTCTAGTAGGGGGATGAAGTCCCCATAGCTACTGAGGGTCCTTGGGGGCCACCTACCTCTCCTATTACCTCCATTAAGTCCCATACAGCAGGATTACTGAGTTCTGATAATAGGCCACGCCCCCTTTCTCCACCACTCAGCAAACGCGCATCCTGGCGCACTACTATTTGGGGGATTAAGTCCCCTTGGCTCCTGAGGGTCATTGGGGCCAACGAGGCCTCCTGTTACCTCCAGTAAGCCCCACAAAGCTGGTTTGCTGAGAGGTGGTCAGAGGCCACGCCCCCTTTCTCCACCACTCTGCAAACACACCTCTGGGCGCACTGCTGCTTGGGGGAAAAAGTCCACTTTAGTCCTGAGGCTCTCAGGAGGCAAGGGGACGTCATCCCCCTACCAGCAGTGCACCAAGAGGCATGTTTGCAGAGTGGTGGAGAAAGGGGCATGGCCTTTGACCACCCCTTAGCAATTCAGCTGTGTGGGGCTTACTAGATGTAACAGGAGGCCTTCTTGGCCCCTAAGGACACTCAGCAGCCAAGGGGACCTCATCCCCCAACCAGGAGCGCACCAGGAAGCACATTTGCAGAGTATTGAAGAAGGGGGGGGCTCCCGTGAGTTGGAGCTTTTACATTTTGAAAAATATTTTTTTTAGAAAGGAGGGGCTGTGTGGCCCCCCTTTCCTGGACCATTTTGGGCCCTGGGGACCCCATCCCCGGGGCCTGATCATTTAAAAAAAAAAAAAAAAATGTATTTAAAAAAACAGGAGGGGGGCTGCGTGGCAACCCCCGCCCGATTTCGGCCCCGGAGACCCCATCTCCTGGGGCCCAGCCTTTATTTATATTAAATTTCAAAGGGAGGGGGCCATTTTCGGCTCCTGGGACCCCATCCCCCAGGGCATGCCCATTTAAAATATTTTTGTAAAAAATAAATAGGAGGGGGCCACGTGGCCCCCATCCCCAGGGCAGGCGTTTTACAATTATTTTTTTTTAAATGGGGAGGGGGGCCAGCACGGCCCCCTCCCTGGGCCGATATAGCCCCGGGGACCCCATGCTTTGGGACATGGACACCATGTTGGGGACCGCGGGATCCAGCATTGCTTTTGGACAAAGGGTGCTCCAAACATGCAGCTCCCTCAGTCCAAAAGCAATTCTCCTCCGATTCATGGAAGCAAGAGCATTTTTACTGCTCTCGCTTCCATGAACCGGAGAAGAGCTTGCTATGACTTGGTGGGAGCAATGCTCCTGCCAAGCCATAGCAAATTGAAATGTCCTGGAGGTGGGCACCCCAGGACATTGCTGGCCCCCTGGGGGGTGGCTGTCCCCATGGCCATCAAAGATTTCACGAAGGGGGGCGCGCGGCCCCCATCCCAAAAAAATTAAGCCCCGGGGAGGTGGTGGTCCCCAGGGCTGCATGGGGAGGCTGGAGCCCCCCACCCATTATTTTTAAATATAGCCCTAGGGAGGTGGCGTCCCTGGGGCTGCGGGGGGGCAGTGTGGCTCCCCTGCATTTCTGTCAATTTGCCCCAGGGAGGTGGCGGTCCCCGGGGCTGCGTGCGGAGCCAGAGCCCCCCCACGCCTTAAAGTTTAATATAGTCCCGGGGAGGTGGCAGCCCCTGACTGGGGCCCCCATCATTATTTTTCATTGTTCCCGGGGCCTGGCCCGAGGTAACAAACTATAACTCGCGCCCTCACCATGCACTGCTAATTACCCCACATATTACATCTTCAATGACATCATTGAGAATATCACTGCAAAGTCTGCAATTAAATTATTGATGACAAAACTGTGCATGGGGGGAGCAAGTTATAGTTACCTTAGGGCACCAGTTATCGTAACTTGAGATAACTATAACTGATGCATTTCAGTTACGTTGTCACTGAAATTTTCACCCACCTATAATATTACATGAACCTGGGGAGGGGGGGGGGGGGAGAATATATATATATATATATATATATATATATATATATATATCCCCTTCAAATGCCGTCCTGCAGTTCATCCGATTTATTCCACCTATTGGGGTCGTTGGTCGGCAGTGGGTGCAGGACCCATTTAACATTTCAAAGTGGAACTGTGTCGTCTCCGACACAAGAAAGAGCACGCACTGCAAGATGTGCTTAAAAGCGACGCATTTTGGCTTCACAGAAGCTTTGAGAAAGGTTTCTGGGAAGCTGTAACGTGTCGGTTTAGAGCACAAATAAATAGTTTGAATACCTGCATTGGCGTGCCACTTCCTGTTTGCCACGTATCGAGGTGACGACAATTCTGTGCTTATTTTGGGCAGAACCGGGGACCGTTGCAGGCACCAGCAACGTTAGGCTGATTATCAGCGTGCCTGTGGACTATGTATATATTTCCCAATGAAAAAACAATGGTTAAAGTAACGTTATAGTTAGGCGAATGTGTCAATGACAACTAACGTTTTGAACGGAAAAAAAATTAAAAAACACATATTCACCAGTTCTAGTTAGTGGAGCTAAGTACAACTTGCGTGATCGCCATGCATTGCTCATGACCTCTCATATTACATCACTCATGACATGTTCTATGACATCACTGATGACATCATCTAATGAGTGGGTTAGTTTGTTTTATAGTCTACAAAGTGGTGAGTAGCTACCATATTTAATTTCTACCTAATTTTGTACAGCCTGTGTCCAGCTAATGGGTGTAAGTGTTTACAAAATGCATGTGCTCATAATGCACAATAGGTATGTAGAGGTATTAAACATGTTATAAATCTGTGCATTAAAGAGTAACTCTGTGTGCTGGTGACAGTTGACTACTTGTGTTCCGCATGTTCCAGACAAGTTTAAGTACTGCATACTAAGTATTGTAAGCAGCCTTGAGTTACTAGACAATTACCACAGCATGACAATTTCTACATAACAAAGAAGACTGCGTGCACAAGGTACTAACCTATGTACACGTGCTTCTTTTGCTTCAGAAGATGGGCTATCTGTAAAGTTTTCATCACCATATGAAGGCTGCAGATAGTGTAATCTTTAGCACCTTCACTTATTTTAAGCAAAAAGTATCTTTTTTGCCAAGTGTTGCATAGACACTACACTGTTCTTAGTAGATATTTTAATATTCTGTGGTGTATTTCTCATGAGAGTTTCACGGTCTGCAAAGAGTATGGTACAGAGTAAACTCTCTCCATATAGTAAACAATGTTTACAGTGCCCACTTTTCTACTCATATCAACTTAATTTCTCAATGTAAGTTCGGTGACTGTGATGGGTTTGATATAGACAAAAGCTGTCCACAGTAAGGCATTAATTTTGAAACAGAAGCGGAGTATCTTGAGTAACTTGGCTTTCTCTGAACAGTTGTATACGTATTGAACACTGTGGGCAATGAGGGTTTCCCATATAGCTGTGGTTGGTTGTTAATGTGAGCAAGGCCACCCATGAAGTGTATGGTAGAAGGCAGTGTTAATTTGAGCTGGTGGTTTCTGTTGCTCGGCACCTGCACTTAATAGTCAACACCAGCACTTGTGACAGTCTGCCACAAGGGGGCGCTGGCTAATTTAGAGATGACCACAACAAAAGTTAATAATTAATTCAATATACATTAAAAATGACTATTACCTGCCGCCAAAGCCATTCTTATAGCTTTTGGGGACCTGAAATAGTTCAAACTGTCACACTTGTAGGAGTGTGATGGTTAGCAGTTGTGATGTTACTATCATTGGCAGGGGGAATATGTCGTGAAGAGAGCCCTGGCACTTATTTGTTTTACAAATTAAGCACTGGTATAGGGTCAATGTTGCACATAACAAATGCTTGTTACACCTCTGGGAGTTGTATCTGTGATGGCATTAATGATGCTACATATTATTCTAAGCTATTTTGTACACACTTTCAGTCCTATAATGCCGTACTAGTTTATAGAACAGTGTGTACAAAAGAAGATTGAATGATGTCATCGGTGATGTCATAAATGATGTCACAGAACATGTCATGAGTGATGTAATATGGTGAGGTCATAAGCAGTGCATGGTGGGGGTGAAAGTGATAGTTCTACTAACTGTAACTGGTGAATTTCTGTGTTTCTTTTTGTTCAAAATGTTTTCACGGACATATTCACCTAACTACAATGTTACTTTAACCTTTTTTTCCAGAGAATTTTTAGGGTTTTTAACATAAAGTAATATTGTATTGCCATACGTAAAGCCAAACCCCCCCCCCTGCTGTGAGCGGTTGCAGGGTTGTCCCCAGGGCCTGGTCTGTGGCCACACCCTTCGGCAAATCCCCCACAGGCAGCCAACCCCACACGGTGCACAGCCCTCGGTCATGCATAGCAGGGGATTGGCAACAGGGCCTGGCCTGTGGTCAACCCAGAGCCAGCACCATTGCTTACTACTAAAGGTGAAGGAGTGGTACCAAACGGACGGAGCTTGTAAGTGATTTAGCACCTTTGCATACTCAACAGTAATTAAAAGGGAGCACAGTGGACTGTGCTCTCAGACCAGGAGAGGAAAAGAAAGAACCCACTCGTCTTGGACAGACACTACAGAAGAGATTGCGCCCCACTAAATCAACAATGCATTCACCTCCATCAAGGATTTCAGATTGTTTTTCAACATGCAATTGTAAAGAAAGCAAGCACATTGTCAATCAGCCTTGAAAATGGCGGAACACCATTGCATCCTACTAATGTACAAGGGGCGGGGTCAAACTGGCGGAGCTTATAGGGGATCCGGCACTTTTGCATACTCAGCAGCAATTAAAAGGGAGAATCGTGGACTCTGCTCTCCATTCAGACCAGGAGACAAGAAAGGTCCCATTCGTCTTGGACAATCACTACAGAAGAGATTGTGCTCCAATAAATCAATGAGGGTAGCCGCGCAGCCTCCCCCCCCCCCCGCCCCAAGCCTCATTAGGCCCTGGTGACCCATCCCCAAGGTCTGCATTTTTTCAAAGGGGGGGGGGGGCGCTCAGCCCCCCCTCCCAGAGCCTATTTGGTCCCAGACACCTCATCCCCCGGGGCCTGAGTTTAATAAATGTGGGTGCCTTCATGCCAAATCATGGCACCCACCATACACAGGGTTTGGAGAGCCCCAGGGCCTCCGCAGCGAGCAGCTATTTATGCTGCCCCATCTGGGCGGGAGCTATATCTTGATCCGTTTCCCTACCCACATCAGTGCGGGCAGGGAAACTGATTTCAAGTCTGCTCCCAGATGGGGGAAGCATTTCTAAAGTTCTTATCCACTAGGAGCAGACTTTGTGTTTGCTCTAGTTTAGCTGGAATTTTAGAAATGCTCCCACCAGGAGGGAGCAAACACATATTTTGATGGTCACACTGGTGCGGGCAAGGGAACTGCTGTGTCCAGTGGGTGGACTCCCCATCCCTATATTTAATGAATCAGGCCCCAGGGGATGGAGTCCCCGGGGTCAAATATGGCTCGGGGGGGCCGCATGCCCCCCTCCACCTTTTTTTAATGATCCTGCTGGAGTCACACAGAATGATAGCAAAAACAGCTTATTTTTGTTTTTGCCCGGGGAGGGTCCCCATTGCGTCCCTCCTGGGGCCTAAGGGGGCAGGGTATCTCTACCCGGCCCCATTATGTTATTTTTTATTTTTTTTTACTTCAGGACAAGGGATTAAGTCCCCGAGTCCTGCAATGGCTGCCAGCAACATTTTTCCGATGTTGCTGGCAGTCAAGCAGAGCGCTTGCTTCCTCGAAAGTCTGACTCCCACGGGAGCAAGATGGCCCAAGGGATTTTGCCTATGTAAGATTTATTGGCTTTGCTAATGTTTTTTAGCTATGTTGCAAATGGCTGAAAGTAATGTAAAAAAGCTGTATGACACAGCCAGTGTTGTCTGCGTTATAGGGCTGTTTTTCTTTTTCTTTTCAGTTATGCTGCACTGAAGCTACTGCTTCTGTATAATATGGCTAAAAAAACATTGACAAGGCCAAAATATCTATCTTAGGCAAGATCTATTGGCCTTGCCAATGCTTGGTATGGAATGCCATATGGTAAGTTATAAGTATTTATGTAGTGTTTACAACGGCTGAAGTGCTAATATTATAGAATGGAGAATGCACTTGACAAGGTGTTATTGTGTCCAGATTCAGAAGAATTGTAAGACCATACAAAAACTGTGAAAATTAGCCATATAAATGCTCTGAATGTACCATAAGTTGTGGGTAGACAGAAAAGTCCAATAGTTTGCAGCTTTTATTACAGCGATGCCTAAGGCTAGGTGTCACATTTGGTGTAATGGTTACAAAAGAACCAAAAAAGCACTCCTGACTGCTTGTTTAGTAGTAAAATATATCACAAATTGGTGTTCAGTGGGTTTCCTAGACCTTTTGGCTCCTGTGCCAATGCACCTGCTGCACCATTCAAATCATGACCCTAGTGCCTGCAAGTACAAATACACTTGTGACTGCTTGATTAGAAGTCAAATATAGCAATAATCAGTGTTCAGTGGGTTTCCTAGAGCTTTTGGCCCCTGTGCCACTGCACCCGCTTCACCATTCAAATCATAATCCTAGTGCCTGCAAGGCAACTGCACTTGCGACTGCTTGCTTAGTAGTAAAATACCGCAATAATCAGTGAGTATTCAGTTTCCTAAACCTTTTGGGCCCTGTGCCACTGCACCTGCTGCACCATTGAAATCATGACCCTGGTGCATGCAAGGACAGATGAAGAAATAGATTATATCTAGCAATACATGTGTTCCGAAAAAGGCTCAGTTGCAGACGGAATTCATAATTATTGTGTAGCTAAACATAAACACAAAAGCTTTCATAAAAAGTGCCTTTAAACTTATCCAACTCTCTAAAACAAGTTGCCACAGAGGTCATAAACAATGCATATGCTTTACACAGCAAAGTGAAAACCAAGCATTGTTAAATTGTTTTACAATGTGGCTGGCTCTTTCCTGTGAAAGGTTCTTATATTGTGCTTGAAAGTGAATGGGTCACAAACAGTGTAAATTGCCCAAGATAAGCCAAATAGAAGCAAGGTGACGGACGGATTGATTTGCACTTCACTATTTCTCTGCTGCCCTATCAGGCTGGTTGTGCACAATGCTCCGGCACCTGTCACCTTTTTGCGCCTCTGATCACAGATTCTTCTGATAATTTAAACAAATGGAGGTGCACCAAACATAATGAAAAGAGTCCAAATTATTTTCTTTCTTTTCGTCTTTTATTTCAAATTCAATACTGTTGCACAATGACAGCCAACGCGTTTCGTTCCTCAAAACACAAAGGTTCTTGGAACTTCATCAGGGCTCATTAGTAATAGAGAAATCTGTATATCTCATACAGCAAAATGGTCACCGTTTTGATATCGGACTGAGGAGACGTAAGAGACGTGACTACTTATCAAGGTGGTCCCTTTCTTTGAAAATCTTAACTAACCCTGATCTTCGGGACAAGTTGAATATGGGGATCAAGTGTATCCCATTGTGACTATATATTAAAGGTGGTCCTATTCATGAACGTCTATTATTACTCAATTTCAACTTTTATTACTATGAACAAAAGAATGACCAGATAGGACTGTTATTATACATTATCCGGAGACAAATCTGAAAGTTTTCAAAATACTGTACGAGATGTACAGATTTCTCTATTACTAATGAGCCCTGATGAAGTTCCAAGAACCTTTGTGTTTTGAGGAACGAAACGCGTTGGCTGTCATTGTGCAACAGTATTGAATTTGAAATAAAAGACGAAAAGAAAGAAAATAATTTGGACTCTTTTCATTATGTTTTGTGCACCTCCATTTGTTTAAATTGCCCAAGATCACCATATGTTAGGCTGAGACTGAAATGCAGTTTTGTACTTTGTTACTGAAAGGCACTTTCACAAAGTAAATGAACTTAACAAAGAAGAGGAATTTTGCAAAAAAATGAAATACCTTTTGGGATGGCTATGTCTAAAATATGAATTAAAAAAGGGGGCACCAGCAGGCTCCATGGAGAAAGTACGCTGGATTCCTCTTCCCTATAAAAGCTCTCACTTTGAAGTCTGCCGAAAGCAAAATAAACACCAGGCACCTACGAAAACACAGCTTGAAATTTGACGTCAGTCTTTGAATGCCTAGCAATTGTGATGCAATAAGAACAAGATTTAAAGGCCTGTTTATTACAGAAAGCGAGTTTGTGGAAGGATTCTATAAACACGGCTTTAGCATGGGAAGGTACGAACTCAAGGTGCACAGCTTAAAGCAAATAAAGCCAGCAAATGGAAAGGTAAAAAACTCGAGTTATAAACCACAAAGCCAATAGCAAGCCAAGGGTAAAATGCATTTCCAGGTGAACTTTCTCAAAGTCCCCAAGATGTCTTTCATATAGCCAGACAGCTGTGCTGTCTGATAGACGGTGACCTAAAAAAAGCTCCCTGGGCCCATAAGAGAGCTCGAATTTTAAATTGGCCCTCCAGCAAGACTTTCTCACTCTCTCGAGTCTCTCGCGGACCCAACAATCCAGATTTTCAATTTCTTTTAACATACACGGTGCGACTTTCAGGAGGCAGGCATAGATGCCATACTGGATGAAGTGCATTCACCTACAGTAGATGAGGATGCTCATCTACTGTAGGTGAATGCACCTAGGGCTCTTCTGAATGCTCCAATAGAGGAAACAGATATCAGATGGGCTATTAAGCACATGAACACAGGGAAAGCACCAGGAAATTATGGGCGGTCAGTTGCATTCTACCAGACCTATGTGGATTTGCTGTGGACGCCATTGCTAACTATGTATAAGGAGTCGTTTGAAACAAGAGTATTAATAGCTTCACTAAAGGAGGAAAATATAGTTGTCTTGCCCAAACCTGAGGGGGACCGCACTGATTGTGAATCATATCGACCATTGTCAATGATTAATGTGGATGGTAAAATATTAGCACAACGCCTAGTAAAGGCAACAGAAGGAATAATACATGCTGATCAGGTGGTATTTGGGGGCGGGTGCACCATTACTACCAACATCCGAAAGGCATTCTTAATTATGGAACAGGCTGTACAAAGAGAGGAACCAAGTGCAATTGCTAGTCTAGAAACCCGCAAGCTTTTGATACAGTTAATTGGGTATTTATGGACCGCACATAACAATTCTACGTCATGGGGGCAGAGTACTTGTGATGGGTAAAGCTACTTTATACTGTGAGCAAGGCAAGAATGAAAGTAGGTAATAGTATCGGACACTTGGTCGATAGAGAGAGTCTTGGCAGGGGTGTCCTCTCTCTCTCGACTGATATTGCACTAATTATAGAGCCACTGGCTCAAATGATATGTATCCAACACGCAAACGATGGTATAATGTTGGGCAGTAAGCGGGAAATCATCTCATTATATGCTGACGATATACTGTTAACACTGAGAAATCCGATACCTCATGGCCAGCTGTACACAATACATTAACGTGGGTGGGGGCGCACTCAGGGTTCTGGCTAAATGCCGACCAATTGGTGTTGTATCCTATACAGTCGTCTGTAGCACGGGAGGCACGCCTACAAAACATTAAGATCCAGACGACCCCAGTGAAGTACCTCGGAGTGTATTTGACCTCAGATTGCAATGAAGCATATAATTCTAATGTGAGCAATTTACTGATATCCCTTAGGCAAAGTGTACACAAGTGGCTGAGGTTCCCGATGTCCTTAATGAGGCGTATCACAATTAGCAAAATGATCAAGCTACCTCAAGTGTCATATGTATTGCAACACATGCCGACGCGCATACCAGCATCTTGCTTCCACAAACTGGAAGAATTGCTTCAATTGCTCTGCTGGGGGACAGGAAGGGCATGGATAAGTTTGGAGGTACTGAAACTACTGTGGGATAGTGGAGGGTTACAGGCATCAAATTTCAAGGCCTATTATTGAGCAGCTAATTTTCAGCATTCCATGCCGTGGTTTCAAGAGGTGGGGCACTGATCCAGCGGCAGGGATGTTGGCGTGTTTTTTTACTACCAAGGACACTACTGGCACTGTCCTTAGTCTCTTACAAAAACAGGCAGCTACACCATTACAGGTTAAGACCCTACTAGATATATGGGGGCAAGCAACTAAATGAAAAGGGGAAAAGTACATTTATATGTAGCAGCTGATTTACTGGCGCTCTGTAATTAGCCCAATGATGCCATCTTTTCTGTGACACAGAGGCGAGAGTGATACCCCACGTGACACGGGAGACTTGTTTGAGGATGGCCGTATGGTGGGCTATGCTGATTTTGGTGATAAATGGGGGGTAGCTGGTGGATGCTTCCTGGTATATGCTGGCTTGGCAACGGCTGTTCGCAAGGCATGGGCAGGGTTTCGACAAGAACCGGAAACACATGTGCCAAACGAAACCCTCCCAGACATGGGAGGTGAGAGCAAACTCATCACTCAAATGTACTCATTGTTGCTACCAGGCACAATTACCCGTATAACTACACTGAAGACACAGTGGGAAGGTGATATGGGCATGGAGTTAAGGGAAGAGGACTGGGCATCTATATTGGGTAACTGCAGGAGAGTTACACCTAATGCAAGACTAAAACGTATACATTATAGGTGCGTACAAAGGAATTACATCACGCTACAGTAGCTGCACAGACTAGATTCCTCCAGAACAGCGCCCCAAATGCAGAATCACAGAAAGATCTTATATTCACATGTGATGGACATGCCCAGGTGTGAGTGCCTTTTGGGGTAAAGTAATTCAGACTTTAGGAATACTAACCGAACTGCAAACACAGCCAACGATACAGATGTGCTTACTGGGACTAACCCCCCGTAATAACACACTAAATATGTGGAGAAGGTATTGGAACTAGGCCTCACTGTGGCAAAGAAGTGTATAGCACTACGGTGGATGTCCAAACGACTGCCCACACAAAAGCAAAGGTTATGGGAATTTGCAAGGAAAGTACGAGCTGAATGTGGGGTATGCCACAGGTTGGTTTACAACGGAGTGGAACAGGGAGGAAGGATGGAATGGAACTTGGTAGAATTCCGGATACAACAAGAAGTGGGAGACCCTGAACCAGGACAAGATGCGGAGGGGACAGTTAATTAATACTCTTTAGATATGTCTGTGATGCTGATCTGCTGTAGTTTAATGCAATAGTACCAATTATGCTCTTTAAGTGATCCAATGTTATGTATGGATTTATATTTATTTGCACACGGTGTGACTCACATCTCTTTCCTTGTTTAGGGGGTGGATGAGGGAGATAGGACAAGTTAATGAATTGTAACATTATTTTGTTTTTAAATTAAATATATAGATCAAAAGGGAATAAAGACAATGATAATACTGTGAGATTAATAACCACATACAGTAGGCAGGAGAACACAATTAGGAGTATCATCAACAAGAATTGGCCGATCGTATTAACAGACACGATAATGGCACAAAAGCTTCCTAATAAACCAACACTTCCTTTCAGGAGGGCACCCTCAATGAGAACTACTTTGGTGAAAAACAGTCCGGAAATTGCAACAGGCACTACATAGTTAAAACCCAAGAGTGTTTTTTTAAAATGTTAGACATGTAGAGCGTGCAAATTCGGTATTAATACCACAGAATAGAGGACTCCTTTCAGCGCAGAGCCAATTCTTTTTAAATAAAATTTTAATTGCCGCACAGACCACGGAGTTTATGTGCTGACATGCACCTGTGGCTTACGCTACGTTGGCAGCACAAAGCTACAGGTGCATGTAAGAATCCTTCAGCATCTGCGAGCGATCGTCAATTCAGACCAGACGTATCCTGTGGCAAGACATTTTAAAAGCATACATCATAACAATTTAGATTGCCTCACATATTTTGTAATTGGCTCTATACCTCCACTTAGACCAGGTGGCAATAGAGAGAAGTTGTTGAGAAGATTGGAATCAAAAATGATTTTAGAACTAGATTCCAAATCTCCACATGGTTTAAACAACAGTGATGAAATGTATAACTTCCTGTAGTTATCATGGAATGACAAGGAGGTAGATGTGAATAATTGATCGGACTATTATCACATGAAGTTTGTCATCATTTTTTGTAGGAATTTTTCATGAGGAGGAATCAATAATTTCCTTTGGGATTTTATAGGGATTTTAGAATATATTTATGATTAATAATATTTATATCTGCTGCTTAGATAAAATCTTTAGCACTATTTTCCCATTATAATCTTATAGTAATGAAATTAATTTTATAGCATTTTAGAATGTTTATGTTTGAATTTTAGCCAAGAATCCATAATTATTTATGCTATTTTTAAACATTACTGTGGTGAATTCCTCTTATGTGTATTTATGTATTTATTTATGCATGTTTGCACATGTAGAAGCAGATATAGGCTTATATCACTTTCCTCCCTGAAACCTTCTAGCATATGAAATTTTTTACACATGAGTTTCTTTGTACCGAGAGGAGTCGCGCTGTTTGATTTAGACTATCCTAAATTTTGCCCATTAGCTATGTAGCTCTGCTTAGATTGTAAGTGCTGCATTATATTTAGTTTTAGAGTTTTTTTTAAATTCGTGTCCAATTTCTGGATATTTGAGTTTTGTTCAATGTATTTATAATTTTATATTAGCATTTTATATCATATAGCACTTTAGTCAGATTTAGCACATTAGCTCTTTAGGAAAGGGTGACTAAGATGGGATTTATTTGTGCATTTAGACAGCTATAAGCATTTAAGCAGAAATATTTACTCATTTGTTTAAGCATTTAAGCAGACATAAACAAAGCCAAAGGGCTTATAGAAAGGTGCGTGCCAACATGACCAATTAATCGCAGTGATATATAAAATTTAAATAAAATATGGGTGACACTGAATTTACGCACTGTGCAGACAATAAAACAGAAGTCCCCATGTTACTTGAGAAATACCATTAAGTTTATTATGTGAATTTCTCAATTCTGGTGCACATAATTATAGATTCATTTATATATATATATATATATTTATCGCAGTGATGATTTTTAACATGTTGGTCGCATATAAAAATGTTTTTTGCACATTAACATCAAAACAATAGTATTAACTTCACAATAAACACAGCACCCGAAAATAAGTTTATAATGTATGCTGAGTCTGTTTTCCATTCACATTGTTTTACTCATGTCATGTGATTTGACGTTATGGCGGATTTAAGCTCTGAATGGGTAATGTTTCCTCATGTGATCAAGGTCACGTCAGTGACCGAAACGCGTCATGGTGAGCTGGAGCAGTGGAATTGAAATAAACTGAGTTTGCACGAAAGCGCAGTCTGTACTCTTTTTCCATGCAAGTGTGGATCGTCTGGAGGTTTTTTGGATATATATATCCCACGGAAATGTGGTCCTAACTATACCTACTCAGTGGCAGTTGCCCCTACCCCCACCACTTTAATGCCTTGCCCTTAAACCATTTAACATTAAACCCTTGCTCTACACTCTTTATACCCTTAACCTCAATCACTTATTCTTAACCCCTTACCCCATTTCGTCTAAAACCCCTTACCCTCTTATCCTTAACCCTTTATCTTTAATCACTTACCCTTACCCCCTTACAACCATCCTTAGTCTGTTACTCTAAACTCCTACCGGCACACCCTTAACCAGTTAGCCATAACGCCTTTCTTTTGGTCGCTTAATTCCTACCATTAACCCATTACCCAATAGCACCTTACTCTTATACACCTACTCTTTATACCTGCCCTAAGCACCTAAACCTTGCTCCCTACTCCATTAAACTTATCACCTAGCCTCACTCTTTATCCATATTACCTTACTCTATAATCCTTACCCCAACCCTTCGCATCAACCCCTAACCCCTTACCACCTTTTGTTTGAACTCTTACTCACTTACCTTAACCCCTTGCTCTTACCACCTTACCTATAACCTTTTAATCTTATTCCCTTACCTCTGCCCTAAAACTTTTACCTTCATATCTTTAACCTCTTACCCTTAACCCTAACACGTTACCCTTAGCCCTTTCACCCCTAACCCCACATCCTGGGCATCTAACTTTAGTCCCGATCATTACCCTTCAGCAATTGCCTCTTTCTTTCAGCCCCTTACCCCTGTATCCTTAACCCTTTACCTTATTTTCAATGTATGTGATAAAATGAAATAGTGAAGACCTACAATGAAAATGTAGTCCATGAGGAAATATATATAGAAATAGAGAGAGACCCCTTGTGCAACCAAGGGTATAAGGTACTCTTCACAAGTAAAACAGAAATGTTTCCCCTTGGATCAAAGTACTAACACACTTAGATAGTTGCTTGATAAGAAAAGCAACTATTGCTTATCTACTTCAAACTTGTACTACTTATCCACTCCAATCCACATCATATAACATCAGATACTGACTCGTATAATTCAAATATTAAAAAACATGTTTTAATTAAAATCATGTTATCACAAAAAATAATTAAAATCTGATTTTTCAATCACAATAAAAACATCAATATATTTCATACACTTGGTAAAATAAATTCAAACAGATACCACAACGTTACACAAAACACAAATGACACTATACCCCCACATACAAGAGAAAAGAAAATATTAGACACTCAATTTTGTCATTTTTCAATACATATCCTTCACAACCAAATATAGGGACAAAGTCTGAATGCCCTTCTAATTAAGCGATTACAGAATCACGTTCCTCCAAGGATTATGTAATAAATTTGCGTCGACGCATTTCGATGGTTAGAAAATTTTTAGTCCATCTTTTTCAAGACACTTGTATACTTTTTCCCTGTAATATTCCTTGGTTTAAAAATCCTGTGTAAAACAAATATATATGTGTATATATAAAACAATATTTCTATAATTGTCTAATACATGGTGCTTAATACACATATTATAATAATAAAAGCAAGGGGACTAATATTTCATTCCTGCCTCAAAAACACCTCATGAAACTACATCCAATGCAGCAGATTGCTGTTCCCGGAGAGCCACGAGAATGTATTCCCAGGTGTTCTAGCAGCTGGCAGCATTGTCTGTATGAAGGCGCCCCTATACCCCTCGTGACATCTCATGGAGAGGACACATTAATATACGAATGATATACTAATGATATAATTTTCAAATGCGCAATTGGGGCGCAGAGAAGAGTACTTGTGATCAGTAGGCCTATGTACATTTATACAGCCCAGTGAGGCGTTATAGGGATCGTTTCGGTCCTGAAGAAGAAAGCCTAGGGGATGGCTTCTGAAACATGTCGACCTTGTAGAAAGTGACCCATTATAGTACACCATCTACTTTTTCCCCCCCCCTTTTTTTACCATTCTCAGCTAGGGAAGCTAATAAAGTGTATTCTTTTCCACTAGCCAGGGAATTTTTAAACCATTACATATATTTATATTTCACGATCCCACGCACTACACATATACACTAATCACTAAAGTAAGTGCTCCCGCGTCCACGTAGGTAGTAGCACGCCCCGTCCCATAGAGGGGCGGGAAGACCCCAATGATGAAGCATGACACTGAATCAGGTTTCAGTGTGTGAGGGATATTTTACAACTTTTTGAACACTGTCCTTAATACAAACATGAGAAGGTATTCCTTTTTTCTAATCACCACCGTTTTTAAAAACACCGTAAGTAAGATTAAGCACACACTTACGTGCGTTTATATGTTTTTGTAGTAGAATCTCTTTGTTGAATTGCGATACTGAGAGGAGGACGATTCTACCTTTTTCCTCTTCACTCCCCCTCATGATATTTTTGTTAGTTTGTGAATGATATAGTCATTGAGTGTGTGGTGGGTGTGTTGTGTGGGTGGTAAAGCAGGTGTATAGTGGGTTATGTCTGTAGTGTAGACAATGCTTCTTTGGTGAATTCAGGGCTCTGTGGTGTGCCTGGGACTTTGTAGTGTAGTCATTTTGGTTTGCAGGAGTCTGTGTGATGAAGCAAGTGTGCTTATGGTGGGGTAGTGAAGTTGGAATGCCTGTGTGGTGGTGGAACTGGCATGTGGTGGAAGGTGCATGTATAGCGGGGGTCTCCAACCTTTTCTGGAGTAAGCGCTACTTCTGATCAGTGAAAATCATTGTGAGTTACTGAAGGACAAGCCACTGGGACAGTTTTACCAGACACCCCCAAGCCCAGCTTCATTGACTAAGTCTAATGTCCATAAAGCCAGCTATTATGTTTTGAAAAAAATACTTTGATTAGGGGCACTATGACAGGGCTGCCATGTGTGTCAGTGAGAGAGTTGTCTTTGGGCATGTATGAACATGTGTGCCTATGAATGGGATACATGTGTATTGGTGACCGAGAGTCTGTGTTGTATGTATTTGTGGCACAGGACATACCTTTCCCTATATGTGGCACCGTTACATGTATAACGCAAACCTACAACCATTTTTTAAATGGGAGAAATTTAAAGTGCAGAAAAATGTTCATCGTATGTAACATTTTTCGCCCACTTAAACAAATGGCTATATTTTTCAGTTATACATATGGCACAGTGCATACTGGCCACTGGGAGCAAGAGGCCTGCTGTTCGTAAATGCGACACTTTGAAATGGGAGACAATGTAATCATTAAGTTAACTCTTCATTTTAATTTTCTCCCATTTAAAAGTAGTCAGAAACATCATGTTGTTCTCATGCTCCAATATGGAGATGACAAGGACTTTTTTTTAAAGATTTAAATACCTCAGTGCTTCAGTTCTTCACCTCTGTGCCCTGGTTCATAAATCTGACTCCAGCACTGCCCACTATCAGCCCATGAAGTCAATAAAGTAAAATAAACACAGCCTTCCCTTAACTGCAAAAGGAAAATGTGACCCTGTGCTTATTTAATGAACTCAGTGCTGTGAGATACTCTGAAGGTGTCTGCGAGCTACTGGTAGCTCGCAATGGATCACCTGGAGATACCTGATGTAGATAGAGTGTGTATGTCATGTGGCAGAGAGTGTGGGTAGACAATACAATTTCTGTAGGGTGGAGCAGGTATTGGATTACATGGAATTATGGTGCGTTGTGGGTAGGGGGAAGTGAGAGAAGGTGGTATAAGTGAGCAATATCATTAACTGGCACATGTGCGCAGTTTTAGATGTTCTCACTGGTGGAGCATGTGAGAAGCTGTCCCTTGCAGGCAGAGTTGAGTATGAGGAACATCTTTCAAATATAGGTGCAAGCTAAGTCCTCACCTCACTCTCCTCATCACACATCCAACACTGTACTCCACACACACACTACATTCTCCTCTCCTCACCCACCAAACCAGACACCTCACCAATCAGCCTCCATCCTTATTTCAAGATTGATTAACAAAACGGACAGTTGATGGTGTCCTAAAATGTACACTACCCTTGGCATTTTTGGACATCCCATGCCTCACTTCTCTAATTCCTCACAATCCTCATTCATCCCTCCTCTTGTGACAAGGTAACATTATGTCTTCCGAAGTACTTATCAAACAATTGCAAGATGAAAGGACCATATGAATGAATACAAATGAAAAGAGCAATCGACTAAAGGGCAGCTTCTGTCTGTACACACGTCTTGGGATGGTTCACTAACTCTGGTGATGTGGCAAATGAATGAATGTTCTCACATTGTGCAGACTCAACAAGATTCTTAAAGTTTAGTTTGCAGTTGCACATTTTGGTAGAGACAAGGAAAATATCCCTCTAAAGTTATAGCAATGTTTTTGGCAAACAGTAAGTTGCTTGAACATGAAAAACAAGAGACAAGAGGCGTTTGGCAAAACAGGAAAAGTTTGTTTAATTAAACAGAGTGGTCGGGAGAACAGTTACAGGAGCAGGGTCTGAGGACTGTCTCAATTTTCAATCGTTCTGCAACCTCTTTTTATACAGTTCATCGTAAAGATTTTCCGGTGATCCATGTATGGTAAGGAATGTTAGTTGCTGCCTTCGGAGTCATAAATTAATTGTCTAATGGAGAGTACAGGTGGGCCTTGATCTTGCGTAGACACAATGTGGCCAGTGGGTAACGTGTCCAGATGTCCAGCATGGGGAGCGTGTGATCACTGCATGTAATGTATCCGGATTGACTATATGTTCCTAACTCATGTGGCATCTGACTTTATGGTGTTTTGGGACCATACCCCTCCGGATGTGTGTGCTTTATTGGGGACAATCTCCCTCGGCCATTGTAGTGTCGCTGCGCCTATCTGTGGGATTGATCTAAGGTTTCCTGTTTGTGCGTTTGTCTGCCAGCTGCGTGCCACTCCACCTTTGACCTATCAATTAGTGACCTCAGGCCGAGGTCTCAGAGCCTGCCTGACTGCGTATATCGAGTCAGGGTTGATGTGGAGTTCACAATGGGCGAATTTGTTAATAAAGACACGATTTCGCCTTCATCGATGACGGTCTTGTTTTTCATATTAGCATCGACTTTTTCCATATTAACAAGTATTTTCTCTATTATTATAGCTTTTAAAGGTTTTTATTGGTTCTAACTACAGTTAGTACTCAATGATGGATTTGTATGCTTTCAGAATTACTGTTTCGCTTAAAATGTGGTGTATGCTTTTAGGAATAATGAACTGTAAAATCCATATTTAGCCTCCACATTGTACAGGTTAAGTACCGCTGGTTTAGAGGCAGCTTCGGATCACCATGAACCCCTTTTACAAGTACTCTGACAGCACATAGACTCGCTAGACATCTGAATACTGTAAGTACGCTTCTAGGTACATTGCCAAGAATCCTCCAGTAAGCCTTAGTCATCAGCCCTTGGGCAAATTCTAGCCTTTCGTGCCTTCAATTTTCTTTAGCTTAAGAATCACATCAACATCTCACTACTCCTTTACACAACAAAGTGAGCAATAAGAAAGGAATGAGGCAGGAATTCCACTGCCTTCTTGACCTCGGTTTGTTTTGGCTGTTATTGAGTTCCTGCCCAGTAACTTAAAGAATAGTAAATCATTTGCGGATTAAACAAATCGCAGAAGGTGCTTTTTTCTTTGGTTTAAAGAACTGGGTTCACAACTTAGGGGCCGATTCTGATCTCGGCCGGTAGGGCTCCGAATCGGATTCGGCTTAACCGGATCTGATTCGGAGCCCTATTGCCCGACCGATTCGTACGCGCATCCGGGCGAGCGAGTACGATGCGAAATCGCCGACCGACTCGTCCGGGCGTCCCGACCGCTCCGACCGACTCGTTCCCGGGTCTAACCGCACCGACCGACTCGCTCGGACTCGACTCGCACCGCGCAATGGAGACGTTCCCCGGCCGGGTAAGTACGATGCGCGCCGTGAGCAGTCCGACCGAGCCGCGCACTCCGGCTCGAAAGAGCAGTCGGAGCCGTACTTTGGGGGTCCGTGTCGGACCCCCCTGTACGCGTAGCCGCGCGATTCGCACTGGGTCCCCCCTACCTGTGCGTGTACGGTGCAAGTCGCTTCGCCGCGTACACGCTGTAGGGGGCGCCCTTGTCCGACTCGCACCCATTGAGTCAATGGGAGCCTGCGTACGCGTTGTACGACAGGCTCCCATTGACTTCAATGGGAGTCCGTCCGACTCGAGTCCGATGGCATACGTGCGCATCGTACTCGTTCGGTCGGGCTGCACGGGTCCGATTCGGTCGGAAATCTCTCCGGGTCCGGCTCGGTCGGAGAGATTTCCGGCCCGAATCGGAATCGGCCCCTTAGTCTGGACTAGGTCACAGTTTTGCCTACCGAAGAAAGATGTGCACATAAACATCTGATAGGGCAATTCAACTGGTAGTGCCCCAAATTAAAGATGTCTCTAAACTTCAGGCCACAAGTCTGGCTGAATCAGTCAGTCATACTTTCAGAGTTTGGTCCAATAAATACCACGGTGCGAAGTAATAACAGAAAGTACAAGTCAAGTAACAATTAAGAATGGGCTGTAGATATATTACATTTTATATTACATAGGGAAGCATGCAATTCCTTCATATAAATCTGTTCTTATTCTTTTTATTACAGTCTGTGACATCACTAATTGCCTGCAATGAGAAAATGGTGTGACTGCTCAAGTGTAATAACGTGCTACAATTTAATTGTGATACCACAATGCCCACAGCCAGACCAGAACACAGTGTGAAAGGAAGGTAGGCCAGGGAACAGAATTTCCACTGCTTGTTAAACGGTGAAAATGAAAATTTGTTTTTTTGCTCTTCTGAAGTTTTTTTCTCAAATAAACAGTAAAAGAAAGGAGAGATTTAAGGAAGAGTGAACTTTTCTGCATGGTGATAATTCATCACATAAAGCAAGAACCTCTCTGCATACTACCACACATAATGAACTATAGCTATGTTTGAATATGACCTACATTAAATTCCATATATTTTTGCAAAAACATAGTAGCTGTATATTGGTGTGTTTAAATTCGCACTACAAATTCCATATTTAGTATACATATTCGCAACCATACTTATTGATATAAATGAGCAAGAGACTGAAAATTTCAGCTTTTTTGGGGGGGGTGGGTTATGGTATGGTTATATATGATAAGGAATAAAATACCTCCTGTCGTAGGTTAAATGGATATTGCAAATTGGGCCATATTCCTCTATACTGTGTCAGAACCCCTCAATGACTTACAATATACTTATAATGTACGGCAGAAAGTTCCTAATCCCACATACTACAAAGCTTACTGTAATAGCCCTGCATTTCTTTTTATAAGAGCCCGCTGATGCCAGAACTTGCTGATATTAAGAAAGACATCATTAGTCATCTGTAGTCATTTACTATATGTGCCTGTATACACCACGGTGCTCCCACAGTAACAGCAACAGCAACCACACAACCCCACCTGCCATTTCTCACCAAATGAGATGTCATTAAGTCAGGCCCTCAGTCAAGAGCACTGCTAGCTGACATTTTTGTACATCAACTTTTTTTTTTTTTTATATAGCGCAAACTCAGCCCAAAGGTATCGGAGAGCTTTACATGAGCACAAGTTGTGTTACAAACAGTCACAAAATGCTTGCCAATGTAGCACTAAAGACTGTTATTGAAATCACTTTTTACCTCACTAATCAGTGTTTTAAACCATTCAAATCAAATACAATTTCATTGAAAAACTGTAAAAAAGGTAATGAGCGAAAGAGATTTCTTTTCTTGTCTTCAATAGTGGTATTTATTTTCTTCAGGTGACCTTCCTTTAGCCAACACGTGTTTCGTCGTTTCTGGGAGATATCTCTACGACTTCGTCAGGGCTAAAAGTAATACAGATACCACCATTGCTTTGTGATATTTTGACAATGACTGTTCTGTCACTCTGTGCATGTTTGTTCAATAGCTTTTTGCACCGTGTGTTACAAGACAACAACCTTAAAAACTTCCTGAAGTATTTTGGCATGGGTTTCCACGTTGTAATGGTAACCAGGACACACAGAGTGTGATGGTGCTCCAAGTACTTTTAAATTGTAAAAGAGCATGTACTGTAATCCTTTATATGTATATTGTGTGAAAATATCACAAAACAATGGTGGCATCTGTATTACTTTTAGCCCTGACGAAGCCGTAGGGATATCTCCCAGAAACGATGAAACACGTGTTGGCTAAAGGAAGGTCACCTGAAGAAAATAAATACAACTATTGAAGGCAAGAAAAGAAATCTTTCGCTCATTACTATTTTTAACTGTTTTTCAACGAAATTGTAATTGATTTGAATGGCGTGTGCTTCATACAACTAATCACTGTTAATCAATCTCAGGATTGTACCAGAGGAGTAGGGTGCATCTTCCCGTCATTGACTATAATACATACATGTAATTACTATATGAGCGCTTGATACCTCACAACACCCAGTTCTGACACCAGTGTTTAAACCAGTCAATACAACAAACTGAACAGATGTACTCTTTTCACAATATTATAATTTAAAGCTTTCCATTTCATTGCTTGCTATATCAAATTTTGCTCCAAACCTATGCAACTCTTGAGTGGTTGTGCACAGAGAAGTAGCCCATTACATTTCTGAAATTTCTCTTCATCTATGTGTACAGTATTTAAGACGTATGTATTATAAGGGATAAAATACTTAGATAGCAGGCATATACACGCACCTCATTGCCCAAAATTGGGATTCCAGAGTTGACTAATTCAAGCAAGGCATCAAAGACGATACACATTCCCATTGAGCATTCCTTTACTGGTGCACTATATCACTGATCTTCTGCTTTGCTAGTTTCTAACTGACGTGGACATGTTCACAGTTGACATTTCGGGCAGTGCAGCCTAAGGCTAATTTCTTAGGCTAGGTTGGGATGCCAGCAATTGACTGTCCCGCAATACTACTACCCACAGGTTTGTCAGGTGTTGAAAAGAACATGGTGGGGGTATGGGTTAGAGGGGCAGGTAGGAAAGAGGTCACGAGTTTGGAGGGGGGTCGAATTTGGGTGTTTATAATACAAGGAAGAATGTACACAGCAATAAGAAAAAAAGGCATGATTGAAACACTGCTTACTGTAGTATTATGTACCTTGCGTATATACTACCTCGTTGATACTCCACACTGTATCTATTTGGAAAATGCTAATCAAAATATATATAAAAATTTTAAAAAGGAATAAAATACTTCGAATGTGGTAAAAACAAATATGGAGGTCGGAAGGGGCAATGAGATGGATCGGTGATAGATAGATTATATACATAGCATGAAGTAATCCATCATGCAAATAGGTCCGTAAAAAGGCACCACATTATATCCCTTAAACTGTGTGCTCGCAGAGATCATGTGCCCAACCTTTCTATACATAGAAAGGGGATATTTTATCCCCTTTCTATGTCCATGTTCTCAAAGTCATATCTTCATGTTTAAAATTTGAACTAAGGCTTAGCAGATCCACGTTACACTGCAAATGAAAATGTAAGAAATTAGCATTTTTTGGAAAGACAAAAATGCTAAGCAACACTATGGGCTACACTGTTCTTTGTCATACTGACTTTAAAGTCAAAAAAAGACCTGAAATGCACTTTACCACTGATGGTTGGAATGTGGTGTATTGGCGGGATATGCTTTTTCAGTGAAATGTGGTAAATATTAACTTGAATTATGCAATACAACTACACTGAATCAACAAAATAAAATGCTCAACGATTGAGTAAGTTGCATTTTGTTTCTTTTAGCAGGTGTTCATTACAATTGAACAACTAACCCCACGGCCAATACAATACCACAGAGTTCCCTTCCTTTTGCTTTCCAATCCGGTCTATTTCAGATTTATGTATGGTAGAACACACATACACTGGTACTCGAGAATCAGATACTGCTGAAAGCTCACAGAAGCCACATACCTTCAATTTAAGCACTGGCTTTCAGGTTGCAGTAAGGATGAACATTCAAAACTCAGCATGCTTGTAAGTGCACATCTCTAATGTGGAGGCCAATTTAGGGGAACACATATGACAGTTTCAATGCGAGGGCAAGCTTGGAGACACAAGCAGGGCTGCAGTCTCCATTAAGAAATTAGGTCATGCAACGTTCACATTCGGCTCGAAGTTTGCACCCGGTAAGCACAAGCAGGTCCACAGAATCTCTGATTTGGGAGAAAAGGGGAGCAGAAGTCACCAGGAGAGAAGAGAGCCACTCAGGGCATTGGTTCACTCTGGAAGGTTTTTCACTCTTCTCTCTCACCTAGTAGATGCAGCCTCACATAACCGTAATCACTCTCTTGCACATGGTATAAGGCATTAAAGGCTACCTCAGCTAGGATGCACTTAATTCTTAGATCAGACAGAGCTGCAGCAACAGCATTTTAGTATTGTGCAGGAACCTGGTCTTCAGGCAGTGGGTCACTGAAGATGGGCTTCAGAAGTTATTGAGATGTGCTATGCCAACTTCTCAGCCTTTCAAGGCGCTTTACTTCCTTTCCTCAGTCATTAGCTATAGCAAGTCTTTCTTCTTCAGTCCAGGTGTCTCATGCCAACACCGATAGAAGGGCTACCAAAGCATTGTACCCCGGTCAAGTCCTTAAGACTGTAATGGTGTACAGATATTTGCCTCAATCATAAGGTGAACTAACTTTCTGGCTTACAGGCCTAGCATATATGTGAAGTCAGTGTCAATCACAGTCACGCAAAACACACTTAGATTCTCTGGAGGGAACGAATTTCAACTTCATCTTCCTTCTAGTACAATCCAGTCACATGAGAATGAACAGTAATGCCTACTGTTGCCGACTCCATCGTGACAGCAGACATCCCATAATGCGCGCGGGGAATGTGTAGCTCTTCAGCAAAACCCACCAACCAAATCCAAGATGGTTGATCTGGCTTCTTCTCTAATGCCAAAGTTGGCCATAGGATTCAACGAATTGGTAAAAAGCACATCTTTTTCTCCAGATAAGAGCAACAACCATGTCTTGGATTCAGTCTTCGTGAAGGTGCTCCAACCGACAGACCTGCCCAAACTGTCAATTCAGTGGGGATGAACACAATGGGTTCCTCTCTACTACAGTGAAGGTTTTCTTGATCTGATCTGGAAGCACAACAACTTATGTGGCAGTGGCCTGTGCTTAGAAATTGGAGAGAGGAAGGAGCAGAGGGACACGCAGGGGAATAAGGGAGGCAGCTACCTGAAAGGTAATGTTGTCAAATGTGACAACCAATGAAGCTGAATGTGCCAATGAACTGGGGGACCTCGGCCATAACTCCTCCTGCCCCAATGAGAATATCACACATATAATTCTTACACTAAAGGAAATGGGGTGGTCCTAGTATATGACCGATTGCAGGGACAAACCCAGGAGGTGGAAGTAAAAATGCCTTTACTCTATGACTATAAATCTGCTGCTACCAGCAGTCAATCATGTCAGTGCCTGGATATTGGAGTATGGATTTTTAGGAAGTCACAGGTACAGAGCGAGCCCATTCAAACTGATAAATACAAATTGTTAGGATTGCACTTTTTAAAAACCAGCATCTCGTTTTTTTTTTATTTTTAAATCAAGAAACTTTAAAGCTTGTTTAAAAACAAAACAAAAAAAACATACTCGTCATTATTGAGGGAACCATTTTTTTTTTTTTACCAAGGCTGAAGGAGAGAAACAAGAATGGAAAAATAGGCAACAGAAAAAAAGCATTCCAAAACAGGAAAAGAAGAAAAGAGCCAGAGAAAAAGTGTTATCGCATGATTAGTATGTAGACTTTTTAATGCAGTTTTCCCATGTCGGTGTCTTCCTCTCCTGTAACTCGCTGCGAGAAGTTGCATTACGGCTGGAGCAGGTAGGAAATGTAAATAACATTTAAAAAAAATTATAAATAACAGAAGGGAGTGAAGCAGGCGTCTGATGGCACACTGGTTACAAAAAACATAACCAAGAGAATACAGGTGGTGCTAGGCACCCCCATGAATAAAATAGAATGAGTGATGCACATTAAAAAAAAAAAAAAAAAACAGGGAAAGGGGAGGGAAGAAAGACTACACATCTTGTATGCCGGTCAAAGTAGTGAAATATGGCTTTGTTTCTGGCTTGAGGACAGCCTCTATGACTGCAAGGGCCATCCCCAAAGCTAAACGTTACCCGACTCCTGTCCCACAAAACAACAGAAGGGTTCCACAGAAGAAAGAAAGGCAGAGCGTTATAATATAAAACAAGCATTGGCATAGCCAATAGGTCTCGCCTTTGGGACCTTGTAAGTATTTAGTTATGCAGCACAATATCCTTTGTGCAACAACATCAACTGTTGCATGGCTAAACACTTATAAGGTCCCAAAGGCGAGACCTATTGGCTATGCCAATGCTTGTTTTGGAGTAGTGTCCGCTTCAAACTTTAGCATGTCACGTGACACTGTTCATGTGGGCTTCTGTTTGAGTACTTGCCTTTCTTACAATAGACATAACACTGCCTTGTCACAGCCATTCATTTGCGTAGTTGCACTCGCCACTTCAAATAGTACATAAGGCACTAGTTTGTTATCTCCAGTCTCTCTGCAGTGATCCTCTTACAGTGCTACTGCTTTAGCATGCACTTTTCAGAGTTATTGACTTTTATGTGTGTAAAGAATGCGACATTGCAGGTTACACCCATTTCTAATAGATACCCCCTTACTTACGAACAGTGCCTGACATTGCTTCGTGGCACTCCATATTTGTAATTGGCATATTGCCTAAACAGGGCACTTAATACTGTTCGGCCACTCCCTTTGGGGTGATTGCTCTTACATTTAAATGTGGTGCTTTGCACTATTTTGCTGCAAACGTCTGTGCGTTGTCTTTCCATCAAACTGTAACTGCTTGACACTGCTTTGCTGCACTCTACTGTTAGCCGTGCAACTAATGCATGACAGTGATTTCTTGCCCTTTTTGAGTGATTACTTGAAGACATTTCAAAAGCGCACCCCAGGACATTAGTACACTCTTTAAGTAGTCGTCTCCTCCAATTGTAACAGTGCATGACCCTGTTTAGTGGCAGCCCCTGTCGTGGGGTAGTGTCAGATACACGTTAAACGTGCAGCGCGTCATTACTCTTCTACACCCATGTTGTTCATGGTTACTGTTATGCTTTTCACTTATCTTGAACTACTGCCTCCTCCATACTAGCAAGGAGCATAGGTTGCTGCCCCACGTGTTAAAAATGCACGAACCCCTACTCTTCTATCCCTTATGTTATTATTGTAGGTATTGGTGCTCGGTTGCACCCTGGGTCGAAGCAACATTAAGGAAATACTTGGCAGTAGCCAAGTGTGCTGGGAGCACAGCTGGTAGAAAAATAAAAAAGCCCCGCTTGCAAAACGGGGGGGGGGCAAAGCCAATACTACCTAAGGAGGCAACTCCCATCAACTGGTCCTGCATTCTATTTGCAACATACTTACCTCACAGTTGACAAGGGCACGCTGCATTGCGCTGGTACACTCTTCCTCAGATGTTGAGTCGCCACAACCCAAAACTCCATTAGTGTACATAGCAATGCATTGTTCATCCATTCCAGATCCGTATTTGTTTTATCTTCAAATTACAATAGTGCAAATGGATTTGCTTTGTTGCTCTCGTTTTTCAGTAGTTGCCCTTCACATTTTAAGAGGGCAGAGAATGCTACTTCGTCCTTAAATTGTAACAGTGCATGTGATACTGTTCGGTTCACACGCCCATTCCGTGTCAAACTCATTGTTCCTCGGGTGCATGCTTCCGGTATTCCCTTGCTTTACCCGGAGTTTATGCCCCTACTCAATTTAACATTTACCTTGCTGCCCCTTGCTATGTACCTGGGGTTTCAAACCAGGTGCGTGTACTACGGCGAATGGTTGAGACGGGCCGCCCCTCACAGCGCTGTGACAAGGAAGCCACGCACGGCAGTGCCGGCTGAAAGCTTGAGACATGCAGGGGTGGGGGCAGAGCTGCACCCACAGGAGGCCCGAGCAGAAACAGGGAAAATTAAATTACACCTTACCGCTGGATAATCTTTTTTAAAAATGCAGATTTCCTCACAGGCTGAAACAGACCCGCGGACAGGGAAAGCAGCAATTATATTTGCATATATTATGCTGACATGAAATTTCATGCTTTGCGGTTACCTTTAAGAATTTTGCAGAGGGTGACATAACCGCTTCTGATCAGCCGCGCCCCATCTTGAAGGCGAGGACATCGCGGGTGAAGCTACAACTACAAGCACGCCCGGGAGGCAGCGTCAGCACAAGTGAAGCGCTGGACAGCAGAGACGTCGGCAGCGTCAGAGAGGAGCGGGGGCGAGCGAGCGCGGCAGCCTGCTGAGCTGACCACACGCTCGTGCACAATGGCCATGTGTTTTCAATTATCGCGCCCTCGTCTGGGCACGATAATTGCAAACAGATGGCGGCCGTGCGGGTATCCGCACGGAAAAGGCCATTGTGCACGAGCGTGTGGTCAGCTTTTTGAAGCCCCTTACATAAAGTCTCGCAGCGCTTGCGCGCTACTCTAGGCTCGACCTAAAAAGAGTTAGTTGGTGAGGAGAGAGGCGAAAATGCTACACAGCTCTCACTGGTGTAATGTGTGCGTCAGTGAGTCAGTGACATCTGCGTGCTGACAAGTCCGAAAACCCTCTGACTTATACCAGTAAACCATGGTGTTTGTCTTAAAAAGAGATGCTGATTTCTTTAACACTTAAGTTGACAATAGGCGAGGAAGAGAAGCAGATGGAAGAATATTACAGCGAGAGGGTAGGTCTAAGTGATAAAGCAAGAGAGATAAAAAGAAAGAAGAAGAGAGAAAGAGCAGCAGCCCAGGAAAGAAACAAAGTGCACAAAAAAAGAGAAAGAACACAACAAAACAGAAAGCTAATAGGAGAGATGGCGGTGAGAAACAGAAAGTAGTGATTTATATGTCTTTCTTTAAGTGGTGCCCCTCAGATTCCCCCTCACCTCTCGGAGCTCAAGTCTCTGTGCCACAGCCTCCAGGCACTCCTGGCCCACACTCTCCACAGAAAGGGTAAACTCCACAAACTCATTGTTCAGCAGCTGGATCCGGGTCACTAGGCAGCTCTTGCTGGATACCGTGTACCTTCGAGTCCGCTTCAATTTTAACCCGAAAGGCAGCGGCATCTTCTTCGAACCACAAAATATATGTGTGACTAGTTCAGATGAAATGAAGCATATGCAGCCTAAGCCACCTCATCATCCTGCTGCCATCAGGAAGAGATTGAGGAATTCACGTGTAGGCAACATCAAGGACCCTGTGGGGAAAAGAAGATGTGGTAAATGGCAAAACTGCGAGAGAACTGGAGAACTGGCAGGCTTTGATAGGGCTCACATGCTGCACCCCTGAAAATCTTGTTTGGTACTAAATAGCTCATTGTTTTATAAATCATGTTTTTCCAACCACTTTGAGAATTTCTTTGGACGGCAGACTGAACGTCCGATTCAAACTTAAGACCCAGGGTGTACTGGATAGCCTGTACACAAACTCATCATTAAGATTCAAGACAACTGCTTCGTGCTTATAAGCTGAAGCAGATTTGTGCTAAATCACATACAGATAACCTAACATAGCAGGCTATTTTCCAAACTTGTGCCCCATTACTTTGTACGATGAACATGGGCTACGAAAGTACAATCAATTCTTATAGTTACAAGAACCATGAGTTAACTGTCACATGGGTATCTTTATCTCCTGCCCCATAAATTCCACCCGAGAAATATACAATGTTTAAAGTATGTGTATACCAACAATGGCAAATGTGCACAGTGCCAGCATCACTGAAATGATTAATCTTTCTATTATATATTTTTGTGAACTAGGCAATGACAGAACAGTAATAAAGTTCCACCATGGAGATCTGGAGAAGAACTTAACGGAAAAACCTGAACACAGGTTCACTCAGTCTCAGGAGCATAGCCTTGGCCACAGTCAGTACCAACCATTCACTGTTCCATCATGCATATTCCCTGTGGCCTCCTCATGCTTCATCTACACACACAAGAAAGTAAGGTATCTTATAGTCGCAATTTTTATCAAGTTACAATCTATTCGACATTGCAGCAAAAGCACCTTAACTTTATAAAAACTGCCCTCACCCACAACGTGTTGTGGCATACTTCATCGTAGGGCTGCTGCAACGCCTCAGCGCAGACCAACGCTTGAGGCGGAGCAATAGGGTGGGGTAACAATACAAACAAATAGAAAAGGAAAAAAGGATCCAAAAAAGGTGTAGACAGTGAATCTTAAAACTAACTAAGGGATATCCTAGTAGCAATTTTATTCCTGGATTCCCTTGTCAGGATTAAAAAAGGTAATTTATACCCCCGGATGGTGGTGAAGTGAGTGTATTATGCACTCTACACCCCTCCGTTCTGCATAGAGGTAGACATGTTTCTGCCGGAATCCGTGTCTCTACCGGCATTCATAAGGACTATCGGATCCCTATGCTAAATTTCCTTTCTGTACAAATACCCCTAGTATCTCAATATACTCAGTATTACTCCACCTGTTTTGTGTGGTGTAGTCCAGTACACTTACTCTTATTTGAGATCTGTAAATGGAGAGAATAAAAAACAAGTGAAGAAAGTCCGTGCCTAAATAAACAGACAAAAAACAATAGTGATATAAGTGATTAAAAAGTGCTATATATGCTACCTTTTATTCTTAACCAATTTGGTGCGACACGGGCGTTCTTCTAATTATACGCCACCGCTCGTGAGGGAACAGTTGCCCTTATTATTTATTGTGAACACTATATGCAAGTGTCATTTTTTCAAGCATTATGTGTCTACGTCCTAACAGGAATGAACACACCTACTGAAAAAGAAATTATGCTGATAATCATGCCCCAACAGTACTCTTATCGAAGAAACTATAAATTAATGTGCTTGGGAACACATATAACCAAACACTCGGCGAGTCTTACCGAGTTTATTGAAACGATCGCTAGAAATGGCACGGGAGCAGAGGGCGACCCCCTGTAGTCACACACTATTTGGAGAAATTACAGTAAGGTAACTTAAGTAACACGCAGGGCTCGCACTTATGGTATAGCTCACTATATCCATTTGGCTTTCCTGTGGTAAACCTGGTCCGGTGTGGCAAATGTAGTACCTCCTCAACCATTGTAAAGATCCCAGGTCCCTTGGATAACGTGTGCGCTCCACCTAGAGCTGTCCTCATCTACAATATACCAAACCCGTTCCCCCTCACCTTAATTCATCAAGGGTGGTACGCCGCCTCCAATTTGGTCCCTCCTGGTGCCGTGCAGGTACACGGCATCAGGGCCAGCCGGCCCTTCTATGAGGAGCGGCTTCCTATCACGTGTCCGCGTTCCTGGGGGCGTGGGCGTCTGACGTGGCACGTTGGGCGCATGATTTCATCACATGAATTCAGAGCAACTAGAGCGCTAGCTGGCGCTGGTATTAGCGCGATGTACACAGTGCGCAGTAGTGTAAAAAAACATGAAGACCCATACTTTTAAGTAAATGGCAAGTTAACCAAAGAACCAAGCGCTCAATGGCGTTTATTTTAAAACAATAAACTCAGCGCGCGGTGGTCCTACAGAACGTGCTGTCCCCTGCTAATATGGGAGTATCAGACCTGCAAAGGAACAAGGATTCAAAGTTAGTAGAATGTTTATAGCAGGTTGTTTGTTGTTGCTTGTTGAAACTTTATTAACAAGCGAACAAATCTCCATATCAATGGCTAAACAGAGCGTGATGTCCCATGCTTGTGTGTCAGTTTCAGACCATCAAAGAAAACAAGGAATGTAGAAATAGTAGTTTGTTTATAACAGATTATTTGTTATTACTTGTTAGAACTCTATTAACAAACAATCAAATTTCCATATCACTGGCTAAACACCCCAGGGTCTCCCTATGTATGAGGCATCTCTAAGCATGCTTTGTATGTATCATGGCCTACCCAGGCTTGTCCATGGCATGTCATATTTAAGGCCTATCTCATGACTCCGTATCCTGTAGACCCATTTCTGTTCGCGTATGAACATGGTGCGGGTGGGATCCCTTGTGTTGGATGAGATGTAAAGTTTATCCAAAACAGTCCAGTATAGATCCTCCACCGTGTGTCCCATCTCTGCATAATGTGTCGTGAGACGTGTAGTGGTCCTTGCACAGGGGATGTTACTCCTGTGCTCCATGATTCTCACTTTCACTTTTCTTGATGTCATACCTACATAGATCAAACCACATGGGCATTTGATCATGTATATCACATTCGTGGAGTTGCAGTTAGTATGCGTTTGTTGTTCCCCATGGGTAGTTTAAACCCACGTCTACACTCTTGGTGATAGTGGTTAATCTGCAGACGTCACACGAGCCACATCTAGTGTGTCCTGTGACCGGTGGGAGCTCTCAGGCTCCTTGTGGTGCCACTTGAGGAGTAAGGCGGAGTCTTGAGTGGACCAGATGGTCCCTGATGTTTGAACTTCTCCTAAAGGAGAATAAAGGTTTTTCGAGGTGGAGGCCACTGGAATGGAGTATACGCCAGTGTTTCAGGATAATGCGTTTAATGTTGGTGGAGGCTGTCTTGAATGTAGTTACGCAAATCGTGTTTTTATTCTCTGGTCTCTATACCTTCTCCAGCAGGGCTTCCCTATGGCAGTTCTGTGCTCTTTTCTGGGCTCGTCGTACCACTCTCGTAGGGTACCCCCTGTTCCCCAATTTTCCTGATAGAAGGGCTGCCTCCTCTTTGAAGGTCTCCAGTTCCGAACAATTCCTGCGCAAGCGCAGAAATTGTCCCACTGGGAGGTTCTCCCTCAATGATTTGGGATGAAAGCTCTCAAATAGTAGTAGTCCATTTTTAGGTCTTGCCTAGCGTTGCTGCGCACATGAGCAGCTCGCTCGGCGAGATTTATTGTAAATGAGGAGTTTTAGAAAAGGGCTTGAAGCCCCGCCCCTTATTTCCATTGGCTTGCGTCACCGTTTATGGTAAACGGTGGGCTGCCATTGGAAATCAGCTTTCTGGCGTGCCTCCTTTTGGCTTTTTTGTCCGGCTTACCCGGACTGGCTTGCCTGCTTTGCGTCTGTCGCAAAGCACTTTCTTATCTTTATGGGGCCATTGGATGCTTCTACACCAGGGGATTTTGGGGAACCCTTTCTGACTTTGATGGGCTGGCGTCGTCCTACCATCCTGAGACGTTCTTCCGGTGCGGTCGTTGCACTGGTTGCTGCCGGGGGGGCCTCGGCCCGGATTCTGCCGGCCGGAGGTTCCTCGCGGCGTGATCCTTCTTTTCTGACGACGGGAGACCGGAGCTGCGGGCCGTGGAGGGTGTCGAGCCCTGCTCAAGATGGCGGCTTGTGATCTCGGCAGCCTGGAGACAGAAGAGATGACTCGGACCTGAACCACGACAGGCTGCAACTTGAGGAGGTAACCCGGGAGCAGGAGGAGTGTCGGCTGGGTCCTGCGGCACTACTGCGAATGGCACTAGGACTGAAAAGACGAGGGGGTTGGCCCTGATCACGAGTTCTAAAGGCAGGAGCGCCATACAGCTCTCTAGGCACCAGATGAGCTGGTTTGTGACTGTAGACGCCGCTCTGGGGACAAACCGCCTCAAGCCTCCTTGCTACTAGAGCGGTTGGCAATATCCCACTGCAGGGAGACTGGAGTGTCCGACCCAGCAGACCCTGACACACAGGGGGGCTCTGAGATACCCGGCGGCCCCGGGTGATTGAGGACGGCCAGCGGGGAATTCACTTCTGGCCTTGTGGGCCGTGGCCCGGCCGGGTGGCTGCTGCGAGACCGCGCTGGGCAGGACAGGACAGCCCTACAGTGGTGTGCCGTCCTCCTTGCATCCCACTGGAAGAGATAAGACCGACTGGGAAAACTGAGTCAACGGTCGGGCGCTGCCCACATGTGTCACTGTGGTGGGGCTTCGACAAAAAGAATCGGCAGGCCCCGCGTGGAGGCCTTGGAGGTGTCTGAATAAACGGCATAGGTAGTGTGAACCCGGCAAGGCGCTGTGAAGGGGCACAGACTTAGCCCAGAGGGGTACGAGGAGTGCAATTGAGCTGCAACTCTTCCAATTGATCCCTGGTGGACTGATAAGAGGGGCCCTGAACCCTAAGAAGGTCACTACCGCCACTTGACGATGGGGAAACCCAGAGGTAGGCAGCCGGGAGTCCCCCAAGAGCAAGAGGAAACTGCACCGGATCAGAAGCAGTTGGAACCTAGCCAGGCGGCCTTGGAAAATCCAGTCCAACAGCAGTTGGCTCAAATCCTGGAGGCTATTGCTGACACCAAGGAGACACTTCATCAAGACATAAGTAATGTGGCGGTGGGCCTGGGTCTCCTAAGAGCAGAACACACAAAGCTTGCAGAAAGAGTGACACAGACTGAGACATCACTGGCAGAGATTGTGCCGGCGCAACTGACCTGGACTAAACAGATGGGGGAAATATCCCATAGAGTCCATGTCCTGGAAAAGAGAGCCGAAGACGCCGAAGGGCAAAACCGAAGGAACAATGTTAGGGTCATGGGTCTCCCGGAGGGAGTGGAGGGCGACAACATGATTGCATACCTAGAGAATTGGCTCCGCGATGTGGTGGCACCGGAGGGCCTGTCCCAGTTTTACACCTTGGAGAGGGCGCATCGAGTTCCTGCTAGACCGTTGGCCCCGGGAAGGCCCCCACGCCCCGTGGTGGCTAGACTGCTCCATTTCAAAGACAGGGACATGTTGTTGCAAAAAGCACGTACGGATGGGTCCTTCATGGTAGATAACAGTAAGGTCTCGCTGTTCCCTGACTACACCTTGGAAGTTCAGCGCCATCGCACCTCCTTCCTCGAGGTTAAGAAAGCTTTGCGGGAAGAAGGGCTTCAGTATTCATTGATGTTCCCGGCCCGGCTACGGATAATCCTAGATGGACAGACACACTTCTGCGATGATCCCAAAACAGCGTGGGATTGGATTGAAAGCTACAAAACAGGTAGCCTTCCCGCTACGCAAAATCGAACGACTCCTCCCGGAGGTCAAGAGTCGGAGAAAAGACGTCAGAGACGGCCGTGGCGAGGGCTTTCAAAGAAGCCGAATTCCTCGCAGGCGGAGGAGAGAGCAGAGGCTCCACAGGTGGTGGCGACCATGCTACAGTGACACAGAACGTCAATGGAGGGTGGCACTGGATCGGAGAGAGGGTCTGGTGGGTCGGACACGTCTCAAAGCGGCAGTGTTAGGTTGCCACATGAAATTTGTACTTGTAAAGCGCACTTATAACCCCAAAGGGGTGTCCTGGCGCTGTACGCATACCGCTGTGGAACCCTTCCTGGCTTTTCCCTGTGAAATGTCCACTCCTGGGCACCCCCAGGGTGAAGCCAGGCATCCCAGCGCTGTTGGGGCCATTGTGGAGATTAAGCAAGCTATTGCCCAGAGTTGCAGAGTGGGACCCATGATTAGAATAGGCACCGAGGCGAGAATTATCAGGTCCGAGGAAATTGAGCCCAAGATCCGCCGAGGCGGGAATTGAACCCTGGTCCCGGGCCAGATCTCTGCATCAGGGTCTGCCGCTCTAACCATTGAGCCACACTTCTCCACATGTGACCCCAGGCACTCCTGATGAGATTGTATGATCGGACTCTAGCTGGTTTCTCATTTTGCCTTACTCCTTCCCTTCCTACCCTTTCTCTCCCCTCCTCTATGTGCTCGCCCACACTATCACATTTCTCTTCTCTCTGTTGTGACTGAGGGGCACTGGGGGAAATGGGCGGGGTGGCTGGGTGCACCCCTGGGTGGGAGCGGAATTGGTCATCCAGGGCCGACGCACTTTGGGCTATTGCCGGAACCACTGTAGGGGCACCTTTGGTGGCAACTGCGCTCCCTTGCACCTCTGTAGCCACTAGAGGACTTTGTGTATTTTAACACAGTTTGGATGGGGACTAGTTTCGCAGTACCTGTCCTGGGGAGGGGGAATTGGGGGTTTAGTTTCTTTGACGGGTTGTTAATTGGGAACAGGCGAGTCACACTGGAAGCAATGACTGGGAGAATGTTTCACTTACAGGGATGGGTACCCCGTTTGATTTAAAATGTATTTCATGGAATGTGCGGGGGATGCATTTAATGGTGCGGCGCCATAAAATACACGCATACTTAGTCCGCAGGGGGGTTCAAATTGCGCTGCTCCAGGAGACTCACATAATAGCACAGGAAGGGGCGGCCCTACAGTGCCGATGGCGAGGCCAAGCGTTTTACACCAATTACTCGGCATTCGCCAGGGGAGTACTGATTTGGGTAAGGGCGGTGGTACCCTTTCAATGCGTGAAGCAAATCACAGACCCGGAAGGCCGCTATGTTGTACTAACTGGGAAACTAGATGGTAAAGATATAGTTTGGGGGAACATTTATGCCCCCAATACGGAGCAATCTGCCTTTTTGTCCCAGCTCTCTGGGAAGTTGGCGCCCATACTAACAGGTTCAGTAATACTAGGGGGCGATTTCAATTGTATTCCTGATGTGGTCCTTGACCGCTCCCATCCCCCACTCCCTGATGCACCCATTCATAAAATAGCGGCAGCCAGGCGAGAGTGGCAACAGCGATGGGGTTTAGTGGACTCTTGGAGAGCGCAGCACCCAGGGGTTCGGGATTACTCCTTTTTCTCTGCTCTACATGATCCCCATGTCTGGTTGGATGCTGTTTTGTGCTCCCCCGATGTGCACGAGGGGGTACAGAGTAGTGAATATCTCACTAGGACTATCTCGGATCATAACTCGATTCTGCTGAGGGTACAATGGTCTCGCATAAGGCCTAAAATACCTACATGGCGCCTACGCCCTGAAGCCTTGGAGGATCAGGTTTTCCGTGCAGCGGTGGGCACAGGCATTGCCCAATATTTCCAAGAGAACGCTGGCTCAGCGACGGCTTCCTCAGTGGAATGGGACGCTTTTAAAGTAGTCCTTAGGGGTCGCTGCATATCAGAGATGGTGGGAGACATACAGGAAGCAGACCAGCGCTTGCGAGAGATGGAGCGGGAACGTCCTGAGAGGCCTGATAAGCAGGGGGAACTTATAGAGGCGAAAGAGGCAGTTGCTGTACAGGTAGAGCGTCTGCGCTGCTTTGACTATAAACTGTACATCGCTCGCGCCCACACTGAAATAGACAAATCTGGGGCCCTCTTGGCCTGGCTGGCTAACCTGGCCAGTAGGGGGGACGGTGATTTTGGAGCTTAAGGAACAGAATGGGGAGGTCTGTTATACCCAACAAGGCATTAATGACCGGTTCCTTGCCTACTATGCAGATTTGTATAAGAGTAAATTGACCCTAGTAGAAGACGACATCAATAGGTTTGTAAATGCAGAGGACCTGCAGCACCTAGATGGGGAACAGGCGGACACACTAGGTAGGGATACCGAACTCGGAGAAGTGAGGGGGGCTATAAAACACATGGCTAGGAACAAGACGCCAGGGACAGATGGCCTACCGATTGAATTCTATTTAGCGTATACTGAACTGTTGGCCCCTAGGCTGGTTAAACTATATAACGATGCAAAGCAGGCGGGACAACTGCCCGCAACAACTCGGGAGGCCATCATTATTCCGCTGTTAAAACCTGGGAAACCGCCCTGGGACAGATCCGTCTACTGCCCACTTTCTATGCTTAATACGGATTACAAGATCCTGAGTCGTATTTTAGCTACCCGTCTCCTTCCCTATATGACGACCCTAATACACAGGGATCAATCCGAGTTCATCCCAACCAGGAACGCGGCTGTTAACGTACGGCGCCTCTTGCGGGTACGAGAGGCTGATTCTTATCAGAAAGATGTCGCAACTGTTTTCGCAGTGGACATAGAAAAGGCATTTGATAGTCTGGAATGGCCTTACTTGTTCCAGGTAATGCATAAATTTGGACTAGGGGATGCATTTGTAGCTTGGACAGCCCTATTATATAAAAACTCTACTGCAAGGGTTAGAACGGGGGGGTTGATCTCTGACACCTGCACAGTGGGCCGGGGAACGAGACAGGGATGCCAGTTATCCCCCCTCTTGTTTGCCCTGGCCATGGAACCACTCGCGGCTCAGGCAAGGGCGGGTCTACATTACCGAGGCCTTGATGTGTACTGGCAGACTCACCACATTGCGCTCTATGCGGACGACTTGCTAATGTTTTTAGCGAATTCGAGAGGAGCGCTTTCTGGAACGAAGGATCTGCTCCATGACCTTGGAAGAGTAGCAGGGCTCAAAGTAAATTGGACAAAGTCCTGCCTTTTCCCAACAACCGAAGTTAACGCTGGCCCGCACGAAACTGACAGAGTGAAGTGGGAATATAGATGTTTGACGTATCTCGGGACCCAAATATATCACACGCAGGGCGATTTGCTGGAGGGCAATATCGGTAGAGCCATTAGGGGGACGAAAGGCAACTTTGATTTTTGGGGGGCGCTACCTCTGTCAGTAGCTGGACGCGTGGCCTTACTTAAAATGGTGACCCTCCCGAGACTGCTCTACTATTTTGGGACACTGCCGATTTGGATACAGACGAGATTCTTTACTCAACTCAAGACAATGGTTACGGGGTTTTTAAGGGGAACTAGCAGGCGGAGGGTAGCACTAGGAGTCCCTATGAGATCCAGATCAGAGGGGGGTCTGGCAGTGCCTGATTTTGAGGCTTATTACCTGGCTGCTGTTACAATGGCTCACGCAGGAGGTTGCGTCTGGGTTTCGAGGCATGGGGGAGCACAGAGGCGGGGCTCCGTCGCTGCGGGTACTGTCCCAAATTGTTTTGAAGTTGCCCATCCGACTACATGCTATACCGGAAGAACTACGAACAGCACGGCAATGCTGGAATAGGAGCCTGAAGCGAGCCGGATTACATATCCCTATGCGCCTGAAATCCCCTTGTCCATGTGTGATGCACCTCCACACGGGGGTACCTGGCAGGACAATACTATGATTACCTTCAATGACTTACAGGAACGATATGACCTGCCCAGAGGGGACTTTTTATTACACTCTGCGCTTACCGCGGCTATCCGGAAACATTGGAGGGAGGGCCTAAATGAACCGCAGACATCGATGGGGTGTCAATACATAGTGACGGTGGCAGGAACCTTTAAAGCGGTCACGTGACTATATAAGCGCATGACACAGGAAATGCTACTTCCCTTGACTGCATTGAGGCTAAAATGGGAAGAGGATCTGGGGGAGGAGATACCGGAAAAGACCTGGGCTGACCTTGTGGAACGGGCATGGAAGAGTTCCAGGAATGCCCGATTCCAACTGGTGCACTTTTATGTTTTACATAGAGCATATCTCACCCCGGCGAAGATTAACAAATATTTTGACACTCGAACAGCAGCCTGTCCACGCTGTAATAGGGAGGGGGCAGACTTTCGACATATGTTTTGGGATTGCCCGCAACTGGATAACTATTGGGTAGACGTGGTCGCATTACTGACCGAGATCACCGACAGGGAACTGGAACCGGCTATGGGACCCTGCCTCTTACATTGGTTCCCCCTCACGGCCAAAAATAAGATTACAAGCAAATTCCTGGATATGGGTCTATTATTAGCTAAACGAGATATCACTATGCATTGGAAAACACAGAGGGGCCCATATGAAAAAAGATGGAAGGCGGAATTAATCAAATAGTCGGAGTGCGAAGGAATAGTTTGACTGCAGTTAGCAAAGCGAGCGGGCAGTGAGAGGGCATTAGAAGCAGCGAGGGCATGGGAAACATTGGTGGTGCTTCTAAAGATCCCGGACACCGATAGCGACGAGGATCCCACGGCTGAAGCTCCTGGTGAGATAGATTAGATAGTTTACCCCTGTGCACTGTATGCAAAGGCAGAACTAGACACTGAACACAAGGTGCCCCCCACCCCCGATCAGGGTTAGATCCCTAAGCATTACTTTTGTTACCTTTGCGAAGCCAACCTGCAGTAACCCAGTATGTAGATCAACTATTGATTGTATGTGACACGCCTGGTGGGAGGGATGGGTGGGGGGGAGGTTTTAGGGAGATAGGACTGTTTAGGGTACATGATGCTGACAAAATGTGCACCAAATGATTATTGCTGGGTACATGATTCCTAAATTGTTGGCAGGGAATTCTATATGCAGCAGAGCTATTATACTTATATCACATGCAGTGATGCTTTCGTTAATTGACCTGTGTGTACCTTGGCATAGATCATTTCATAGAATGTACCTGTTCAGATTGTAAAATTCAATAACATTTGTTTAAAAAAAAAAAAAAAAATGAATGTTTGAGGCTACTGGGTGATGAAAGGAACTACAGCGTCCTCCCCAGAGACCCAACACCAGGATTGAAAAGGGAAATCACTACCATGGTGGAAGAGGCCTAAAACAACGACTGGATCTCGGAACATGAGGCTAACTTCTTGCAGCAGAAAGATCCAGTAGTACCTTATTTTTACACACTACCTAAGGTGCATAAAACTGCTAGACCTGCACCTGGGAGACCTATCGTCGAAGGCATTAGCTCCATTTTGGAATCTTTGTCACAATTTTGTGACTTCTTTTTTAAGCCCTTGGTCCAAAGTCGAGCAGCGTATCTTAAAGATACCACTGATGTCCTGAACCTCCTTAAAGATATGGATTTCAACCCTGATGAGGAATACGTGGTGGGTTTGGATATAGAATCCCTGTACACCAATATCACACAGATGGAAACTCTGTGTGTAGTGGAGGAGATATTGTTTGAGCAGGATTGGCAGTACTACACCCCCAGGCCCTTCATAATACATCTGGCTGAAATAGCACTTACTAAGAACTTTCTTGAGTATAAAGGGACATACTACCTACAGACCCATGGGACATCAATGGGGAGCACATTTGCGCCAAGCCTAGCGGGTTGTATGTCTCAGCTTTTGAACAGAAATACATCTTTGACGCAGAGAACCCATGGACACATAATATCCGGGTCTGGAAACGCTTCATAGATGACGTTATTCTCATCTGGAAAGGAAATGAACAATCTATGGTAGACTTTATGCAATGGCTCAACACATAGAACACCTTCTTACATTTCACCACAACCATTACTAAGGAAGGCCTTCCCTTTCTGGACCTGGAAATCATCCCACATGAAGGTAAACTGTCTACTAAGGTTTACCACAAGCCCACAGACAACAAGCATTGGCATAGCCAATAGGTCTCGCCTTTGGGACCTTATAAGTGTTTAGTTATGCAGCACATTATAAACAGGCTATGCGCCATGGGTGGTACAAAGCGATGCTAGATGCTGGACGCACAACTGGACGCATCTCCTTTCACTTTGCACAAAGAAAAGTGCCAATTCATGAAGACGCATTTAATTCTACAGAAACATTTTGGCAGTTGGAGATCAAAACTAATGTAAAGAAAATGTAAAGCATCGAGACAGCCATTACACCACAAGAAGCACAGCGCTTTCTGGGCATGGGAACTCACGTGCCAACATCCTACCTACTCTTGAAATCCTGATCATAATTCTAAAGCACTGCGGAGAATGAGCCTGGAGAACAGCCGTGAAGAAGCGTTTCAAGACACCAAACCCTGTGCTGGGAGATGGTTTGTGGCAGGCGCACAACGCCCATTGGGCTCAAAGGGCTTCAGCCCCACCCCCGTCGTAAGTGGCAGCCTGGGCTGAGACAGCTTCCCGTGCACACACAGAGCCGCACCCGAGTACTTCACAGGTCTTTAAAAGACCAATTGCTTGTTAATGAGGCTTGGTTGTTTTTTCACCTTTTCTAGAGCCCCTGCATCTCAACTCTGCCTATTGCTGGAAGAATTAGCCCCGAAATTTGGCTCTAGTTGCGCCTCTGGTTTGTGGCATGCTTCAACCCAGCCGAACAACATAGTTAGTTGTGGATGTAAATTCTTACCGGCTTGGTGAGCGATAACTAACTAACACACTAACTAACTAACACACACACGCGCACACACACACGCGCACACACACACGCGCGCGCCACAGGTTTGAAGTTTTGTCTGCCACAAATAACATAGGTGAGCCAGCCTTCGACCCCCAACAGCAGAACTATGCTGCCTTATGAGACAAAGCCACTGCGGTTCTCTGAAACGGTACACACAAAAAGATAGCTGTGGAGATGGTGGAGCCTTAAAGTGAATGTGACAAAGCTGCTGGCACCAGAGTTTCAACCTCCTCACTGCACCGATTAACACAGATCCAGAGGGAGCGAAATGCTGGCTCAATCCCACAAATTGGCAAGCCCCCCTCCTATTATTTTTTTGTAAAACTGACAAGAGAACTACCGGTGGCTACATGTCTATATCCTCCTGTCAAGAGGCCGCACTGGTGAGCAGCACCTCTGCCAAAGCTGAAGTATTAAAACCTGGGAATAACAAGAAGCGCGAGCAACAAGCATTGGCCGCGCGGCCGTGAAACTGACACGGCCGCGCGGCCGTGAAAGTAATCACGGGTTTTGTAAGTGCAAACAGTGGCTTTTGCTGGCGACCAGCTTGCGTTCACGCGAGCGTCCAGATGGCGAGGGAAGACATATGGTGCCTGATCGCTCGTGCACGCTCGCGTGAACGCAGGCTAGTCCGCAGCAAAAGCCACTGTTTGCACTTCCAAAACCCGCTTACTAAAAGTCTCGCCAGAGCAGCGCATGCGCGCTGGCTCAGGCGAGACCTAAAAATGGACTACTACTATTTGAGAGCTTTCATCCCAAATCATTGAGGGAGAACCTCCCAGTGGGACAATTTCTGAGCTTGCGCAGGAATTGTTCGGAACTAGAGACCTTCAAAGAGGAGGCAGCCCTTCTATCAGGAAAATTGGGGAACAGGGAGTACCCTACGAGAGTGGTACGACGAGCCCAGAAAAGAGCACAGAACTGCCATAGGGAAGCCCTGCTGGAGAAGGTAGACAGACCAGAGAATAAAAACACGATTTGCGTAACTACATTCAATACAGCCTCCACCCACATTAAACGCATTATCCTGAAACACTGGCGTATACTCAATTCCAGTGGCCTCCACCTCGAAAAATGTATTCTCCTTTAGGAGAAGTTCACACATCAGGGACCATCTGGTCCACTCAAGATTCCACCTTACTCAAGTGGCACCACGAGGAGCCTGGGAGCTCCCACCGGTCACAGGACACACTAGATGTGGCTCGTGTGACGTCTGCAGATTAACCAATAACACCAAGAGTGTAGACGTGGGTTTAAACTACCCATGGGAACAACGAACGCATACCAACTGCAACTCCACGAATGTGATATACATGATCAAATGCCCATGTGGTTTGATCTATGTAGGTATGACATCAAGAAAAGTGAAAGTGAGAATCATGGAGCACAGGAGTAACATCCGCTGTTCAAGGACCACTACACGTCTCACGACACATTATGCAGAGATGGGACACACGGTAGAGGATCTAAACTGGACTGTTTTGGATAAACCTTACATCTCATCCAACACAAGGGATCCCACCCGCACCCTGTTCATATGCGAACAGAAATGGGTCTACAGGATACGGAGTCATGAGATAGGCCTTAATTATGACATCCCATGGACAAGCCTGGGTAGGCCATGATACAAACAAAGCACGCTTAGAGATGCCTCATACATAGTGAGACCCTGGGGTGTTTAGCCAGTAATATGGAAATTTGATTGTTTGTTAATAGAGTTCTAACAAGTAATAACAAATAATCTGTTATAAACAAACTACTATTTCTACATTCCTTGTTCTCTTTGATGGTCTGAAACTGACACACAAGCATGGGACATCACGCTCTGTTTAGCCATTGATATGGAGATTTGTTCGCTTGTTAATAAAGTTTCAACAAGCAACAACAAACAACCTGCTATAAAACTTTCTACTAACTTTGAATCCTTGTTCCTTTGCAGGTCTGATACTCACATATTAGCATGGGACAGCACGTTCTGTAGGACTACCGCAAGCTGAGTTTATTGCTTCAAAATAAACGCCATCGAGCGCTTGGTTCTTTGGTTAACTTGCCATTTACATAAAAGTATGGGTCTTCATGTTTTTTTACACTACCGCGCACTGTGTACATCGCGCTAATACCAGCGCCAGCTAGCGCACTAGCTGCTCTGAACTCATGCGATGACATCATGCGCCCAACGTGCCACGTCACACGCCCCCAGGGACGCGGCACGTGTGACAGGAAGCCACACCTCATAGAAGGGCCGGCTGGCCCTGATGCCGTGTACCTGCACGGCACCAGGAGGGACCAAATTGGAGGCGGCGTACCACCCTTGAAGAAGTAAGGAGAGGGGGAACGAGTTTGGCATATTGTAGACGAGGACAGCTCTAGGTGGAGCGCACACGTTATCCAAGGGACCTGGGGTCTTTACAATGGTTGAGGAGGTATTACATTTGCCACACCGGACCAGGTTTACCACAGGAAAGCCCACTGGATATAGTGAGCTACACCACAAGTGCGAGCCCTGCGTGTTACTAAAGTTACCTTACTGTAATTTCTCCAAACACTGTGTGACTACAGGGGGTCACCCTCTGCTCCCGTGCCATTTCTAGCGATCGTTTCAATAAACTCGGTAAGACTCGCCGAGTGTTTGGTTATGTGTGTTCCCAAGCACATTCATTTATAGTTTCTTCGATAAGAGTACTGTTGGGGCATGATTACCAGCATAATTTCTTCTTCAGTAGGTGTGTTCATTCCTGTTAGGACGTAGACACATAATGCTTGAAAAAATTACACTTGCATATAGTGTTCACAATAAATAATAAGGGCAATTGTTCCCTCATGAGCGGTGGCGTATAATTAAAAGAACGCCCGTGTCGCACCAAATTGGTTAAGAATAAAAGGTAGCATATATAGCACTTTTTAATCACTTATATCACTATTGTTTTTTGTCTGTTTATTTAGGCACGGACTTTTTTCACTTGTTTTTTATTCTCTCCATTTACAGATCTCAAATAAGAGTAAGTGTACTGGACTACACCACACAAAACAGGTGGAGTAATACTGAGTATATTGAGATACTAGGGGTATTTGTACAGAAAGGAAATTTAGCATAGGGATCCAATAGTCCTGATGAATGCCGGTAGAGACACGGATTCCGGCAGAAACATGTCGACCTCTATGCAGAACGGAGGGGTGTAGAGTGCATAATACACTCACTTCACCACCATCCGGGGGTATAAATTACCTTTTTTAATCCTGACAAGGGAATCCAGGAATAAAATTGCTATTAGGATATCCCTTAGTTCGTTTTAAGATTCACTGTCTGCACCTTTTTTGGATCCTTTTTTCCTTTTCTATTTGTTTGTATTGTCTACCCCACCCTATTGCTCCGCCTCAAGCGTTGGTCTGCGCTGAGGCGTTGCAGCAGCCCTATGATGAAGCATGCCACAACACGTTGTGGGTAAGGGCAGTTTTTATAAAGTTACGGTGCTTTTGCTACACTGTCGAATAGATTGTAACTTGATAAAAATTGCGACTATAAGATACCTTACTTTCTTGTGTGTGTAGATATTGACTTTGAGGAGGGTAAAGTAAGGTGCATTCCTTCTCCCCCTTACCTTATGTGAAACCTCCTCATGCTTCACTGTCTTCGCTCAAGTAGTCCAACTATTATGGCGCCCTCTGGCACTACCTTGAGGACTAGGTGAAAGCAAGAAAGTCTGAGGTGTTGTTGGAAACACGACAAAAAACCTTCATCCTACTTGGCCCCGAATTCAGTGTGCACTGTAAATTATATATTGATGGTCTTTTAAAGAAATGCATTTCTTAGAAAGAAGTTTTTTAAACCCAGGGATAATCTGGAGCACAATTGTCTATAGAGATACTTTATGATATCAACAGCTGTCCCAATAACAAGCACTCCAGTAAAAAATCCATGATAAAGTAATTAAAAACGAACTTTTTCCTCTGAATTTGAGAGTTTCACACACTGTAGATTAAATGGTCATTATACACTTGTCAGGCTCATGTGATAGCTAATTGAGTGCCCCTTCCACCACACCCAGGGTAACAACGTGAGTAGCACCTTCACAATTTATTTATTAAAAGTTTTAAAGTGCTCACTAACACAGAAGGGGACATCTATGTAAAGCCCTGAAAAACAAAATATTGTTCTGCTGTATTCTATCCATGGCCATTCACTGCGGCATCTGAAGCCTGCTCAGAAGACTTTACCCACATGTGTTGTGTTTAGTGGAACACTGTTTTTAGGCGAAGCCTACCAGACAGCACAGCTGTCTGGTTTGCCAACGACAATTTGAGGACATGCGGAAAGCTTCACTGGCAATACATTTTGCCGATTGCTTACCATTGGCTTTGTGGTTTGTAACTCACATTTGCGTGCTTTCTATTTGCTGGCTCTATTTGTTTTAGGCTGTCCAGTTTGAGTTCGTCCCTTCGTTGCCCAAACCCTATTTACTGTATTCTTCCACCAGTCCTGGATTTCTGTAAACAGACCTTTAAATTTTGTTCTTATCTTGTCACATTTGCTGTGCATTCAAAGACAGAGGTCAAAGGTCAGGCTCTGTCTTCCAGGCAGCTTGGTGTTTACTTTTCTTTCTCTGACTTCAAAGTGATTGGATTCATGTGACAATCATGCTGGCTCCTGGAGGAGGGCTTGAGGAAGGCTGTACGATGTTACACAACATTTAAATGTATGTAACTGAACTATGCAGATATTTCAGAATATATCAGAATTAGGAGAGCACAAATGAAGCACGTTGGTAATTCTGAAGTGTGGGGGAAACAAATATGTTCAAAACAAATCAGTATTCTAGGTGATTATATTTCCACACATTATCGTTTGTGCGCTGTATACTTTTATCTGTAAAACTGCATGTCTATGCAAATGTAATGGTCATTGCAATTGAAGATATGTTGTTTGTATTGGCACCAAGCATTACACTCCACACTCCACTTAATGCCAATGCACTTTATCCACACAATCTACTATGCACCACTTCACTCTGCAACACTGCACTCTATGCCATTGCTCTCTACTCTGTACCACTCTATGCCAATCGAATCTACTCTGAATTCTATGCCACACTGTGCCACTGCCTTCTGCGCTGCGCCCCTTTATGCCACTCTACTCTACACCGCTGCCATTTACACCACTCTACTCTAAGCACTGCTCTCTACGCCAACTACTCGGCAACAATGCACTCTATGCCACTATACTCTACAAAACTCAACACCACTGCACGCTACACCACTCTATTCTACTCTGTGCCACTATATTCGACCTCACTGCGCCACTCTACAAGACTGCACTCATGCCACTGAACTCAACGCCACTCTATTCTGCTCCTCTGCACTCTACAACACTGCACGCTACCCCACTCTACACCATTGCGCTCTGTCACTGCACCCTACACCACTCTATTATACTCTGCACTACTGTTCTCTATGCCACTGCTCTCTGCACCAATCTACTCAGTGCCACTGAACTTAACCCCACTGAACTCTGCACTCTACACCACTGCACACTACACCACTCTACACAGTGGCGGCCCCTCCATTGGGGCGTCGCCCCACTGCTTTCTCGAAGTGCAAAAAGCAGAAACATAAAATGGTAAAACTACCATTTTATGTTTCTGCTTCTCACACTGCGAGAAAGCAGAAGTGCCTGGTTGGGGGTGGGCGGTCCTGCTCGAGGGCAAGGGGGGGGGGAGGGGGGAGTCCTTGAGGGGTCGGATATCCCTCCCCATAAAAAGAATGTAAACACGGACTACAGGCAGGTGAGACAGTCTGTACTTTCTGCACCCCTGCTGTCCAGTCTGTACTCCCTGTGATGGTCTTTATCGCTCACTCCCTTCTTTTCCTCACGCACTTCTTTCTCACTCGCCGTCCCCACACCGTCGTGTTTTCTCCGCTACAGTTTCCCTCCCCAGAGGGGACATCCGTCTTCTTCTGCGACAGATTACCGACTCTTCACCCTCTCACCTACCGTTAATCTTTCTCTTTGCCTCCGCGCATATTTTTTGTTTAATCGTTTCTGTTAATACGCCACCATATCAATTCCGCTCCCGTCTGTTTTGACGCCTTGCTCCCGTGACACTGATTTTTATTCTCTTTCTTCTTTCACTTTTTCCCCTCATCTGTTGTCTCCGCTTCTCTTTTTCGCCCTATCTCTATTGTTCTTCTGCTTCCCGTCTCTCTCACCCATTCCCTCTATGTTCTCATTGGTCTCTCAGCCTCTCCTGCTCGCTCCTCTATGATCGCTCTTCCTTTCCGCCCCTCTCCTGCTTCTGTATTTTCCTTTGGCTCTCCCTTCCTCACATTTGGCACGTTTCCCCTTGCTCCCAAACCTCCTGGCATTGCTATATCTTCCCTAGTTTCCCCTCTTTCACTTTAGCCCATTTGTAGTGCTTTCTTTGCATGTCTCACTCGTTCTCTCCTCTGTCATTTGTTTTCCACTTATCTGTCCTTCCTCAGCATTTGTCCATCTCGCCAAGTCTCCCCTCTCTTTCATCTCTCCCTCAGACATCTTCTTCATTTCTCTCGTCGTCTCTTTCTCTGTCCTGCTCCTCTGTCCTGCTCTCTCTCAATCTTTTTTTCTACTTCGTGGCCTCTCTTCTGTATCTCCTTCATGCTAGTTCTGTATTTTTGTTTATTCATCTCCCCCCTCTCGTATTGATGTCCACCCATCTCTCGCCATCTTTGTCTCTTCCTGCATCTTTTATTGTGCCTGCTCCGGTACTTCACATCTCTCTCTCTCCCTCTTTGGATTCTGATCTCTCAGTTCTCTTCTCCTCCATCCCTCTGCATTGCCACCTCTCTCTGTCTATCCCACTTGTTACTTCTCCTTCAGCTCTCTCTCCTGCACCCTCTGTATTTTTTTTTCATTGTTTCTCCCACTCTGACCTGGTGCCTCTTGTCCATCTGCTCTGTCCTGTGCATTGGTCTCCCCAGTCCCCTCCCCCTGTCACTTCTCCCCATATCTTTCTGACACTCTCTCATCTGGCACCTTTTTCCCTCCAGCCCTCCATTGTCTCGGCATTGCCCACTCTCTTTGTCTCCTCCTTTTCCTACAATATCTTATCTCCCTCTTCTCCCTAACTCTAACGTCCCCCCACAACTCCCTCCCCATCACCCGAGAAGAGGGATGTTTCCCATCGCATGCAGTGCTTAACTATTGTAAAACCAGGAGTGCCCGAGGTAGGTATTTGTAAAGCGCTCAGTCCCCTGTGCTTCTAGTCACAGAGTGCCCGAGGGCTCCTCTTGTTGATAAAAGCAGGCCGAAGTTGGCTCCCTTGCTCAGAAACACACTCATGTCTGAAAGTGGGTGAATGCGGGCTTGGAAAAATCAACTAAACAGGTCAGTGACATTTATGCCGCAAATGCGTAAATGTGAAATGCCAATTTTAATTTTCGCCTTGAAGAAATGGAAAAAGACACGTGGGAGGCCGCGTCTGTTTGAGCTGGTTTTTGTTCAAAGGTGCAGCTCTCACTGAACATTGAGACTGTAGATTGTACTTACTTGAATCGCATAGTATCTGAGTTTCTAAACCCTGTACCACCACATTGAGTATTTTTCGATGGTTGGACTTCTTAACCTTGGAGAAGGGTACATGGCTCAAAACATCTCTGGGATGTAGCACTGCTGCACTAAACACCGATTCAGATTTAAAACAGGGTTTCCACTTGGTATGGGATGATGGTTTTAATCTGTGTGTTATACATATTTATAATAACAATTTCACATATATTTCATTTTCCAACCCCAAATTTGCCCTGCTTTTTAATTTTTTTTGACCGCTCTATAGGGGAGTTGCAATCACAGAGGTGTGGGCTGAACGTGATTTTGGCCGGGGATTTCAATGCTAAGCTAGGCAGTAAAGCCTCCGTTTATGGTGAAAGCCCGCCCTGAGCAGACGTGCGGGGGTGTACCCTGCAGGGACAAGATCAGAGAGGTTATTACCTGTCTCTTAATGTCCCCACGTTTGATTTGTGTAATGCAATAGAGATCACAGGGGTGACCTTAGTAGGACCCGCGGGGTGTGGAAGGGCCGGGGACTGGACGGGGTCATCAGACCTCAGAGTGGTTGACACCTTCCTGCTTTCTCAAATTTGCTTGAAAATGCACCATTTGCCCACTCTTTTTTCAAAATTTTCTCGGGGGGGGGAGAATCACCCCGTACCCCCCCGTAGGTGGTTCGGGCTCGCTCGCCGCGGTGCAGTACGACAATTGTTTTACGCCCACCACTTTCAAATGTCACCTTCCGCCACTGACTCTACACCATTGCACTCTACGTCCCTGCAATCTATGCCACTCTATTCTACTCTGCACCGCTCTACTCTACGCCACTCTACTCCAAACCAATGCACTCTATGCCACTGAACTCTACACCAATCTACTCTGCCCCGCTGTACTTTATGCTACTTTACTCTAGGCCACTAAACTATAGGATGCTCGACTCTGACGCTTTACTCCATTAAACTCAATTCCACTCTACAATACTGTACTCCACGACGCTCTACGAAACTCCCTCGAATCCACTTCACTTTATTCTACGACACTACTCCACTCCACAACACACTATGCCACTCGACTCTACTCTATGCCATTCCACTCTCCTACACTGCTCCACTCTACGCCACTCCATTCTATGCCCATCCACTCTGCGACACTCTACTTCCTCCATGACACTCAATGGCACTCCACTCAACTCTACTCTGCAGCACTCTAGGCCACTTCACGCCACTGTCCTTACCCCCACTTACTTTTAGCCACGTTGAACAGCAGCCACGCTGGTGTACAACATGGCTAAAACATATTGGCAAGGAAACAGCTTTTGCTGAGGAGATACCTATAGGCCAGAGGTCTTCAAAGTGTGGGGCGCGCCCCCCTGGGGGGGCGTGGATGGGTTCCCAGGGGGGCGCAAAGGCCTCTGTAAGCACATGTAAATGAAGACGCCTGGAAGTGCGGCAATGTTTATTTGCTGCATTTCCAGGCTGTCTTCATTTACTCCGAAGCCCTCAGAGTGCCCTGGGGCCGGAGGTCAGTGAGTGTGCTACTGGGGGCTCCGCTGGGCAGTGTCTGGAGTCTTATTAAGACTCCGGCATGCCCGAGTTTTTCACAGGTCTTAAAGGGCTATTTGCATACCTTTAGAAACTAGTTACCGAGGCTTAGTTTTTATTTCTGTTTCCAGTACCCCTGGGCCCCGACTCTGCCTATTCCTTACATTTGTATTTTAAATTTACTGCTGTAGTGTGAAAATGCATTTCATGAAAAGGAATATAAACAAGCATTGGCATAGCCAATAGGTCTCGCCTTTGGGGCCTTATAAGTGTTTAGCCAGAGCTATTGACTTTGCCAATGTCTTCAAGCTGTGCTGTAGAGAAGTGTGGCTGCTGTGCGGCATGCTGAAAAGTTATAATAAAAAGTGTCAGAAGCATTTTTGTTACTTTATATATGAACAAGAAGGCATTATGTAAAACTGAACGACCATATTAAAAAAGTATTTACAATAAAAAATTTCCTCAGTTTTCTTTTGTTCTTGCAATGCTGGCAACTTGTTTCTGCCTATTGCATTGGTTGATTGTTAAAGCTTTTTTTTTGAGGGGGCATAAACAATCGGAGGGTGAAGGTTGGGAACTAGTACCTGTATTATAACACTAGCAGCGGCCAGACGCTAGGGGAGAATCAACAGATGCCAGATTCCGAGAGCAGGCTGAGGTGGTGCTGAGTGATGCTGAGGAGGTGATGCTGTCTGCGACATCAAAATAATGAGCTGGCAATCCTAATCATAAGACTGGAAGTTTGTTGCACGATCAGCACATTATTTATTTCCTCCACCCTCGATCCCAGATTAATACCATAATAGCAATAGTTTAACTTATATCTGAAACCCTACACCCCGTCAATAACATGCTGATTTACTTCAAATGTCTGGGAATGCACTCTGCATTCAGACAACTCACTCATTCTCACCCTTCACTTTCACGCTCACCCTGCACTCACAGCGCATAGTTATGGATTTACCGCATTTGCCATATAATCCATCATCTGCTGCATAATTTGCAGATAAAAAAAATGCAGAAAACAAATGTTACCTCACAGTGGAAGGCCCTTTCTAAAGGTTGAATGGTCACCTTTCTGTTGCTTATTGCTATATGTGGGTGTTAATGTGATACTTATGAGGGGCAATAAAGGCCAGGACAGTGTTAACAAGTGTAAAAATAGCAAAATAATGCAGCAATGCTATCACAAAATATGCAGCATAATTCACCTTTGCTTGCTGTTGAATTTAGTCAACCATGCTGCATAATCTGGCCTTCTCCGCCCCATAATTCCAATGGCACTGTTTATAGTGCTATGAGGTCCCAGCCTGTGGCAGAAAGCACTGTGAATATGTAAGTCATTATTTTAAAACAGTATTTACTTACTCTAAGCTAGGCTGCTGCAAAATGATGCAGTGATGGAGATAAAACAAGTTCTTACAAAATATACTTTTTAGTAATAATTAATCAAACTGTATCTAATGCAGACATTTTTGTAAGTGTCTCCACTATTCCAGATCTCAGCTGATAACACCCTTACATTACATCTCAAAAAGAATAGATCTTTGCCACCATGAAGCTTTAAGCAGAGCCACTGGAATTATTCAGCAGAAGAGGACAATATTATGCGGCAGGTTTGACTAAATTATGCAGCAAGAAAAGGTAAATTATGCGGCATAATGCGCCACATTTTGTGGTTAGCATTACTTCATTATTTTGTCATTTTAACTCAAGGTAACCCTGTCAGGGGAAATATTTCACCCCATTAGTACCAGTTTAACACCCAAATACAGCAGTAAGGAACTACAAGATTACCAGTCAATCTTTGCAAAGGGCCTTCCACTGCTCTGGAACACTTTGTCACGCGTTAAGTAACTTTTGTTCCGTTTGAGCTAGAATCTAGTTTTCTTTTGTTGAAAATCTGCAGATTATGTAGCAAATGCAGTTAACTGATAATTTTGTGGAAAACGCTGCTGCTGCAGAAACTCATAATTCCAGTGGCCCTGGCTTTTAGTGACTCAATCAATTATTGGCTGGTAAGAAGGCTGGTTTCTTTTTAACTTTATGCACTACCACCACACCCTTCGATTTCAGGCAGAGGCATCTCAAAGTCAGTATTAACCATTCAGGGGCATTGTGAAAGCTGAGTCCATGGGGTGGCAGGTAGCAGGCCAGAAGGGTTGCATTCAGATCCAGCGCCCTAATCCTCTCGATCCCTGGGGCCTCACAGTAATGGTCCAAGAGACAGAGGAAAGGAGCGAGATTCATAGATATTGTCAAAGAGTAGGCCCAGAATAGGGAGCACTGTATGCAGACTAATTTTTGTGTTTACAAATGGCCAAAGGCAGCTTCTTCAGAGAGATACCCCAAAGAAGGGGACAATATAAGTTTTCTTTTTTTTTAAAGGGGCATTCATTAGTGAAGCTGGTACTGCTGCCAAGTGTGTAAGTGGCCACTGCTGGTTATCATTAAGGAGCAGATGCAGCAGGACTGGGGCCCAGGGATTTGAGGGGCCCACTGCATCACAGTTATGACTGTCTACCTTTAAAAAAGGGGCATCGAAGCTTATTTTCCTTTCAAGCATTAGGACAGAGTTGAAGATCCGTCATGGTGGGGAAGAGGTAAAAGATGCAGAGGAGATAGCCTGCTACTCGGGACTGCAGTTATCATTAGTGCAGCAGGTATAGTTGCATTGGGGTCAAAGAGTGTGAGGGGCTCACAACACCCCAATTATGGGGAGCAGTTTGTTTGGGATATCTATTTTTGTTTGATGCATTTTCTGTTTTATAAGTCTCATATTTAGTGCGGTTCATAAGCTATAGAAAACGTATTCCTGAAATCCTCCCATAAGCACCGCTCCCTGCACGCAGCCATGTCCCTCCCACTCCCCCAATGCTGCCATAAAGTTTTGGAGGGGGGCCCGACCTCAAAACATTTTGCTTAGGGGGGGCTCAGCGTAAAAAAGTTTGAAGACCTCTGCTATAGGCTTTGTCAATGCTTGTAACTCTAAATTGCCACAAAAGTCACTAGCTGTTCTAAGACCTGCAAATTTCATGTATTATGCAGTGAAAAGTCAAGCAACATTCTCAAAGTGTAAAATGGATTAAACATGGATTAAATAACCTGCAATAGTAAAGTACTACCACACCCAAATTTGCATCGTCCAGCTAATGTACTCTGAAAAAGTTAACAAAATAGTTCGATTTTTATTAGTTATGATGCTTTTCTAGGTGGCAGGTACCAGTATGAGCTTGCCACCCACACTCTACCCTCAAGAGAGCCTTCCCGTTAATAAAGGCTACCATGAATGGACACTGGGCTTCCTACTGCTGTAAAAGTGCAGGGATGTCATCTGAGGAGGGACTGAGGAAATCACAAGAGCAAATGATGGTGTGTCAAATAATAAATTCAGGAAACAGGTCAGGCATTGGGTCATTCTGTATCTATCTCTGGTGAGCAGAATCGAGCTTTTAAAGATGGTGACACTCACTTGAGTTCAAAATTCTTTTTTAATATGCCAGTTATAATGACCAGGCATTTTTCTATAAACTGCGGACAAAAGCAATGAAATTAAACTGGGCTGGGAGACAGCCTTGTGTGCAATGCTTAGTCATGACACTTCCCAAGGAAAAGTGGTGCATGGCAGTTCCCGACTTTTAGAGTTGTATTACTGGGCAAGCACACTTCATTTTATGTGGCTTGCAGGCATCGAGAGGTGTCAGCAGGTACAGGCAAAGCGAGCGACAGCAGCCCCTCCTAATTTACGGTCAATGCTATATAAAAAAACACATTAAATGGCTAACAGCATAGACAATGCAAGCACTACTTGGTGTAAATTAGCAGCGAATGGAGGTCCCCATGGGTTCCTTCAATTAAAAGATAATCTCTGATATATTTTTACTGTGAAAAAGGTACAAGAGACAAGTGGCTGACTTCACCGTATTAACATTGGGCGATCTATTACCAGGGTGTCAATTTCTATACATAGATGCATCCATCCAAGTAATAGAGGTGCCTTCCAATACAGGTTTAAAGGAATGATGGGGCAGTTGTAGGACTGTTTCATCACTGATATGCCAGAATATCCCTGTCTTTCTAAATGTTATCAACTGAAGGAGATGGAAACCTAGTTCAGCACTTACACGTGAGAGTTCTGGAGCTAGGTTCCTCTACAGCCAAGGAGGGATGAAAGCAGAGCCGAGGATGCACAAGCACATATGAACCATAATAAATAACATACACAGGCTTCTTTGTTTTACTTATTTACTTGTTGTATTTTATACCCCTATCCAGTCACAGGAAAATGTGCCGTCCTTAGTTGACCTAGTCCAGGAAGTGTACAGCAAAATTCTGTTTTGCTCTACATAGGTTTGTTATACTGGTCAACTGCTGAATTCTGGAATTCTGGGTGCAAGATGGTGCACGGGGTCTTAGAGAGAGAAACCCGTTTCTTGCATTGCACAGCCAAGCCAAGCAGGAAATTCCTAGCTATGGTATTTCTTCTGGCAAACCAGAGAAGGGCAACAGCTTGGTCCCGAGGTCCACTGTGACTATGTGAAATCGTGGATTCTGGACCTTGTGTATGGCAATTAATTGCCACCCAAACCTCAAATAGGGTGTAGAGGCATCTGAGGACCGGTGCATGCATACTTGTTCACAAAGAACTCTGAAGATGTATTACACATAACAAGGATTGAAAGTGTTTTACATGAATTTGTCATCAATCTGTGGTGTCTTGCTTATATTTTGTAGATGACAATCAATTCTGGCTGTCAGCAAAATACTGCTGGCCATCTACTGCCTCATCTAACTTTACTGATGATGATCTATGTTATAACTTGACACTAAGGTCACACGGGACATTAATGTACACTAATTAATTTAATTTCCCTTTTTCCCCCCAAACAGTATATTTCTGCGGTGCTGAATGCCCCATTGGTGTACCATGTGGTGACTTCTTTATACTGTTGCTATACATTTGCCAACATGGAAGAACACTGTAGTAATGAAAATTGTAATAATTATTTTTTTTAAATGACAAAGGATGCTTATACTAGTTTTGAAATATTAAATATATCTCCAAGCGGAGTGGTTTGTTAACCAGGTGTTAATATAGTTGGCTGGAATTCCTCTCACCATTCCACTTACTTTGCACTGCTGCCCAATTAAAGAAAGCAGGAAAAAAAGGAAAAAAACACACAAAGGCCAGAATGGGGAGGGATGATAAGCCCCCAGGCTTTTCTGGTCGAGCTTACTCTGAATCGCAGCACCTTTCTCCATTCAGCTTGTACTTAACACAGGGGCCAAGCTCTATAGATGGGCTGGGCTGGAACAAATGTAGCTTACAGTGGGAAATTTGTAGTGTGGTGAGCTGTAATAGGAAAGGGAGGTGGGGAATTAAAATGCACGGAGAACTCTACACAGTGGAACAAATAGTTCTATATTGATCATGGATTTTTGTGGTGCAAGGGACTTTTACATAGCTTTTTACTAACAAGCATTGGAAATGCAATAGGTCTCGCATTTTTTTAAGTTAGAGCTATTGGCATTGTAAATGGCAATGTCTTTTACCTATGTGTTACGTAGTGTATGAATGTGGTGTGTACTGGAATTCTGTGAGAGAGATTGGATTAGTTAGTTATGTAATTGTGTGGCGTGGAGTTGTGTTGTGGAATTATGTGGCATGGTGTGATGTAGAATTCTGTGGATATTAATTATATGGTATTGCATGTTTTGGAATTATGTGGAGTGGGATTGTGTGTTCTGGAGTGTAATTATAAGGAATGGTATTTTGTGTTGTGGAGTGGTATGTAGTGGAGTTTAATTATGTGGTGTGCAGTTGAATGTTGTGGCAGGATGTGGAATTGTGTGAAGCATACTGGATGTATTTGGTGTGTTGTGTAATTGAATTGTTGAGTTGTATTATGTGGTTTGGTGTCGAATTATGTGGTGTGGATTGTAAATGTGTGGAGTTGAATTGTGTGGTATGGAAATGTGTGGATAGCTTTGCGTTTAGTGGAGTGTATGTATGTGGTGTGGATTGGAATTATGTGGGTTGGATTGGAATTGTTTGTTGTGTAATTGTGTGGCATGGAATGTGTGGTGTTGAGTGGAGTTATGTGTAATGGAATTATGTGGCATGGCATGCAGTGGTATTATGTGGATAGTAATTATATGGATTATGTAGTAATTACATGGATTATGTGGAGTGGGATTGTGTGTTATGGAGTAGTTATGTGGCATCGAGTGTACTGGTATTATTAGTTGTGTGATTGTGTGTTATGGAGTGTAACATTCCATTTTGCTTGATTTTGGAGGAGTGAAGCAAGGATAAAAGGCCAGACAGAGGTCAGACAAAACAACCACAACCCTCGAAACTGGCAAGGAAAGCAGGAAGCCACATCGTCCCCTCTCGCTGAGACTGCATAGACGAAGAATGGTAAACACACCCCATTCCCATATTTCTCCTCAAGTTTACAGTAACGTTTCGACGCAGTGCAACCAGGAAGCCTAGTGCATATGGCACCCCAAAAGGCTGTTTGTGAAAGAACATCAACCAGGCTCTCCTTTACATGGCATTGCGTAATCTGCCATTATGCAACCTTTACAGAAAGATGAACTGACTGCCACCTCCAGCACTTGAGCCTCGCTTTGGAGGGGCCTGGACACCCAATGCAAAAGTCTGTGTCTCTGAGCTACAGCTCATGCTTCGGCTAACCCTGCCGCATGTGCATCGTCCGCAAAATGAATGGCTCCTGCAAGCAACTTAAACGGCATCCACCAGCATCAGACAACAGGCATCAGACATCCACTAGACACAGAGTGCTTCCTGGCTCACCAGAATATTCCGAAACCTAAGGACAGTGTAATACACGAATACTAGTCAACAGTCACTAGTCAAATGTGTTTCCTTCAAAGAGCTCTGAGTTTACCATTCCACAACAAAAGAATAAAGTTCCTACCTGCTGCTATTGCTAATTGGGCTTCGTAGTAGGTTCTATCACTCGTAGCCGCGTTTCAAGGTCTTGTGTCTATTCTGAGAAAAGGAGGTTCAATTACTATACCATCATCGTAAGGAGAAGGTTTACCCATTTAAATTCTATTATACCGATTGCTGTGCCTTCTTCCCGTCTATCTGTAACTCTCGTTTCCTACAGCTACAACGGGAAGCAGTACAACGGGAAGCAGTACGCCGGGAAGCAGTACGCCGGGAGTGTTTCGCGTACTCGTTTTCAAATGGACCCAATCTCGCGATGAGATCCGTCAAAACAAGGGGTGCCCGACCTCGTCAGAGATAAGACTCAGAGGACAGCAAAAGCTGGTCTACAGGAAATGACGGCTAACGACCCAATACACAGCACCTCTAATCCATTTAAAGACGCTTCAAACTGTGCGTCAGGGAAATTCTGGCCAAGAGCCCATATTGGAATAGGCACTGTGAGAAGTTGGCCTGGCATATGCTGTCCACTAATTATAGTGGGCACCTTGCACCAGTCCAAATCGACTCTTATGGTAGGTAGGTTAAAGACAACCTTATTGAAAGCTATCCTAGTGGTAGCTGTGGAGAGCAGCCTTCAGGCTAAGTCTTGAAGGAATGTAAAGCAGCTTGTTTTACCAGTCTATAATCTCTTGAGTGACCAAATGAAAGAGCACCACACCAGGTATATATTCAAAATATATGTATTTATTACTAAACACACCCCTCTAGTCTCTTTATGAGGCTAGAGTTCGAAGTACATAGGTTATAAGATCTTAAATCACAGTAATAGCACAAATACACGTTTGGGCCCTAGGGGCGTACCAAACCATATACCAATAAAGTGGTATGCGAACCACGACTGAACTAGACACTAGGCCTAGAGCCTCTAGAAGTGCTTGGACCACAAGGAACCACCCAAGGTAGTGACACAGGGGACCCACGGGAGACGCGTGCAGTGTAAATACACAACCGCGATACGCCGTTAACTTCTATGGAGAAAGTCGGGATCGGGAAAATAGAGGAAAGGGACACTTTAAAGAGGACTAGGACAAAACCCTTTGAGATCTAGGACTTTGAAGAGTCTCTACCCACGGGAGCACCGGAGTACTCGTGTTACCTCACCCAGGGAAGCCGGGTGCATAGGTGCCTTTCGGGGTCGGGTTTCGTCGTCGGTTCTTATGGCGATCTGCTGCAAAGTGCTGCTGGCGACCAGGAGAAAAGTGTCCGGGTGGATCCAAGAGTGGATCGGAGTTCTGAAGAACCTGAAAGCAGAGGGGACAGAGTCTGGGTCACTAGCCAGTGACCAGGGAGGCGATGGACAGATGCCCACCGCTGTCGAGTGCTTCAGGTGCGTTGACGGTCGTCTCGTTTCTGCAGCCACGAGGTCCAGGAGGCGTTGTCGGCGACCAGGAGCAGGATTCGGGCTGGTACACGATGTCTGTCGAGTGCTGCGGTGTCGGCGACCAGATTGGACCCAACAAGCCTTGGCAACGGCAAGTCTCGATGTAGCTGAAGATCGTCGATGGTGCAGACCAGCAAGGTCTGGGGAACTCACCCAGCAAGGGTAAGTGAGGGCAGGCCTGGAGCAACCAGACTGCCAAGTAAAGAAAAGATTGGCCTTCGGTAAGGGCTACTAGCCAACGGGCTAGCGACCGCGAAGGAGCCTCGTGACGCCGCACGTGGAGCTGGCTTACAGGACACTCGTGGAGTGGGGGCCAGTGATCTTCGGTGCAGGTGGTGCTGGAGGCTAGGGCTACTCGGAGCCCGAAGCACGACTTCTTGGGAGACCCAGAAGATGGTGCACTTGCAAGTGTGCTCGGTGTCCAGGGGTCACGGTCTCACGTTACCCACGATAGCCACGGGCCTCAGCTTTGCTGGGGACTCAGGGTAGCCTCGGGGAAGTCTGAGAATCCACCTCTGGTGATGCGATGACTTCGGCGTCCGACGGGAGCTTCAGTGATGCGAACCGGACAGATGCTTCTTTGGTGCCTGCCAAGCAGGGGAGTCACTCCTTGACCCCAAGGGAGATTCTTCAGTCCTCTAATCTTGTCGTAGAGCGTCGAAGGTCCAGGATTCCGTGTCAGAGTTTCGTCCAGGTATAATCTAAAGTCCTAAGGACTGGGTTCCTACCTTTATTCCAAAAATAGGGGATGGACTACTCTGTGGCCCCACCTATGGGTGGGTCAGGGCAGAGGGGTGGCTACACCCCTTTCCCTTTGTCCAGTTCGCGCCAAAGCAGGGGCTGCAAGCCCCTGATCCGGTTTGAACTGGGGTATGCACAGGGACACCAAATGTGCCCCCAGTGCAGGACTTCAAAGCACCCGAAAGTGCTCCCGCCCAGCCCCAATACACTTTGTCCTGTCTGGGGAGGTGGTCACACCTCCCTGGGACAGGAAACCTATTGTCCAGGCCTCCCCTGCCGGAGTTTCGTCCAGCAGCAGGAGGCCAGACTCGTGTCTGTGGCAGTAGCATCCATTTTGTGATGCCAGGCTCTGGAAAGAAGTTACCGGACTCGTCAGAGTTAACATGCCTTTCCCTCTAGAAGGGTGGAATGCTACCCCCGCCGCCAGAATTGGCGGGGGGGTAGTATTCCAAGATGTTTGACACCAAACACGACATGTTTCGGTGCAGCCATTCCATAGTTAGCATTTTACCGCGAGGATATAATGCGTTTAAGAGTATATGGTCAGGCTGCACTACAAACAGCATCAGAGATGGTCTCCGAACGCTGCAGAGGGGCCCTGCTCATGCAGGGGCACCCTCTCACATAGAAACCATGCACTCTGCCTTTAGGATTGATAAGGCCTGCCTTAGGAGTGACTTATAGGTTTATATGTGTGTATGCATTTAGTGATATAGGTAACCTATACCACAGCAAGGGGTGCATGCACCACCTTACCCAGGCTGCTGTAGCAGACCTGTGGTGTCAGTTTGGATGGCCTACCAGGGGTGGCATAATATATGCTGCAGCCCCTGGCAGGCCTCTGAGGTACCTATGCCCTTGGTACATAGTATACCATATACTAGGGACTTACAAGGGCACTCCAGATCCCAATCAGTGATGTGCCTAAGGCACATGGAGACCCTTTAAAGAGGAAACAGCTAGGCTGGGGTTCTGAATAGTAGGGCCCCAGCCAGACTAATGTCGAAAACCAGTGAAGTATCAGCAAAAAGTGGGGGTACCCCTGTGAAGCAGATCCTACTCTCCTACACAACCCCCCAAACGTAGGGACATTAAACTAACCTTGCCCAGTTAAGTCTTCATGTTCTAAGTGGAAATACCTAGAGAGTCCATCTGCATTCGCATGGTTACTCCCAGGCCTATGTTCCACTGTAAAGTCCTTCCCCTGTAGGGAAATGGACCACCTAAGCAGTTTGGGGTTTTCACCCTTCATTTGTTTTAGCCATAAGAGGGGCTTATGGTCTGTCTGAACCAGGAAGTGTGTACCAAACAAGTATGGCCTCAACTTCTTCAGAGCCCAGACCACAGCAAAGGCCTCCCTCTCTATGGCTGACCAACGTTTCTCTCTAGGGGTCAGCCTTCTGCTAATAAAAGCTACTGGCTGATCATGACCTTCTTCATTCAATTGTGACAGTACAGCCCCTACCCCCAATTCAGATGCATCTGTTTGGACAATGTACTTCTTGGAGTAATCAGGACTCTGCAGAATTGGAGCAGTGCACATGGCCTGCTTGAGGTCATCAAATGCCTTTTGACAGCTAACTGTCCACTGAACCTTTTTGGGCATTTTCTTAGAAGTTAAGTCATTCAAGGGTGTCACTATTGATCCATACCCCTTGACAAATCTCCTATAGTACCCAGTCAGGCCTAAGAAGGCTCTCACCTGAGTCTGGGTAGTGGGAGCAGTCCAGTCCATGATGGTCTGGATCTTGCTCTGCAAAGGTTGAACCTGGCCTCCACCCACAAGGTGGCCCAGGTACACAACCTGACTCTGCCCTATCTGGCACTTAGTGGCCTTGATAGTCAGGCCTGCCTTTTGCAGGGCCTGTAAAACATTCCTGAGGTGGACCAGGTGATCCTCCCAGGTGGAGCTAAAGACAGCAATATCATCTAGATAAGCTGCACTATAGGCCTCCAGTCCTGTGAGAACTGTGTTCACCAACCTCTGGAAAGTGGCAGGTGCATTTTTCAGACCAAAGGGCATCACCACAAATTGATAATGCCCACTAGGGGTTGAAAATGCTGTTTTGGGCTTTGCAGCATCAGCTAGTCTGATCTGCCAGTAGCCAGCTGTTAGGTCAAATGTGCTGAGATACTTGGCAGAGGCCAAAGTATCTATGAGCTCATCTGCCCTGGGTATTGGATGGGCATCAGTCCTAGTGACTGCATTGAGGCCCCTGTAGTCTACACAAAACCTCATCTCTCTTTTCCCACCACTGGTGTGAGGTTTAGGTACCAGGACTACTGGACTAGCCCAAGGGCTATCTGAGGGCTCAATCACTCCCAATTCCAACATCTTCTGGACTTCAGTCCTGATACAGTCCCTGACATGGTCAGGTTGCCTATAAATCTTGTTTTTAATAGGCAGACTGTCCCCAGTGTCCACTTCATGAGTGCACCAGGTGGTCTGACTGGGTGTCAGAGAAAACATATGTCTAAACTGATTGAGGACTTGCCTGCAATCAGTTTGTTGCTGGGTAGTGAGGCTGCCTGCCAAGGCTACACCATCAACTGACCCATCGTCAGGGTTCTGTGAGAGCAGGTCAGGGAGTGGGTCACTCTCTTCCTCCTGCCCTTCATCAGTAGCCATGAGCAAGCCCATGTCTGCCCTGTCCACATATGGCTTAAGTCTGTTGACATGGAGAACCCTGTGGGGACTCCTGGGTGTTCCCAGGTCTACTAAGTAAGTGACCTCACCCTTCTGCTCAACAATAGTGTGGGGTCCACTCCATTTGTCTTGGAGAGCTGCTGGGGCCACTGGCTCCAACACCCACACCTTCTGTCCTGGCTGGTAAACGGTTAGGACAGCCTTTTGGTCATGCCAGGCCTTTTGAAGTTCCTGGCTAGCCTCAAGGTTTTTGGTTGCCTTTTTCATGTACTCAGCCATCCTGGAGCGGAGACCAAGTACATAGTCCACTATATCTTGCTTTGGGGGCTTGAGAGGTAACTCCCATCCTTCCTTCACCAAGCACAGTGGACCCCTCACAGGGTGGCCAAACAGAAGTTCAAAAGGGCTGTAACCAACCCCCTTCTGAGGCACCTCCCTATATGCGAATAAAAGGCAGGGCAAGAGTATGTCCCATCTACGCCTAAGCTTTTCTGGGAGCCCTTTAATCATGCCCTTTAAGGTTTTGTTGAATCTCTCAACTAAACCATTGCATTGTGGGTGATAGGGTGTGGTGAACTTATAAGTAACTCCACACTCCTTCCACATTGCCTTTAAGTACCCAGACATGAAGTTTGCACCCCTGTCTGATACCACCTCCTTAGGAAAGCCCACTCTTGAGAAAATTCCCAGGAGGGCCCTTGCCACCACAGGTGCTGTAGTGGTCCTAAGGGGTATAGCCTCTGGATACCTGGTGGCATGATCCACTACCACCAGTATAAATCTGTGCCCAGATGCTGTTTGGGGATCCATGGGACCAACAATGTCAATCCCTACCCTCTCAAAGGGCACCCCCACCACAGGTAGTGGTATCAGGGGGCCTTTGTAGTGCCACCTGCTTTGCCACTGGCTTGGCAGGTTACACAGGAGCGACAAAACTCCTTACTGTCTTCAGACATGTGGGGCCAGTGAAAGTGAGGGACAATTCTGTCCCAAGTCTTGTTCTGGCCCAGGTGTCCTGCTAAGGGAATATCATGGGCTAGGGTCAATAGGAAGCCCCTGAACTTCAAAGGTATTACCAACCTCCTGGTAGCACCAGGCTTGGGGTCTCTACTCTCTGAGTACAGGAGTCCATCATCCCAATACACTGTATGGGGACCACTAGCTTTCCCAGCAGCCTCAGCAGCAGCTTGCTGTCTGAGGGGTTCAAGGGAGGGGCAGCTCTGCTGCTCCTGGCTCAGATCTGCCCTAGAAGGTCCCCCTGTCCCCAAGAACTCAACCTGGTCAGGCTCAAGTTCCTCTGGGACAGTTCCTTCTTCAGGGCTGAGATCATCCCCCTCAAGGGACTGATCTTCCTCCTGAGCCAAGGGGAAGGCACTGCCTTAACCCTACTACTCCTCCTCTTGGAAGGCACTTGGTCCATTCTTCCAGAATCCAAGGCCTGTTCAGTTTTAGACAGTTTAGCCTGTGACCTGGTCACAGCAAACACATCTGCAGGGATCCCCAGCATTTCTGCATGGGTCCTGAGCTCCACTTCTGCCCAAGCAGAAGTCTCTAAGTCATTGCCAAGCAAGCATTCGACTGGTAGGTTTGCACTCACCACAACCTTCTTAAGGCCAGTTACCCCTCCCCAGGAGAAGTTAACAACTGCCAGAGTATGGTCTGTTCTGACATTGCTAGCATTGGTCACTTGGTACATTTCACCAAGTATAACTTGCCCAGGTAGCACAAGGTCTTGTGTCACCATTGTGACACTTGCCCCTGTGTCCCTAAATGCCAAAGCCTCTCGTCCATTGATTAAAGGCTGTTGTCTGTACTTGCCCAGATTACTGGGACTCACAGTGGAGGTCACATCCATGCCTCCATCACAGACTAACACAGCCTGAGTCAGCTCCCTGACTAAGTCAGAGCCCAACTCAGTTCCCAGGGTGAACCCTACTAAACCCTTTGCTGGAGCACTTCCACCAACTGTACTAGGGGGAACAGGTGCCTTAGGGGCATTGGTGGATGCTGGACTGGAGTCTTTGGACTTGGTGCAATCACTGGTCCAGTGGGTCTTTTGCTTACAGACCTTGCACCATGGTTTTCTTTGGCCTTTACCCTTGGTAGACTGGGAATCCCCACCAGAAGAAGATTTTTGGGGGCCTGATGAAGACTTTTGATCTTTACCCTTCTCCCCACCCTTGTCAGAGTTCTTAGCATCTTGCTTCTTGGTTTCCCCACCTTGGTTCTGTACCTTCTGCTTCACCCTGGTTCTGACCCATTTGTCTGCCTTCTTTCCCAATTCTTGGGGAGAGGTCAGATCAGAGTCAACCAGGTACTGATGCAACAGCTGGTTTTGACAGTTATTAAGAATCTGCTCCCTCATTATCAGATTATACAATCCTGAGAAGTTACACACCTTACTGCCCATCAACCAGCCTTCCAGAGCCTTGGCAGAACAATCCACATAGTCTACCCAGTCTTGAGTCTGTGCTTTTTGGGTGTCTCTGAACTTCAACCTGTACTGTTCAGTGGTTAGGCCAAACCCATCAATAAGAGCACTCTTCAAGACCTTGTAATTGTCAGCATCCTCCTCTCTAACAGTGAGGAGCTTGTCTCTACCTTTGTCAGCAAAGGAGAGCCACAAGATTGCTGCCCACTGCTCCTGAGGGACCTTCTGTACCTTACAGGCCCTCTCTAAAGCAGTTATCCATTTGTGGATATCATCCCCACTCTGGTAGGGAGGGACAATCTTGCTCAGGTTCCTATGGTCATAGGACCTTTCCCTATCTCTAGGGATATGGCTGCCACCATGGGACTCTAGTCCCAACTTTCTTCTCTCTTTAAGGAGATCTAGGGATTCTCTATCTAAAGCCAATTGCTTCTTCCTGATCTCCAGTTGAGTTTCCTCATACTGGACCAGTCTCTTTCTTCTCTCATGAGAGGATTCCCTCCTGTGAGAAGAAACAGAGCTCCCTATTGAGGTGCCAGAGTGGTTAGACTCCTGAGAAGGAGACCTAGACTTTCTGAGCACACTCATAATCCTTCCTGGGGGACAAAGGTGTGGTTCTCTAGATCCTCATCTTCATCTTCCCCAGAAGGGATTGGGTTTTCCAGGTCAGGGTCATTGTCACCCTCCTGGTCAGTTTCAGAGGGGGCTGGGGGTAGTAGTACCCCTGGTCCCTTCCTCATCTGCTGGCCCACCCTCTGCTCCTACCCCTTCAGTCTCTGAAGACTTACTAAGATCATAAGCCACCAACAACTCCTGGAGGTGTTGGGTGGTGGGACTTTGGCCTGTCCTTAATTTCCTCACGTTACACAAAGCTCTCAGTTCCAAGAATGGGAGTGTGTCATACTTGGAGGGGGAAGCTCAATGGCTTCCTGCAGGGCATCTCTAGATCCTGCTTTTAAAGACATTACTAGTGTGGTGTGGTGTATGCACTACCTACTCTAGTGTGGCCTACTAAACTCTCTTGAGTTGTAGAAAGGGTTGTGCTATCCCTTAACACACAACTCTAAGTTCAGTAGAACTTACTGATATTCTAAGCTTAAATTATATGTACCTTAGGTACCTTTAGTGGTTTTCAGTTGATCAATTCAATTGAGATTATCTGGTAAAACAATAGCAAGCTGGAATCCCACACGCTGCACACCAATGTGAGAAGTTGGCCTGGCATATGCTGTCCACTAATTATAGTGGGCACCTTGCACCAGTCCAAATCGACTCTTATGGTAGGTAGGTTAAAGACAACCTTATTGAAAGCTATCCTAGTGGTAGCTGTGGAGAGCAGCCTTCAGGCTAAGTCTTGAAGGAATGTAAAGCAGCTTGTTTTACCAGTCTATAATCTCTTGAGTGACCAAATGAAAGAGCACCACACCAGGTATATATTCAAAATATATGTATTTATTACTAAACACACCCCTCTAGTCTCTTTATGAGGCTAGAGTTCGAAGTACATAGGTTATAAGATCTTAAATCACAGTAATAGCACAAATACACGTTTGGGCCCTAGGGGCGTACCAAACCATATACCAATAAAGTGGTATGCGAACCACGACTGAACTAGACACTAGGCCTAGAGCCTCTAGAAGTGCTTGGACCACAAGGAACCACCCAAGGTAGTGACACAGGGGACCCACGGGAGACGCGTGCAGTGTAAATACACAACCGCGATACGCCGTTAACTTCTATGGAGAAAGTCGGGATCGGGAAAATAGAGGAAAGGGACACTTTAAAGAGGACTAGGACAAAACCCTTTGAGATCTAGGACTTTGAAGAGTCTCTACCCACGGGAGCACCGGAGTACTCGTGTTACCTCACCCAGGGAAGCCGGGTGCATAGGTGCCTTTCGGGGTCGGGTTTCGTCGTCGGTTCTTATGGCGATCTGCTGCAAAGTGCTGCTGGCGACCAGGAGAAAAGTGTCCGGGTGGATCCAAGAGTGGATCGGAGTTCTGAAGAACCTGAAAGCAGAGGGGACAGAGTCTGGGTCACTAGCCAGTGACCAGGGAGGCGATGGACAGATGCCCACCGCTGTCGAGTGCTTCAGGTGCGTTGACGGTCGTCTCGTTTCTGCAGCCACGAGGTCCAGGAGGCGTTGTCGGCGACCAGGAGCAGGATTCGGGCTGGTACACGATGTCTGTCGAGTGCTGCGGTGTCGGCGACCAGATTGGACCCAACAAGCCTTGGCAACGGCAAGTCTCGATGTAGCTGAAGATCGTCGATGGTGCAGACCAGCAAGGTCTGGGGAACTCACCCAGCAAGGGTAAGTGAGGGCAGGCCTGGAGCAACCAGACTGCCAAGTAAAGAAAAGATTGGTCTTCGGTAAGGGCTACTAGCCAACGGGCTAGCGACCGCGAAGGAGCCTCGTGACGCCGCACGTGGAGCTGGCTTACAGGACACTCGTGGAGTGGGGGCCAGTGATCTTCGGTGCAGGTGGTGCTGGAGGCTAGGGCTACTCGGAGCCCGAAGCACGACTTCTTGGGAGACCCAGAAGATGGTGCACTTGCAAGTGTGCTCGGTGTCCAGGGGTCACGGTCTCACGTTACCCACGATAGCCACGGGCCTCAGCTTTGCTGGGGACTCAGGGTAGCCTCGGGAAGTCTGAGAATCCACCTCTGGTGATGCGATGACTTCGGCGTCCGACGGGAGCTTCAGTGATGCGAACCGGACAGATGCTTCTTTGGTGCCTGCCAAGCAGGGGAGTCACTCCTTGACCCCAAGGGAGATTCTTCAGTCCTCTAATCTTGTCGTAGAGCGTCGAAGGTCCAGGATTCCGTGTCAGAGTTTCGTCCAGGTATAATCTAAAGTCCTAAGGACTGGGTTCCTACCTTTATTCCAAAAATAGGGGATGGACTACTCTGTGGCCCCACCTATGGGTGGGTCAGGGCAGAGGGGTGGCTACACCCCTTTCCCTTTGTCCAGTTCGCGCCAAAGCAGGGGCTGCAAGCCCCTGATCCGGTTTGAACTGGGGTATGCACAGGGACACCAAATGTGCCCCCAGTGCAGGACTTCAAAGCACCCGAAAGTGCTCCCGCCCAGCCCCAATACACTTTGTCCTGTCTGGGGAGGTGGTCACACCTCCCTGGGACAGGAAACCTATTGTCCAGGCCTCCCCTGCCGGAGTTTCGTCCAGCAGCAGGAGGCCAGACTCGTGTCTGTGGCAGTAGCATCCATTTTGTGATGCCAGGCTCTGGAAAGAAGTTACCGGACTCGTCAGAGTTAACATGCCTTTCCCTCTAGAAGGGTGGAATGCTACCCCCGCCGCCAGAATTGGCGGGGGGTAGTATTCCAAGATGTTTGACACCAAACACGACATGTTTCGGTGCAGCCATTCCATAGTTAGCATTTTACCGCGAGGATATAATGCGTTTAAGAGTATATGGTCAGGCTGCACTACAAACAGCATCAGAGATGGTCTCCGAACGCTGCAGAGGGGCCCTGCTCATGCAGGGGCACCCTCTCACATAGAAACCATGCACTCTGCCTTTAGGATTGATAAGGCCTGCCTTAGGAGTGACTTATAGGTTTATATGTGTGTATGCATTTAGTGATATAGGTAACCTATACCACAGCAAGGGGTGCATGCACCACCTTACCCAGGCTGCTGTAGCAGACCTGTGGTGTCAGTTTGGATGGCCTACCAGGGGTGGCATAATATATGCTGCAGCCCCTGGCAGGCCTCTGAGGTACCTATGCCCTTGGTACATAGTATACCATATACTAGGGACTTACAAGGGCACTCCAGATCCCAATCAGTGATGTGCCTAAGGCACATGGAGACCCTTTTAAAGAGGAAACAGCTAGGCTGGGGTTCTGAATAGTAGGGCCCCAGCCAGACTAATGTCGAAAACCAGTGAAGTATCAGCAAAAAGTGGGGGTACCCCTGTGAAGCAGATCCTACTCTCCTACAGGCACTAGCGTGAGCAGTCTGGGTGATGGAATACATTGACGAAGGATTGTGGACAGAGGCATGATCAGAGTTGCACACCCACACAGAGATGGGTTGCACGTCCATTCCCTGCATTGCGTACTGCATGAACAAAGAAAAAGATCCTTGAAAGAGTAGGCTGTGTTTTTTTCCCTTCACCATCTTGCGTGTTCTCAATTATCACAGCTGGAGAGTGCCAAGCCACTGTTTCCCTTTACATGGTGTTGAATTAGCTTGGGGGACCATGAGATCCATAGCAGTGCCATGCCACTAATCACCATGCCTTGGAGTCAGAAGCAGTCATATGTGTTCCCTAATGTGATGTCATTAAGGCAAAAGGATGTGTGATGTCACTTCCGCTACCCCTGCCATTTGTGTATTGACGTATATGATTCTGCCCACAGCTGAATCTGTGAACAGCCACAGGTCAGTAAGAGCTTGCAAGAGGTGCCAATGCCTGGTAGTCAAATTGTTGCAATCAAAGCTATTGATAAACAGAGTGGATCGCAGGGATTCGAACCTTTACCCCTTCTGAACGGGTCTTTCATTATGATCCCTAAACCACCATTGGCAGGCACTCAGAGGTCACTTGTGCATGGTAAAAATGAATCAGTCTATCAGAGCAACTAATAAAGCTGTGTAAATTGCTGCAAAGTGACTTCATCACTTAAGGGAGAAACGCGTCATCTGTCCATTCAGAACAAACCTCGTGTCAAGAAGCTGTCCACTTTGATGCTAACTTGCCCCAAAAATGGAGATAATAAACAGGCAGCTGTACATCACCTACAGTGACTCCGTGTCCTGACCTCGTACATGGACGTTATAGCCGTTTAATACCTCGCGCCGTGACACGAGCAGAAAAAACATCTATATTACTATTGCCTCTCTGCTTGCCTGAAGTTCACCGCACTACCACTGCATGTGCCAATCAGTTGCAATTAGAGAAACTTAATTAAGTTAATGGACATCTTGCATCTTGGACTTGTGAGTCCGCGGGGTATGAGGAATGTGTATATTCAACTTGAAACTGATGAGTTTGGGCAAACAAGTGGAAACTGCTCAGTAACACCTACTTGACCGAGCACACACAGGGAACGGGGGCTGCAATAACGGAGCCAATGGGAGGGGCTGTTTAGTGGAACCGCTACGGCCACAACCCACTCACTGAACAAGAGAGGGCAGGTTCGTCACGGCTGATTCTCCTGTGCCCTTCGCTTTGACGCGCACACACTGAACGGGCACTGTCATGGCAGAGCAAATGGCGGGGGCTGGTAATTGGCAGAAGGGACGCATAGTACAAGAGGAGGGAGGAAAGGTACAGTGCGGCATGCACAAACAGAGGGCGGGGCACACAGTAGCGGTCGTGAAAAGCGACTTTACGATAAACAGTTGCGCTTGTGAAAAGCGCTCATAAATAAATTCTAAAGTCATCCCGAACTCTGTCAAAGTAGTACAACTCCATTGTCTGCTTGGTCACGGTGCCTTGTGGCAGCACAGTGCTGTTCAGACGCTCACACACAAGCAAGGGTGTAAATGTTTCACCTGGGAGTGCAAGCGGTGTACTCGGTCACCCAGCAACATGCCGACAGAGGCTGGAAGTGATAGGGTGCACCGCCTCATGTTTTCAAGCCATTCTCCGCTTGCTCACGCTGCCTTGTGGTAAAGCTATATACACACACCTCTCTGCTTTAGAGAAAGCAACTAACATAACAAGGGGGAGCCCCGGCACCGAGGCAACCCTACTGACCCGCAGACAACCATCTGTCACAGCTCTGCCATGGACTCCTCCACCCCCCCGCCCCCAACTCACATGTCCCTGACCCCACTTATTGCTGAACCGCCACCTGCCTTAAGAACAACTCACACCATCAAGCGAGCGGAGAGACAGACCCTGAAATGGCGGCCGCGCGGTAAAAAAAAAAAATAAATAAACAGTGGTGCGCGCGCACCACAGAGGAGCGGGGGGAGAGAGCGCGGCAGCGAGACGAACGCGCGCTGCTGCGCGTTCTGGCCACCGTCGGGAATGGGAGGAGCAGAGGCGGGACATGCGCCCGCCTTTGCCCAATCGCGTGCCGTCTCGGTAAAAAAAACGCACGCTCCAGCCAATGTGGGCTTCCCAAAGCAAAACCACACGCACGAGCGTGTGGGTAGCTTTCAGACGCCCTTTCTAAAGGTCTCGCACTGCAACGCTAGGCGCGAGACCTAAAAAGCACATTCTCTAAGCAGGAGCTCTCTCTCTCCAAAGCAAAGTCAGGGATGGTGAAGACAGGTATTTTTAGGTCGAGTCTAGAGCCAGCGCACATGCGCTACTCTGCGAGGCATGCTGTATTCTGTCTGTGGCTTTTGAACACACCCACCATACGCCCAAAGCTTTTCATTGGTTGCTTGCTCGGTCTTTACTAATTCCATAGTTTTTGTTGGTAAATAGTGTGCATTTGTCCTGCCTTGTGGGTGTTTTGTTCTCGCCCTGCGGACTGCCCCTGCTACATGGATCCTTTCAGTATGAGCCATATGCTTTCTTATACTGCACTACTTTTTCTTTCCGCCCTCTGCTTTCCGCTGGCTGAAAATCAAAAATAAGTGCTGGTGCCGAAAAGTACATGCTTGTGGTCACCACCTGCAACCATCTGCACTGCACACGTTGGGCATTGAGTGTCAATATAAAGCCCTGGAAATTAAGTGAACTGTGTTTTGTAAGTGAAATTCAATAAAAACGCACACGCGGTACAACACGGGTACAATTATTCGGCATTCGGTACATGGTCTCCCACCGTCTCATCCCACTGGTTTTCGTGTACAAAATCAACTCCCTAATTGCTGTTTGAGCGTGCGACAGCTCACAGTGCTCAGCGCTTCTATTAACCGAACTCTGTACTGAACTATTGAGCGGTGATTAATGTCTCGAGAAGTTCGTACTCCTGCTACGTCAGTTACATCCAGACACAGCGCCTGCACCAGCTGGTTATTGGTTTCCAGCTTCTCTGTTCCCGTAGCACTAAACAAGAAAGAAGTGCTTTAAAGGTCAGTTGTCAGGGCACTTAGTCTGCAGTTCCTAAAGGCCGCTCTACTCCTCCGTTGCTGGCTCTGCAGGCGCCTCGCTGTCTGTGCTAGTTAGTCCCCATTTTATTGCACTCGTGTACATTGGTGTAAATTGTAAATTGGTGTGAATTATATTGTCACACCTCTGGTTCGTGCTGCTTCTGCCCTTCCCAACCCCCTCCATGCCGCTTCTTCCCCTCCGACCACCGGTCCGTGTGGCTTCTTCCCCTCTCACCCCCTGTGCATTTTGCTTCTTTCCCTTCCACCCTCCTCCATGTTACTTCTTACCCCTCCTACCAGTCTGTGTGGCTTCTTTCCCTCCCACCTCATGTTCCTTCTTCCCCTCCCAGTCCATTTTGCTTATTCTCCCAAACCGCTATAAAGAAGGAAAAAAGCTCTATGACGCTGCCAGCGCTGCATGCTTTATAACGCTTTTTTTATTTTTCCAGTCCCAGTATCTATCCCTCCCACCCTGCCATTGTGCACCTCTACCCGATTGGCAAAATCAATAGATCGCCCATAGGCGAGATCTATTGGCTTTGCCAATGCTTGTTTTTTTAGACCTATCCGCTGAGGGGGAAATCACCAAGAGCTGAAAGGCTTTACCTTTTAAAATTAACTGCTTTGCCCCCAAAAAAGTCTGTCAAAAGTATTGCTGAAGCAAACAAGGCTTTTGTCAGCCCATGAGGACCTACACTCCATTAACATGACCCTGTGCCTCATGGGAACAGTCCAGCCCGAACTGCCAAGCCAGGTCTTCCCTGAACCGGAAACAAGCACCCTGGGACCGGTTTCTGGGTAACACCCTTCATCAGCCAGGCTAGCTTGAATGCAGTGGCAAAGTGAGCAAGGGACCCACGTCTGGGCATACCCTGCCAACTTAGGGCGAACAAAGCAAACACAAGGAGATGATGGACGGAGCGCTGAAACTTTTCAGACACTCACCCCCAGTCACAGATCTGGGTTGAATCCATCATCATTCTTTAGCTAACTTCGCCACCTCAGTTCAGACCCAGCTATATGCAAATCAGTCTTGACCCTGTGCCTCATGGGAACAGTCCAGCCCGAACTGCCAAGCCAGTTCTTCCCTGAACCGGAAACAAGCATCCTGGGACCAGTTAATTTTAAAAGGTAAAGTGCAAGGGCTGGATGGCCATCCTTCCGCATTCCAGGTTCTCCTTTTATAGGACCCCCTTCATTTCTTTGCTTCTTGCCTTTTCATTTTTTAGAGTACAATACAACTCCCGAGTTAGTGCAAATGGGCTGCTTGTTTGCCGCTTGCAGTGCACTGCATACTGCACGGTAACTGCCTCTAAACCAGGCAACCATCATGTAATGCTGTTGCGCACAGTGTATCCTTGTTTATCATCCCAAAATGGCCATCATGATGGCTTTAAACGTGGCGGACATGCTAGAAATTTAAAACAGTGACACACTACATACAATACTGTTGCAAGATTGTCACCTGCTGCTATGTTTAAATGTATTTGTTAATGTAAGCATATGCCTCCTATGTTTAGGCAGCAGCATATTTTCTTTTGTTATTCCTACTTTTATTCTTTTAATTTATCTTGCCTATGTTGTACTTTTGTATTTATTTTATTATGGTTGTATAAGAATCTTGTATACTGACTTAATGAGGGGTTTGTTGTTTTAAAATGACCATTAATGGAAAATTATTTGCCAATCCAGACTAATAGACTGAGCACCATTGGCTTAATTCATTATTTCATGTTATTACAGCACTTGCAATGCAACCAATATTTAGCAGTATTCTAAAAAGTTCAAATGATTTTAAATATCTGTGCAATCATGGAAAATCATTCCACTGTGAACCAGTTTAATGTCTTCCATTAGTATGGAAAGTTTGTTTGAGACAACTTGCAACGTTAAAAATTATAGCATGACTCATAATCTTATGGAGGGGCTTGGTCTATCAAATATGCCTGCTTTCAGCATCAAGACCTGAGGCTTCACTAGCGTTTACCAAACCAACCTGCACTGCAGGACACATTTTGAGCAGCATCTTTGTCAGTTACCAGAAACTAATAGCGTTGTTTTGATAATTTCCTCAAGATTTTGGGGTTCTTGGTTATGGGAACACAGATGATCAGAATATGCCCCAATAACAATGAATTAGCTAGTAACGCGTAACAGTGGTGGATGACTAGTATAAAGCGCTTTTAACGGTTTCAAGCCTGACCATTAATGGAAAGAAGATTCTTTCATAACATCTCTTTGTGGTGTTAGAGGCACACATTACTCTACAAGCCCTCTATGAAGAGGCTGGCACGAAATCTGACACACTTACAAAAGCACCTTGTGCATGTCCACTTACTAAGATGTCATCAAGAATGGCCGTCACCACGCATGCCAAGGGCGACAAGTGTATTGATGCCATTAAATGGCTGGGCTGATCCAGGCAGGTTGCTATGCATCCGAAAAAAGTCACATAATGTATTTATATAGCTGCAAGCGACTTTAGCATCATAACGGGCTTAACTCCGGCGGATAAAACCGGGCTATTTTTCGACACTGTTCCATTCATCTCAACACCTCATTTTCTGAATTATTTTACTTTGCAGCAATACACCATATTTTTTTTGCTTGATTTTGCCACCTGTGGCGGAAATCCCAATATTTGAACAAAGGCAATTCTAATTCGGAATTCACCCACTTTTGACAATGCAAAAATTTTAACACAGACGAAAGCACAAGCTTCATATTAATAACGCATTCCATGGCACCTAGCCCATCAGCCTGCCTGGCAGATGCTGTTATTCTCAATCTGTTCTTCAAACTGAGAAGGAAATTTCTGGAGCATGCCCATATGGGAAACATAAGCGACCACCATTACCATGCCAAGACTTTTAGAAATCGAAATAAATGCCAGCTAGCTCGCTCATCTTTATTTAGATGGCCCACAAGTCACAGTTGCCACAGTAAATAATGTCTGACTTGTGCAACTCTTTAGGATGCATGTGTGGCTGCAAGCATAGTGAAGGGAGAAACAAATAGGCTTTAGAACTCTAGGTTCTGCTGGCCGTGAAGATATGAAAAATGCATTTAGCAGCTTAACAGTTCAAACAGAATTGTACATAAGAAACAATAGAAGTACATACAGCAATTGGTAGGTGGTCAACAAAGAACCGACGTAATCAGTTCAAATGTGGATTTACTTGTGCCAGTGGTGTGGACAGCATCAGCGAAGGCAGATTCCTCTATATACACGATATCTGGTGATCAAGGGATACGAACAGCAGAGATAATGCTTTGGAGGAATGAAGCCATAAATGCAAAGTCAGGGGAAAACAGCTACTACTGGGAAATAAAAAAAGGCAATTTCTTGAGTAAATTTTAGACTATTTAAGAAATAAAATTGGAGATAAATCTATAAAGATAGGTTTTGGAGCATGCCCAGAAACTGAAACAAGGATGCTGCTCTTTAAAATGTTCAAAAGTGGATTGCTCTTGGTAACAATCAGTGATTACAAGGAGGTGACCAAGGTGGGCACTGTTGTTTACAACTGGTGCCCCAGGGACACAAGTCCTGGTGCATTACAACTTGATATCCATGATACTGCCTCCAGGTACTTGAATCTACAGGGCAGCAAAATAAAGCACTTAAGACTTACTTTAAGAGGAGAGAAGAAGATTTATAAACTCAAACATACCACCATACAAAAAATAATGCACAATAACCTGAAGGTTCCGTTATGAAGAACAGGATTTAATTATTAGGCAAATAAAATATAGTTCTGAATGCTAGCCGTTAGAATTTCTGTTGCCATTCAGCCCTGTTGCTAAAGTTATTTGATGTGGGAGCATTTTTGTGCACTCGTCAGATCTAACCACATTGTATTCCTTCAAGCAGTCAATGGTGCAGAAGTGCCAGTCAAAACAGAATATTAATGAATCTGTCTGGTCTTCTGCTCTACTATCTTTGTTGTCCCCACTGCAAAGCTGGGCAGGTCAGTGAGGTAGGCACCTTGAAATAGACTTCCAAACCAGAGTTTTCTAAATTATTTCCACTCTAACTGGAACAATGGTTCCACCCAAGTTTTCGAAACATTTCATGGTGCTAAATGCTAGCTCACACAAAATCTATGTGTATGTTCATTCAACAGGCTATCGGGTGTCTGGCAGTTGGGATTCCAGTACACTATTGCTACGGGTGCTGGAGGAGGAGAGTGGCGGTCACAGACCAGGTACAAGGTCAACGTTTCTCAATTCCTCAACCTCTAGCAATGTTAGCTTGTTTCTTTGTGATTCTGGCTAGCAGAATTACAAGTATAACTTGGCTCCTGGGGAATGTCACTACCTCGATGTGTCCAACATGCAGAGACTTCTGCAGCTAGGCCTTTTACTGGTCTTCCATTCAGTCCGAAGGCCTGCTTCTCATCCCACTGGCCATGGCCAAGGTACCAGCACTCATGAAGACTACCACCAGCAAGGTCCTGTCTCTGATAAACATACAATTTAGTCTGCTATACAGTCATCTTCAACGTCAAGATGATGCACAAAATCGTTAACCAAGACGGCCAGTATTAAGTTAACTTTGGGGGTACTGGTGGATGCTAGAGCCAAACCCCCTTTAATCACTGGTGGGGGTGTCACATTTCTGCTGAAATGTGACACCCTTCCAGTCAACTCACTGATTGTTGAGTCCAATCTGCAAGCACATGAAAGGCCATAAAAAAAATTGAACTGGGAACCGATGCAAAACCTCTCTACTGCATTGCAGAAATTCTGTTGCTTGACACAGCATTCATTCACTTTTGTGTCTAACAAACAGGATGGCAATGCTTTCTCTATGGTCGTCTGTAAACGACACCTGTTGCCATGTAACAAATACAGCAGCACAATAGGGTGGGTGGCTGACTTGGCACTTCTGTGCCAAAACAAAGCGCTTGCAGTGCTGACAGACATTTCATGGGCATGGGTCATTTCATGTTTGTGGATACACTACCTTTAGAATAAAAACAATGCTGCCTTTTTGTTTTGTGGGGAGAAATAACAATAATTTACATTGCTTTAGAAAATTCCTCTCAAGTCCCAAACAGCAACAAAAACATGACACTGATGTGATTTTTATTACTACCCCAGTTGACAAATTCAGTTCACCACTCACAAATGGTTTTTAAAGCTCACAGTTGAGGCATGTCCGTGTTTTTTAACACATTGGACAAGTATAAACCAGGTTAAAAATAAAATAGAATCCCCACACACATACTGGAGACTTATACTAGTTAGCGAAATAATACTAACCAAAAACACTCAATACCAATATGCAGCTTGAAACTGCAACTGCACTCAATTAGAATGTTTTAATTGCCTCCATGCCAATTCATGATATGCCCAAAAACCCATGTACAACTAGGAATGTCAAACTGAAACCTTTTGGAAATTAAATTACTACCAGGAGCAGCTCCCTTCATCACAAATTTAACATGAGGAATGTTAATATAAATTAATATACAGCTAATCCTCCTTCAAGACGACAATTTCAAAATGTAAAAAAAAAAAAAATTATACGTTATGTTTGTCTCTCGCTGAGAGCCACTAGTGTGAACATCAAATTCTAAATCTGGTAATTCTCTACTTTGACATAGAGACACTGGATAACAAATGCTGGTACCCACTTTGGCCATGTCATAAAGGAACTCTAAACAGCTGTGACAGGCCTCACTGAGAGCCTATCAGAGCAGTGCTGGCTCTTTGCTCTGTCGGGGACCAGAAGGCACAGCTTCGGGAAGGGAGGGAATTGGGATGACACAGAAGGTCGTGGGTTGGGTGGCAGGAGGCCAGTTTTTATTTATTTATTTAAAACATTTGGGACAATCAGGAGAAGCATAATGTGGGGTGCCTCACTACTCCTCTGTGTAGCAGATGAAAGTAAGGGCAGACAAATTTGGGGGCCATACACAACTTAAAATTATAAATGGGTAAAAAGTAACAGTGATGTTTTTCATTCTGGGGGGTTTCGAGTGACAGCATAGAACAGAGGTTCTTAACATGTGGTCTAGGGACCACGGGGGGTCCACGAACCCTACTCAGGGGGTCCACACCTGCTTAGAAAATTAAATAATATTAACAGATTAATAAAGTTTATATAAATAAAGAAGTGAAATTTAAAATGTTAAGACATTATGTAAATGTTAAGGAATCTGTAACTGGAGGCTAAAAATTAAGTTATTGATTGATTAGAAACAGAAATATTGATTATTAGTGAATTTTAACTTATGAACTCATGATCAATTGTTGCACTTTATCTCTCAGCTCCTTTCCCCCTAACATTCTAAATGATATTTACATATTTTGAGGGATTTTTGCACATATTCTAAAAATGTATGCTTTGTTGTGGAACATATAATTATGTTGGAAGATAACGTGCACAGAAGTACTATTGTAGATATTATAAATCGTTTTCTTCATAAATAGTGAATTTTAACCTATCAACTCTTGATGAATTATGCACTTTATCTTTCTTGATACGGTAGAGGATATTTAACTTTTTAAGGGATTTTAGAGCTTTAAAAACGTATAGATTGTTTTGTACTTCGTCAAGATAGAAGGTGATTTTGGGCATACATGTACTATTGTATTATTAAAATAATTTTTGTATTTTGTTATTGTCCTCAGTAGAGGTCTACATCAACTGTTAATAAAACTGAATTGAGTGATGCGTGGGAGCAGTGCAAGTGCATCAAACAGAATATAGTATGGACAATAAGTGGCCTCAACTGAATTGAAAAAGCTCCAACCGTCCATAAAAAAAATTATTTTTGTATATTTGTTAGTGAATTAAATATTTCATCATTGATGTATTAGATTGATGAATGCTTGTTTCTGTATTCTTGTGTATTGTTTTGTAGTTAAAATCATCAAAAATGCTTAGGCTGCAGTCCCCAGCCTCTAGTAATGAATCAGTGGGGTCCCTGTATTCCAATAATGATTCAGTGTGGGTCCCTTGGTTCCAGTAAATTTTAAGTGGGGGGTCCACAGATGTCAAATGTTTAAGAACCGCTGGCACAGACAACCCGAGCTTCGCTCTTATTGCGTATTTGATGTCACTCAAAGCTACCCATGAAAAACATCCCCATTTTTCAGTGCTACCCATCTATAATCCTATATGTTGGTCACAATGAGGGCACACTTTTCTTAGATTGCTTTTGAGTGCAGACTAAAATACAAATACCTAAAGTTACACAAATTTTCAAAAGCTTCATAAATCGTTACACATTGTATTTATTACATGGAGCATATGAACCTCCAGTCACTCAAGTCGGCCTATGCCCTGACAGCTACATACCCTAATCGTCTGCAAGATTGCACGTTATGGTGTAGCCCAACAAAACAAGTAGTACCAGTGCCGTCTAAAATACTCTAAAATTTGGAAGACATCTTGTGTCAAAAGAACAACTTTTAAATACATTAGGAATCTCATATTCAAATAACTGTTAGTCAATGTATATTTTTTAAAAGGATTCAATAAATACTTGATTACAATAGTAAAGTCGCATATGTTATGCCAATGAGACACAAATACACATAGGCAAGTGCATCCTGACAATGTTCATGTAAAAACTCCATGCACTATGAATGTTAAGGATTGCATGCTGCAAATGCTTAAGTATAAACAAACGTACACACTGTTGCCCTAACATCGCATAATCACGCAGAAATCCTGGCAGCTCTGTGTTTACCTGCTCTGCCCCACTGCTGGGACGAGTTGCACTTGTTTTCTCCCGCCGTGTGTCGTGGGGAATCTCCCACGGGGCTCCTCTCCGATGCTTTTTTTCACCCCGTCTCTGTCTCTCTGTTTATGTGGATCCGCGTCTTCACAACACCATTCCAACACCTCCTCCCAGTCGGACTACTTTTTACAGAGGCATAAGCTCACTTCCTGCTTTGCTTGGAGAAAAAAAAATACTCTCGGCACATCCCTCCGCTAGGAAGAGAGAAAACATACAGGGGCTAAAACATAGCCATGATTCTGACGGGTAAATACAGCAGCCATCTTGGAGGTAATCATTTCAATCCCTACGATATACAGTTCAACAAAACACTTTAACATTATTGAAAACAGATCAGAAACGTTAAATAGCTTCGTGTTTCTACGCCTAATAAATACTGAGACAGTGGCTAAAAAACACTGCACAACTTTTTAATTCGCGCTTGCAAATTCTCGTTACGAAAGGCGACCCAAATTATTATCTCCATTCTTTTTAACATTCTCAGAAATTGTGTACTTTCAGAACATCAAAATGTTGACACTCCGGCGACCAAATTAGTCGCAAATATTGTTGTAGAATGGGATTCCTTTTCCTAGTAGTATTAGTTGTGTTAAGGTTGTTAAGTTTGTGCTCTTTAGATCTCATGCATTTTCTCTGGTGTTTTGAATAGGGATAGATTAATTAAAGTTCAGTTAGTAAAGGGATGATGTGAGATGTTGGTAGTGGTGGATATGCGTGCCTATCAGTGGGATGAATGGACTGAAAAGAGGGAAGAGTCTGGAAAGCATGTTTAGGAGGGTATAGTAGGCAGCAGGGTTGGGATGAGTGCAGAGAGTGGAGGGCAAGGAAGAGGTGAAAGGGTGTTTTTTCATGATTTTATTTAACTTTGTGCTTAAGTACAACCCGGTAAGCAATGTTGGCATCACTCCTTTCAAAGAGTTCAGTCTTCTATGTACAATGTTGGCAGTACTTCTTACATTTGCTAGATTATGTCATGTTTTATTACAGAGACTTGTTCAGTGTTATATTGACTCTAGTGTGGCCTGGCAGTGCTGTGAGAGTTCGGATACCTCCACATCCTAGTATTGCACACTCCATCTCAGAGCAGAATCTGTTTTCTGATTAAGCTGAATTAGAAGAAACGTGGATGTTCAGGGCACAAGTCCTAAAAAAAGAAGTGGGGGGACTAACCTAGTTAGGCAGCATGCAAGTGACATCACGGCGCCCGACATCACGGGGCGCGACATCACACATGGCATCACAGGAATTGACATCATAGAAAGTTGCATCACAAGCCACGACTTTACAGGAAGTGGCATCACAAGAAGTGACATCAGATCTAAAGCCCTCACATATATGTTCAGCAGGTCTATCATGTGTACGTTTGAGCGCTTTGCGAGGATAATATCACACTGAGCTAATGAAGATGATATGTGACTTCTACACCTTGCAATCCCCCAGTTTTATGTAATACATCTTGTACATTCATTTACAAACTTATATAATTTATTGTACATGTAATATGCACGTGTTGATGTAAAAGCTCTGACACCCTGCATTGGGATGAGCAGGGCTATACAAGAGAAAATAGTGGTACTTAAATTATTTCAACGCCTCCTCAGGGGAAGTAAGCTCTATATAAATGCAATTTGTTTTGTGTAAATACTGGGAAAGACTAACACATCTGACATTCTTACAGTGCATGCATATCTCCTAAACAGAGACTGAACAAAGTGAAAAGCTGCCTCTCTTAAGTATGTATGAAGTGCTAACAAGGTGTGAGCCTTTGTTTCCCCTCGTTTCATTTGCATCAGGTGTGAGGCTCCTGACTGCTCCCAGCCAAGAGACTCCGAACAAAAGGAGGCCTGACGACCCCTCAAATTCGGACTTTGTTATGGGCCCAGCAGGAGTCTAAAATAAGAAAGCCCTGTCCCCGCCTGCAAATTGTTGCTTGTTGCAGATGGAAAGCAGACAACGTGCAGGCACTGCTGAAAGTGTCCTGGTGTTTGGAAATTACACCGGGACGAGTTCAGCACATTATTCAGTGGGGGCCCAACTTCTTAGCAGGGTGGACGGCGTTCACCCTGTGAAAATAGTGGGTGGACGCCGTCCACCCACGTGTACCCCCGACTCGTGCCCTGTGGATGTTGTTTATATGTTGCATGTGTTTGTTTGTTTGGTTGTGTTGTAAATGTTAGTGATATTTGGTGTGAATAGTCGGAGGTCTTTAGCAATTCTGTACTTGCTATCTGGGGGTATTATCTGGGGGTATTGGTATCAAGACTGTCTGGCTTAAAGTATGTTTATGAGATAATTGTAAGTAATGCATACTGCCAGAGTCCATGGTATCCCTTTAAATGAGACTTGCTGTGGGGTGTTGCTTTTGGTTTTGTTTTAGTAAGTTCTGTGTTATCATATATTGTGCAATGAAGAGTGTAATGCTTTTGTGAGCTTGGTGAGGTCTAACTCTGCTGTACCATCAGACTGGGACAGATGTGTATGCATTGTTCCAGTGATGTAATGCAAAATGACAGGGCTCCCAGACAGAACATGTTGAGGGCCCCTGAGTCTCCTATAGCTTAAAGATATTCATTGGCCTTTGGGGGTAAGGGCCCCATGGAGCCAATGGGGCTGCAGGGCCTGTGTTATGCCCCTTCAATATTCTGTGTTTTTTGGGGAGTTATGATTCTTTATTTATAATGTTGGCACTGTTGTGAGCTTGGTGAAACCTAATTATGTTGAATATCTAAGCTATGCTGGCAATCATTTCTGGATGGTCTCTATGCAGAGAGGGTTAGCAATATTTCCTTATACTGCTAGTGAGCTCTCTTTTGCAGCCGTCTTGTTCCAAAAGTGTTTTTCACCTAAAAAAAAACCTGTAGTTCTTGAATCTGAGCGCAGAAGTGTGAATGACAGAACTATTGCAAAACAATGCAATACAATTCATATTTTTCTTCAGTACATATGCAGCATGAGCTAAAAAGGAACTGCCATGTCTGACATCAACTGTAAAGCGCTTAGGGACCATCTGCTTAATCTGCTTTCTGTTAAAAATAGAATTAAAACAGTGTTAGTTTATTTACAATGGATCGAGTAATTGAAAATGCCATATTGAACCAGTGTAAGCACGTTGATGTCCTTAAGCCTAGTCTCCTGTTCTAATGTGAAGTTTTCGTCTGCATCGCTGCCTCGGGAGCACCTAATTTATTTGCATATCTGATTTCCCCGCCCCTGGCTCTTGTTTGGCGCGCTGAGGTGGCTCTTCTCACAGCCGGCCGTGCGGAAGGATCTGACGACTGCGAGTCTGCCCAGCCGGCGGGCCCATGATTACCTCACTGGGCTGGAATGTCAACAATGCCACTGGACAGCTGCCTCAGTCTCGATGAGCCACACCACAAATAGGGGTTGACAACAAAGCTGACTCGCTTTCTTTTTTGTAACAGCAACGCGCGAGTCTATTTCAAACGTTTTGCATACTACTTAATAACTTCTTTATTAAATACGCTGCTTTATTTATCACTAGAAGCTCTTCCTTCGCTGGGCTTGAACTTGTTCGGCATTTATCACCTACTGTAAAAGTTTCTGAACGGGTTGAATGCGTGTATTTTGAACTTAGATGTCAACGGACCTTCAATTTTCAGTAAAATGTGCACTTTTTTGCCATTTATAAACTGCAAATTGTATCAATTTTGTTTAATGAAACATTAAAGACTGCAGTTCAGTTTTTAAATTAGCCACGTCCTAAGCTTGAAAAAGTTCTTATCTGTGTTTATTTCTTAATTAGGGTTTTGTAGTGCAACAAACATAACACCGGAAAGCAGCTTCAAAGCGCTTGTTGTTTTAGCACACAGTTTATTTATTTATTTATGCGTTTTTATATAGCGCGGACTTTACCCGAGGGTGTCAGAGCGCTTCACAACAGGAACAGCAACATTACATAAGGAGGAGGATACAAATGAGCATAATACAAAGGCAAGCGTTACATTGCATGAGGAAAAGTGACAATTGTGCAAAAAACAAACAAACCAAATACAAAAAGAGGAATAAGTTCCAAGAGGACAAAGTGACAGGTGTGCATGAAACATGGGGTACAAAATACAAATAGAGGTATAATACTGCAATAAGTGGCAGTCACTCATAACACACTGGGAAGGCACTTCTATAGGCTTGGAGTACAGAATTTCCTATAGTGGAAGAACTTCCTTGAGGTAGTAGAGAGGGCGTGAATACAGCAGGGGGTACATGGGGTACAAAATATATGATACATGGGGTACAAAATACAACTAAAGGCATAATACTGTAATAAGTGGCAGTAACTCAAAACACACTGGGAAGGCACTTCTATAGGCTTGGAATACAGAATTTCCTATAGTGGAAAAGCTTCCTTGAGGTAGTAGAGAGGGCGTGACTTCACAGGGGACTTGTAATGAGGGGAACACGCACATAAAAAACCAACACAACACACAAAATAAGGAATGAACAGACAAAAGTACAATTTTACACTGACGAGCGAACTTCCTAGAGGGGTCTGAGAACGAAAGTATTAGTTCTGGAAGTGTCTTTGGAAGAGAAGAGACTTGAGGTCAGCTTTGAAGATCCGGGTAGAAGAGGTGGGACGGAGCAGTGGGGGAAGCGAGTTCCAGATTCTCACTGCATTGCCCGAGAAGGATTGAGCCATCGATCTTTCCCTTTTGAAGACGGGGGCTCAAGCAGAAGCTTTTTCCGTATTGCGAGAAGGGCGAGAGCCACCGGACAATTTCAATTTATTCGCCAGGTAACGAGGGAGGACGTGTGTAAGGCTTTGTGTGTGATGCAGGCAGTTTTATAAATAGATCTTGCCTCGATCGGAAGCCATCGAAGAGAGGACAGGATAGGAGTGATGTGGTCGCTTCGTTTAGACCCTGAAATGAAGCGAGCTGCTGAATGGAGGATGGATTTGAGAGGGGAGAGGTGGGATTTGGGTAGGCCAGTCAGAAGAGAATTGCAATAATCAAGTCTTGAGAGAACCAGAGATTGTACCAAGGTTTTTAAGTCATTCTCCGGGAAGAACCAACGGATCCCCCACAGAAGGCGCAGCTGGTACCGTGCTGGTACCGTGCGTTCTTAGCAATAGAGTTGATGTGGGAGATTAGGTTGAGTCTTTTGTCAAGAATGACACCTAGGGATTTAGCGCTGTCGACAATGATGGGTTTGTTGTTGAATAGGTTCAGCTGATCCATCCAAGATTGAACAGGAGGAGGTGAGAGAGAGGTAGAGAGGAGGAGGAATTCAGTTTTGGCGGGATTCAGAATGAGTTGGTGGGCTGACATCCAGTTGTGAATAGAGTTGAGGGTAGAATTGAGTAGGGAGAGATCGTGTGCGGAGGACACATTAAGGTAGATTTGCGTGTCGTCCGCATACAGATGGTAAAGGATCCCAGATTTGCTTAGGAGGTTCCCTAAAGGTTCCAGGTAGAGATTAAACAAGGTGGGTGCCAGGATAGAACCTTGAGGGACGCCTTGACCTACGGCCACAGGAGATGAAAGACTGTTCCCTATCTTGATCCTTTGGGATCTGTCTGAGAGGAAAGAGGCAAACCATTTGAGCACTGTGCCATCCAGTCCCATTCTCTGTTGAAGAGTGTTGAGGAGGGTGCTATGATTAACCGTGTCAAAGGCTGCAGAGAGGTCTAGAAGAATCAGAAGACATGATTCCCCAGAGTCGAGAATATGCAGCGCATCGTCAATCACTTGCAGCAGGGCTGTTTCAGTGCTGCAATTTTGGATGAAGCCCGACTGGAAGACGTCGAGAAGGTTATTGTCCAAAATATGTGAGGAAAGTTGTTTCGCAACACATTTTTCGGTGATTTTCGAAAGAAAAGGGAGGTTGGTGATAGGGCGGAAGTTGTTGAGGTCGTTCGCGTCGGCGGCGTTTTTTAGAAGAGGGGTGACTTGACCTGATTTGAGGGCAACCGGGAGGGAGCCTTGACTGAGGAAGAGATTGACTAGCTTGGTCAAGTAAGAGAGAGTATAGGTGTAGAAATCGATGGAGATGTCGCTAGGGATGGGGTCGGAGGAATGGTTGGAGGGTTTAGTTTCGCGGATGCATTTGAGGAGGTCATCTTCCGAGATGATGTCAAAGTTCTGCCAGGTGACTAAGGATTTCCGCTCCTCCATGGGGGGGGTGGGCGACCTGATCCACCAGTGCTTTGACCTTTTCATCGAAGAATATAGCGAAATCTGCTGCTTTCTTTGAGGAATCCTCAGGCTTAATGGTTGGGGGAGAACAGGTTGGGTTTTTGAAGAGGTCAAAAAGCTTTTTGGGTCTGTTTTTGGCTGAGTCAAGGAGGGATCTGAAATGTGATGCTTTTTCAAGGAAGATGTGGTTGTGATATTTGGATCTTGCTGAGCGTAAAAGAGAGAGATTGGAGGTGGAAGGAGATTTTCTCCAATGCTTCTCCAGGAATCTAAGGTTTTTCCTTTCATTGTAGAGCGCTTTATTGAACCAAGGTGCTGAGGGGGTGGGTCTTTTCCTTTTGCTTTGGAGAGGAGCAACAATGTCGATTTCGACTGCTAGTCCTGAGAGGCACTGAGAGGTGAGAACGTTGACATCCACGCTAGGGTCTAGTCTAGGAAGTGCCCGCATAGCGGAATCACAAAAAGTGTCAAGATCAATGTTCTTAGCGTTACGGAACCAGGTAGTAGCTCTTTTAGGTTGGCCGAGAGTTATAATGTGCGATAGGTGAAGACGGAAGGGAATGAGGAGGTGGTCAGACCAGTCTACATGGATCGGGGGAGCAGTGGTCAGCAGGTCTGCTTTGGATATGATAAGGTCCAGAATAGAGCCCTTAGAATGTGTGGTTTCCGAGCAATGTTGGAGGAGATCATTGGCTGAGAGAAAGGAGGCAAGCTTGTTGGCAGCCGAGTCTTCCAAGGAGCCCCAGTGGAGATTAAAGTCACCCAGGAAGATCTGTCTGTCACTTTGAGAGAATTGGTCACTGATGAAGTCAGTCAGTTCCTCCACAAAGGAAGAGCAGTAACCAGGCGGGTAGTAGATGGCATGGAATCTAAAGGGTGAGCCGTGATGTATTTGAAGTTCTAGGGAAAGGCATTCGAATGTACGGAAGAGGGTGGTTGGAACCGCTTTAATTTGAAGGGAGTTTCTGAAGATGATAGCGACACCTCCTCCAATTTTGTCTGCCCTGTCATTTCTGAGGATAGAATAGTCAGTGGGTACCAACAGATCAAACAGAGTATGAGAGGAGTCATTAAACCAGGTCTCAGTGAGGAAGAACATGTCAAGATTTTGGTGTGTGATAGTGTCAGAGATTTCCACTTTGTGTTTGATTGCAGATCTGCAGTTGTGGAGCAAGCAGTGCAGCTCTGACGCAGATGTTTTGGTGATGGGGGTGTTAGGGTTGTTCAGGGAGATAGGGATAAGATTCTTGAATGAGGGAGCCCGGCAAGAGGGAGGTTGGTGAGGTCTGACAGAGGAGATGATCTGAATAGGAAACTGCGTAAAATTCTTAGGAGAGGAAGGCGGAGGGGGAGTGACGTTGGTGGTCTTGAGACTGGCCCGTAAATTGGTGATGTCTGCAGAGGGCAGACTGTGGTTGGTTTTATTGGGGCGCGGGAGCAAGGAACTCCTCGGGAGGGTGTTAGGGACAGGGGACAACTTGGCGCTTAAACGTGAGATGGACGCTACAAGCTGGGAGATGGAATAGATGAGAGAATCAAGTTTATTTTCCAGAGAGAGGAGAGCTGAGCACGGAGTGATTGGTGGTTCGATGGATAAAGGAGGGAGTGCAGAGGGTGAGGGAGGACAGGGAGGGGTGGGGGAACGAGTTGAGGGCGGTAGTGCAGAAGGTAAGGGAGGACAGGGCGGGCTGGAGGAGCAGGATATGAGAGGGAGTGCAGAGGGTGAGGGAGGACGGGGCGGGGTGGTGGAATGGGATAAGGGAGGGAGTGCAGAGGGTGAGGGAGGGAGGGGAGGGGTGGGGGAATGGGTGGGGAGTTGGGGAGCAAGGGAAGGAGGTGAGGAACGATGGTGGACAGAGGGAGTGGATGGTGAAACAGTGGTGGGAAGAGAAATATTTTTACTGGAGTTGAACAGAGGGGAAGAGAAGAGGGCATACGTCAGAGGAGGAAGTTGAGGGGTAGGGAGGGGGACAAAAGAAGGCCGGAGGTAAGGGGAGACGAGGGGAGACGAGACTGACCCGGGCGGGGTGGGAGGGGGGACAGATGAGATCCGAATGTGCGTGGAGCCGAAAGAAAAGGGGGCTGTAAAGGGGGAGGGCGGGGTGTCCGAGGAGGGCCAGAGGAATGGGGAGAAAGGAGAGGATGGTGCAAGATAGGTACTGTAGGCTATGCAAGGCGAATGTGGGGGGACAGGTAACAGTTGGAGTGGGGGGAATTGACTAGAGGGAAACTGAGAGAGGAGAAAGGGACTGCAAGGTCAGAGGGAGAGACAAGGAAGGAATTGTCAGGGAGGGAGACAAGGTTGGGAAGCAAGGGAAGAGGAAGGTGGGGTTGAGGATAGATGGGAGGTGGAAGAGAAGAATTTAGGGTACGGGGGACGGGGAAGAGCGGAAAGGGATGAGGCGAGAGGGGGAGGGAAGGGGGAAGGTAAGGACAGTTGATCGGAAGACCAGGTTGTACGAGAGGTGAGTTAAGAGGGGGGCGGAGGGAAGATTTAGTGGGATTAGGGGGCGGCAAAAATGTTGGAGAATCGAGCAGGTGCAGGGTGGGGAGGGGGGTGGAGGCCAGAGGCCGGAAAGACAAGATAGGGGGAGGGGCATTTTGGGAAGGGGGAAGAGAGGGAGATGAGGGAGCAGTGGCTGGGGGAACCAAGGGTAGGCCTGTGCCTCCCGGGATAGCGGCCTGCTGGAGTATCGGGGGGTCTGGGGGGAGAAAGGGAGAAAGGAGAGGAGTTCAAAGAGGAGTTGGGGGAAATCATAGTTGTGTGGGTTGGACGAAGGGAGTGGAAGAGATGGTCAAAGAGGGAGAGACAGGAGTCTGTCGCTTGAATCATGACGGTGCCATTATTGTAGAGTGTTATGGTGAGCGAGCCCTTAAAGCTCGAGGAGGGGGAAATTTTTAGCCGCTGTCCATGCGGGATAGATGAGGAGGAGGAGACGTTGAAGAAATTGAAGAAGCTGGTGGACCAGGAAGGGATGTCATGGGTGAAAAAAATTAAGTCATTTTTTAGCTTCCCTAGGTGCCCATTATGGAATTGATCAACAAAGAGGGAATCAGGGAAGTGTTCAATGGTGTTGTGCTTGAACCGTTTTGCTGCTGCTTTGGACAGATTGGGGGGTTAAGTGAGTGAGTGCAATGCGTGCAATGCGTGCAGTGAGTGCAATGCATTAGAGTCTACAGTTTTTAGTGCGTAGCTCGTTGACTTTGGGGGTGGGTGGGTGCGGTCGGAGGGGTCACACGTTTGGCGCTTTGAAAAACGCCATAAATATATAAAGAAAAGTGTTTAAGATGGTTTCCATTCTTATTACATGAGTACGTGTAGCTGTCAACTGAGCTAAAGCTCCCTCTCAGGCTGTCCACCTTATATTTAGCAAAGAAGAGTGCCAGGTTGACATATGGTTGGTCATACCCATTGAGGTCTAGGTTTCCCCATATCCTAAGCAATGCAACTCTCTAGGATAGCTCCATAGCCATATTAATGATATCTCAAATCCTATTAAACACCTCACCCCAGTATAGCTGTATGTTCCGCATAGGATATGAAAGAATGAGTCCTGCTGGCCGCAGGCTCTCAAAAAGACCGCAATTATGGTGTGTCCAGACTTCTGCATTTAATTTCTACTTTGCTATCCCAAATGTCACCAGGTTTTGTGATGCCAATCATTTCCAATTCCCGGGAGCCCTGGAGGCCGCTCTTCTCCCTCAACATCTTTCCAACCCACAAAGGGCCTTCTATCGATATCTTCTCATTACAGTGTATATCCCTATGTGCTATTTTCTACACCCTTATCACCACTGCTGCAGGGGCCGGCAGGTCAAACAGTGTTACTTCACTATAGACACAATGAAGGTATCCCTCTCCCCCATCTTGCACCTGTTCTACCTCCGTGATGACTTGTATTGTAGCTGAAACCTCTATTTATTAATGAGTGCCAGGTGCATGGCCAGTCAATAGTTCCATGGTGTTTGAGTGTGCTATGTCCCCACCATATACACTCCTCTAGACTTTATCCAGAGATAATCTATGCCCCCCCCACCAAGTGTCGTGTCAACTGCTTTAATGCAACTATCTAAGATCTAGAAGGACACAGTTTGGTGTACATAAAGTAGTTTAGGGAGCTCTATCATTTTGAAGAGCATCAGACGGCCCAAAAGCAAGAGAGGAAGTTTCCCTCACCTTTTGGGCTTTGTTTTAAAACGTTCACAATGCTTACTGAGATGTTCTTCTCATAGAATCTCTATTTGTGATTGGTCACAGAGATACCCAGGTATTTGAAGCTCTCTTTTTCAAGTTGTAATCCATCCTGGATGAGCCAGAACATCAGATTCAAGTGCTCCTATGGGATGGACAACTGATTTCTTCCCATTACTCCAGATCCAGAAACCAGAGAACTAGCCAAAGATTTGGACAATCTCTAGAATCCATGGTGTGGATGAGTTAGGGTGTGCTACATTCATTAGGATATCATCTGCCTACAGAGAGACTTGGTCCTCCCATTTTGGCGACCATAGGAGTCCTCTGATCAGGGCTTCCATAAAGGGTTAGAACACCAGAGATTTTTTATCAGGGTGAACAGTTTGGGCGATAATGGACACCACTGTCTGGTGCTTCTCGTTACTCAAAGTGTCCTGGAGTATATCCCATTCGCACAGACTTTGACCAGTGGAACCACATGGGGCAGCTAAGTTCATGCTAGTAGTCTGGGGCCAATTCTCATTTAACTAGGAATATGGAACATATCGAGGCTACTCCACAGAGTCAAACACTTTGGCGGCGTCTACTGATATTATTGACATGGGCCCGTCACACATTAAGCTATATCAAAAGCATTACACAGGTGTCTGCTGTTGAGATTCATCACTCTGTGTGGCATAAAGCCGGACTGATCTGGGTATATCAGAGGGACAATGCCATTCAACAACCTGGTGGCTATCACTTTGGGTATAAGTTTCATCTCTATGTTTGGCAAGGAGATGGGACTTTATCACATAATCACATTTACTCCTTGACTTACCAGCCTTATGAATCAACACTATTGAGGCCTCCATGACAAGTGACATTAGGTGCTCTTCACTGTGCATGCATCTCAGTGCTTGCAGCATATGCAGGGCAGTGGCCATCTAATTTTCTTGAACAGCTGCCCATTTGGGTCCTGCATTCTTCTTGATTTCAGTCCAGCTATCGCCTCCTCACTTCCTCCTCAGAAAACTGCTCATTCAGCTTATTCTTGTCTTCCCCGGCCACAACGGAGCATGGCAGTCCACTACAAAACCATATAGGCCTTCTTTATTGTTATTCCAGAGTGTGGATTACAAGTCTTCAACAAATTATGCAAATCTCAGCTGTTTCATCATTCTCTGTTGTTTGCCCTCTTACCTGTCCTAGGGCTCTTATCCATCCTGGTGTTTTTTACTTAGTACTGCCGAAGGCTTCCTACTTTATTCCCATGATCATACAGCGTTTGTTGTTTGTGCGTGTGTGCGTGTTTGTGTGTATAATGAGCCCTTGCTTTATCGTGCACCTGATCCCTATACTTTTTCTCTGGTTGGGCCCTAAGATTCTTCGCTGCCTGATACCCCCTCCCTTCTCCAACCCTCTTATCCAGCTTCACTAATTCCTCTTCTAGAACTTTGACCTTTTTGTTGCATTGCTTGTTTATCTAGGGAGATCACACTTTCTTCTAAATGTGTCTGCTAACAATAATGATTGTATTGCTGCTATCTGAACAGTAAAATAATCTAAGGGTTTAGTATATGTGTAAAGGGGTTTGAATTCATAATTCAAGCTTTCCCTCCACTACCACTATAGCAGGTATGACTGACCTGTCTGCATAAAAGACAGTACGGTAGGGATCTGTGGGTGTTATGTGTGGAGTTTATGGTACTGCCTGTGTTTGTATTTCTTAGACCTGGCACCATTGGCATGGGTCTCCCCTGCATTTTTTGCCTTTGCCTCCTGTGTTTTTGCTGTGTGTTGGACTCCGTTTTGATGGTCTAGATGCTTTGGACACTTTGCCACTGCTGTTCAGTGCCAAGGTGCAAGTGCTCCCTTTGTAAATTGTTGTTATGGATTGGTGATTCCAAGATTTGCATATTTGATTTACTAGTCAGACCTTAGTACAGTGCACTGTACGTGCCAGGGCCTGTAAATCAAATGCTGCTAGTGGGCTGCAGCACTGATTGTGCCACCCACATAAGCAGCCTGTAAATGTAACTCAGGCCTGCCATTGCAGAGCCTGTGTGCAGTCTGGTACTGCCATGTCGACTTGGCAAGTGCACACACTTGCCAGTCCCTAACCTTCCCTTTTCTTACATGTTAGTCACCCCTAAGGTAGGCCCAAGGTACCCCTGTGGGCAGGGTGCATTGTATGTGAAAGGTAGGACATGCCCTGGTGTGTGTGTGGCATGCCCTAGTAGTGAAATTCTGCCAATTTAGATTTTCACTATTGCAAGGCTACCTGCTCCCCTAGGATAGAATGGGGAGTTCGTTTATAACATCTTATAAACATAACTGCCCCTGGGAACAAGGTAGGGAAATAAAGTTTGATATGCCTGAACTCAGAATGTTAAAATGCATCTTTTAGTGAGGGTGATTTTTGCATTCTGTGTTTGAAAATACCACTTTTAGAAAGTAGATATTTTCTTGCTTAGCCATCCAGTGTGCCTCTGCTAGGTTTGTGTATTGCATGTCTGGCTTTGGATGACAGGGGCTGGGGAGGAGCAGTGGCTCCAGAGAGCCTGATGAGTCAGGGCTGGGCTGAATAGACCTGGGCTGCATTTAGAGTAGGTGGAGGAGATTTCCTTTCACCTGAATGGGCCTGGTCTGCCTTCCACAATTCTGTCTCCACCTCCTGCCAGGAATCTGCACCAGTGAGGACAGAACTGGTTTTGGCTGGGTACAGACACTCTCTGCCTTCAGAGAACAAATGATTTTTGTGTATAAAAAGAGGCACCCAGACCCCAGACTTTTAGATCACTTCTGGGAAATCAAGAGGAACCTTTGCCAAGGAGAAGAGCCGGAGAAGCTGAGGAGGAATACTGCCCCTGTGCTGTTTGCTGTCTGGGGTTGGCCTGCAGCGGCTACTTGCTTCCAAGGAAAGGAGAAAGGACTTTGCTGTTTGCTGTGTCCCCATCTTGAGGAAGATCTCCAAGGGCTTGAAAATGAGCTTGCCTCCTGTTCTGAAGTCTCAGGGACACAAAGACTTCACCACCAGCTCCCCTGAACTTCCTTGCTGGGAGTTCTGACCTGCAAGAGGTGCCTGCTGTTGTTTTGGACCTCTAGAGAACTGTTTTCCGCTGGGAGCTGGAAAATCAACACAACGTCGAGAAGCGTGGGGGCGTGGCTACGCCGCAATACGGAATGGCTGCCTCTTGAGGGAGCTCCGTGCGCCAGGCTAATTCATCCGGCAAATACCACTGTTTCAGGACACCTGAGCGGATAAAAACCCACTGCTTCGCCTGGGGACTACCTCGGCCACAAACGGAGAGCATTTGGGGCTGACAGGCCGGCGGGAACCCACCGAACTGGGAGGTGACGCTGCAAAAAGGGAGGCGAGAAGATGGCGGCCACTCAGTGAGCGCAGACGGAGTGAGGAGATCCGGGGCGCTGGACGGGCTCGGTTCGAGATCCCTGTGAGTTGATTTGTGGCTCCATCGAGAAGCGGGTCAAGCCCGAATTGCTGAGGACGTCCCGCGGCTCATCCTCGACGGTGAAGCTGCTGCGCGCCGGGAGTCGAGGGACCAGCGGGCGGCGGTGCGTTCCAGAGGACTGGCCTTGGCGCTGAGAGGCTGGGAGCGTCCTGCGGACGACACGGCGAGGAGGCGATACTGCCTGGCGATCGGCCCCCTTGGTATTCCTGCAACAGTGTGGTGAGTGGGGCGTGTGCCTGTTGCGCTGCCGGGTGCGGGCGGACTCGCGTGGGTGGGCCCGGGCGCCCCTGGGTGACCGCCTCTGTGGGGTCCGGGCGCACCGGTGTGGGCGGGCCGGGCGAGGTGCTTAGGCCGCGACTGCTCCCCCACCCGTGGGGCGCTCGGCCTGGCTGTGCTGCTGCAGGTGTTGGGGCGCTAGTGGTTTGGCCCAGGGAGTAGACTGGACTGCTTAGGCAGACTGGAGTGCCTGGGGCCCTGCTGGTGCCTCTTGCCTGGGTGATGGGCTAGGGCTGGGGCGCTGTACACAGAGACGAGCGAGCCATTGGGGCTGCACTTTGGGCTTCTAAGCCAGTGACTGTGCTGCTATGTTGAGACTGTGCTGCAGTGAGCCACGGAGCGGGCACTGACACTTTGCAGAGCTGGGAGCAGGCGAAAGTGACAACCGGGCGGAGCGGCGTGGGGACTCTGTGGAGCACGTACTGATGTAGTCTGGTGTTGAGGCGGACGGCCAGACTGGATCTGTTTGCTGCCTGTGTGGCCTTTGATGAGGAGGCCGCTGTGTGGACTGTCAGCGCATTGCTCCTTGGCGTCTAGCCCGTTGGATCGCGCCCGGAGCCTGGGACTACAGGTGTACCACCGTGGGGTCTCTGAGATACACTCTGCCTGAGCACAGTTTAGACATTCATAGCGGAGACCTGCGTGGTGTATAGACTAAGCACTCTGCTATTGGTGTCGGGAACACCGCTGGTAAGCACTGCCGCTATGGGAAAACCTGATCCTAAGCAGCCGAAAATCCCGTTCGAAAGCAAACGGAATACGCGTGCGGCGGAGACCATGGCGGAGCAAGCCGCGACAGAGCAATATCGGACGCTGTCGAGACCCCGGAGGACGATACAAGGACCATTCTGCTGGAGCTGCGCTCAGGTCTGAAGACTATAGACAGTAAAATTGACGCACTCATGTCCAGCTTAGACGTGGTAAAAAAGAAGGTGGACACACATGAACATAGACTCGACGTCTTGGAAAACAGGTTATCGGACACGCAAGATTCACAGGCGGATTCGCGTACACAGATAGTGCATATGGAGAGGGTGTTGGAGGTTATAAAAGCAAAAAACGAGGATTTGGAAGCGCGCTCCAGACGGAACAACCTTCGTATAATTGGTCTGCCAGAATCTACCGCTATATCAAAAATGGAGCCGTTCATTGATAATTTGCTGCGCGAACTCTTTGGCCCTGTGCTGTCTGCGATCATGATTGTGGAGAGGGCGCACCGATCTTTAGGTCCTCGGCCCAAACCGGGCGCACCGCCACGTCCGATCATTGCACGTCTGTTAAATTATGCAGATAGAGATGCTATACTGAGGGAGGCCAGAGCCAAGAGCCCTATAAATTACCAGGGCAACAATTTGTCTTTCTTCCCGGATTACACTCCGGTCGTACAGGCGGCCCGTAGAGAATTTGTACAGGTAAAGAAGATTCTACAGACTGCCTCTGTCCCATATGCTATGCTGTATCCTGCTAAACTGAAAATAACTCACGATGGACAGGCGCATTTCTTTACAGACTCTAAGTCAGCCTTGAAATTCACGAAGCATATCTGCAAAAATAGACCTCCCAGGGAGGTTCGGGGAGCCCGTCTGCATTGCAGGATCCAGAAGACTCAGACCATTAATCGTAGATCTCATGCTTTTGTGGATATATTTGGCAATATTACTGTTTAATATGTTATAGTCGGTGCAGTTTCAGCTCGGACTTTGATGCAAGAGCGCTGTGCTTTTTGAATATTGTTATGTTGGCATTGAATGCTGGGTAACCCGGGCCTAGATCTTGTTCATGTCTAATGGTGCAAGGGTGTGCATTACTGCTATAGCCTGGCCACCTCACCTTATGGTGGGTGTTTGCCGCCGTACCTTCCCCCCCAGTGGGTGTTCCCCTATTGTGGTGTTTCATAAGGAGGTTTGGGAGAATGATGGGGTGGGGGGAGGGAGACAGACTCGACCTAATTGGGAGGTTGGAGTGGGCGGGGGGTGGCGGGGTAGTGGGTTGAGGCATGGGTTGTTTTTTAATTTTCTTTGGTTTTTTGGAAATTTGTTGCCTAAGCTGAGGGATGGGGATATTTGCGGATCAGGAATGTTTGGCATTACTGTTACAACTCTGTTCGGGTCCAACTTACCTGCTGGGTCGAATGAAGATGTTAGTATCATCCATGGGTGAAAGATACAGATTATTAATTTGGAATGTCAGAGGGCTAAACTCCCCTAAGAAAATTCGTCAGGTGTTTGCTTATATATCTCGCCATGACGCACATATTGCTCTATTGCAGGAAACGCATTTAACCAGGCACACAGAACGTGGTATTGCCCTCAAATGGGCCGGTTATAGACTAGCATCCTCCTATTCATCGTATGCCAGGGGTGTGCTCATCCTGATCAAGCGTGGTATTGCATTCACCCCACTGCGGACACACATAGATGGGGAGGGGCGCTGTGCAATGGTGAAAGGGAAATTGGGTGGCTCCATGGTGTCCATAGTTAACACGTATGGCACTATTGCAGATGACCCGGAGTGTTTTATGCGAATGTATACCGAACTAAGAGAATGGCCGGAGGCAGCCATTTTGTGGGAGGGAGATCTTAACACATATTTAGATCCTGACCTGGATAAGTCCAACCCACTGACAAATCGTACCCCTAGGGTGGCTCAGAGTATCCGTAGTGCCATTTTGGAATTTGGCTTGTTTGATGTCTGGAGAGTGCGTAATGCCACAGTAAAAGAGGGTACACATGCTACACCGCTCTATAATAGTTGGTCTAGGTTGGACTACTGGCTGCTGGGTGAGGATGCGGTTGAATGGGTTACGGAGGTGATTCACCTACCGCGCACGTTATCAGATCATAACCCTGTCAAACTAGATATTACCATCCCAACGGCAATACATCGTCCCTTCACGTGGCGGTTGGGATCGGAGGCTTTGCTGGACCCAATATACGAGGCCACTGTGCGTGCTGCCATAGAGCACTATTTCGAACTTAATAAGGGCTCAGTGGATAGCGTCTCCACATTATGGGAGGCATTCAAAGTGACGATCCGTGGAGTGTGCATTGGCACAACTGCTGGCATACTTAAGGACCTTAGGGCTCAGCTTGCAAAAATTGAGACTACGCTGCGAGACCTAGAACGTAGCTACACAGCGGCTCCGTCAGCCGGTGCCCTCTCTCGAATACATGAGCTCATATTGGAATATGATACTCTGGCTGAATCTGAGATACGATATAGCTCGCACAGACATGTGGCGCGTAGGTATGGAGAGGGTGGGAGACCAGGCCGTAATCTAGCTAACAAAATCAGGAATCGCATGGACCAGCCTCACATTGACACGATAACAGACTCTCACGGGCGAGAGCACTATAATCCGCTAGATATTACTGAGCAGTTCCGTGAATTTTATGCTAATCTTTATACGTCATGGGGGGGGACTGCGACAACTAAGATGGAGAGCTATCTTGAGGATGTGGCGTGTGCCTGGTTATCGGACACCCACAGGGAATACCTGAGCCAGCCAATAGATGCAGAGGATATTAAAGCCGCAATCAAGGCCCTACCAAATGCGAAAGCTCCGGGACCTGACGGCCTCACAGCTGAATTTTATAAAATGTACGCAGACTTGCTTACCCCTTACCTTCTGGAGGTATATGCTGAGGCGCACGAGTCTGGGGTGCTCCCACCATCGCTCCGACAGGCGCTGATTATAACATTGTTCAAAAAAGATAAACCTCCTGATAAGTGCGACTCATACAGGCCGCTATCATTGATTAATATAGATGCGAAGATTCTGGCTAAAATTCTTGCCGTTAAATTACAGCCTCTGATGTCATGCCTGGTGTTGCCAGATCAGTCGGGTTTTATACCCGAACGCTCCACATCGCACAACCTACGAACCATTTTTGCAATGCTTCATGTGTTGGAGCCGAGTTTACCGACGGCGGCAGTGAAGTTGGATGCTGCTAAAGCCTTCGACTCGGTCGAGGGGAAATATATGTTTTTTGTATTACACCGTATGGGGTTCCCATAAATTTTTATCCAGTGGGTTATGTTACTTTATGCGGAGCCATCAGCCCGTGTGCGAGTGGGTGGGCTGACGTCAGAACCGTTCGATATTGAGCGAGGCACTCGACAGGGTTGCCCTCTGTCCCCATTGCTTTTTGCACTCGCGGTGGAGCCACTGGCGTTTGTCATACGGCAACGACATAGAGAAACGGCCTTGAATTTTAACTATCGCCCAGTGGCCATATCATTATATGCGGACGACATGGTGCTGTTTGTTCGTGAGCCCTCTCGATATTTGGCGCAATTGCTGCGGGAATATGTCCGATTCGGTTTACTATCGGGGCTGGAGGTCAATTGGGAAAAATCCATCATCATCCCTCTGACGGAATCCACGACTCAGCCCGATGTGGAGTTTCCGCTGGTATGGTCTGCAGAACCAGTTAAATACCTTGGAGTGTGGATCCATCGAGATCCGGAATTGGTTATTCGTGAAAATTATGGCAGGGCCTGTAGTACTCTTGATCAACAAGTTGATAACAGGGTGACCTTGCCACTGTCCCTGGCGGACCGTATTGCACTTGCAAAAATGGTGGTTCTGCCGCGGTTTTTGTATGAATTTACAAACATCCCGATTGTACTGACGAAGGGGTTTTTTAATACCCTCCGCACGACTTTACTTAGATTGGTCTGGGGAGGCAAGCATGCGCGAGTGAGCTGGTCTGTTCTTACTTGCGCTTACGATAAAGGGGGGTTTGGGGCTCCGGACCTATATATCTACTATCTGAGTGCTCAGGCTCAGTATGCGTACTATTGGGTTAGACCGCATGCATTCACCCCGCATGTGGCAGTGGAAGCGGGAGATGCCTCTCCTGTCCCTCTATGGCATGCTCACACACACGAAGTGCGGACTCCCGAAAACGGAAATTAATGCGGTAGACGCAACGATAGCTGCCTGGCAGGCGATAGGACGACTAGCACATAAGCTACACATATATGCACCGGCTATGCACATAGAGAACCACGCTGCATTATCAGTGACTCACGAAGCGGGCGCTATGCGGCTTTTAAGGGAGGCAGGCCTACAATCGATGCAAGATCTGTACCCGGAGGGATCGTTCCACACAACAGACACTCTGCAATACATAAGCAATCCCACGCTGTTGTTTCGCTTCGCGATACACAGGCTTAGATACGCGATTAGAGCACACTATGTAACCTACCCCCTGGAGCCTCCTATACTACAATCTTTGCAACTGGTTCTAACTGTTCCCACCAATAAGAAATTGATCTCTAGGCTATATAGAAGTATACGGGACGAGAGCAGGGATGAGCCGGACAGAAGCTGGGAGAGATGGAATGACAGTCTGCAGTTCCCGATATCGGAAACAGACTGGAAACATATATGTGGCTTAACAGGTACACTTGCTATGAAAGGCAATTTGCGTATAATACATTTTAAGTATATACATCAGGTGTACTATACACCGGTGAGGCTACACCGATATGGGCTACGCGATTCCAGCTGCTGTGTGAGATGTGGGCAGTTTGGAGCTGATTTTTTGCATCTTGCATGGGGATGTAGGAGGGTGGCCTGTTATTGGTCTGCTGTAGTCCGGGATATAACAGAAATGTCGGGATTGGAGTTGCAATGCACCCCCCTGGTATGTTTATTGTGCTGTGTTCCATATGCGAAGGGGGTGATGGGTCGCTTTATACGATTAGCGTTGCTCATGGCTAAACGCAGGGTGGCCATTACTTGGGGAGGGAAACGGTCACCAAAAATTGAACACTGGATCAAGGACCTTGTGTATTGTAAAGAAAATATGGAGTTATATGCAGAGGAACTACCAACAACAGCACGGCCGAAGGACATTTGGGAGCCACTGCGGAGCTTTCTGCAGAAGAGAGCAACAGCGGATGAACAGAGTGAAGACGATTAGTTGGGACATAGTTAAAAAACCAAACACATTAATGACGTAGCACGCATGCATAGTAAATGCGATGTCCTTCTTTCCCAGGGCGACAGTATATTATCGATTGGTCCAGTCATGAATCCTTTTTTTTTTTTTTTTGTTTGTTTGTTTGATTCTTTGTAGGGATCACAATTTGTTGATTTTCTTTGTAGCAACTGCAGCGTGGATAACATACATGATGATTCTGTAGGATGATATTGTGAAGTATGTTTTTTTGTCTTTTTGATTTGTTTGTTTGTGGAAAGTAATAAAATAAAATAAAATTTTTTTTTTTAAACTTTGAGAAGCGTGACACATCCGTACCTGTTTCCGACGCATCGCCGAAGAAACGGTCGCAGCGCCTGCCGCCGCTCGAGAAATTGCCGCACGGCGCATCGGGTGCAACGACCTCTGAAGTCCGAGATCACCGCACCGATCCCGAAGCAGGCCGTGCTGTGCGGCTGCAAGAATCCACGCATCGTCCTGGATCGTTGCATCGCATCGAGGCGCCAAGTCTGTCGCATCGTTGGGGGACGCAGTAAGAAACAGACGTATCTACTCCCAACGCAGTAAGAAATTAACGAGTCAAGTCCTCTCCGGTAAGGAACAAACGCCTCAACTCTCCTGCGCAGCAGTAAGGAACCAACGCATCACCTCCCCCGGAGCAAGGAATCGACGCATCACCTTCCCTGAGTGTAAGGAACGACGCATCACCTTCCCTGCGGCCCTTTTTGTTTGTTTGCATGACACATCCAAGGTACTTTGTATGAAAAGTGTCGCATCTGTAATTTGCTTTGAAATGAACTATTTCTACCATCTGAAAGTCATACTTTTATTACTGTATTGTGGATTTTTGTCGTTTGGTCTTGTTTTGGTTTAGATAAAGATTACTTATTTTTCTAAACTGGTGTGGTGTCCATTTGTAGTGTTTTCACTGTATTATTGTATGTGTTCACATATATGTGTTCACAAATGCTTTACACACTGCCTCTGAGATAAGCCTGTCTGCTCGTGCCAAGCTACCAAGGGGGTGAGCAGGGGTTATTTTAGAAGTGTATCCCCCTTACCCTGACAAGAAGCAAGGGTCCCTATTTGGACAAAGGTACCTACCTCTGCCAACTAGAGACCCCCATTTCTAACAGTATTGTACAAACTCTTGATTTCTAAGTATTGCATCTCGAAGATCAGTTCCTATTCGTATTGCAGCTCATTCCATCCTAGAAAAGTGCTGACCTTTGGAATTTAGAATGCTTGCCTGTGTGGATGCCTCCACTGTAGGTATTCGTGATACTACAATGACGTTTCCCAGAGCTGTTGGTTTTTCTTTTATTATAGCTGTATGAGGTGTCTTATGTTTGATGTTCTCATTCGACCAGTTCCAAAATATTTTGAATACTGTCCGTCTAAGATATTGTTTTCGTGAACATGAATACTCCTAATAAGTACTGCATATATTAATAATGATAATGATTGCAACTCTCAGATTCCTACAAGTAGCATATGTGGCTGCATCTTTCTGTAGTATACAAACTTTCCTGGTTTGTAGCTGCCCAACAGTTGCATTTACAACGTAGCCAATTGCTGACGCCTGTCTTTTTGTTTAATCTGCTGGAATAAATTGATATCCTGTGCAACTATTTGTTTATCTTGTACATCAGTCCTAATTGCCAGGGTACCTCTTTTGGGGCATACCTTAAATCATTCTATTATTGTACAGTATAAATAATTTATATAATGCTCCTATTCAGATACTATTCCACTACTGAGGGATTCACATTTCTATACTGAATATAATATTCATACTATCCCATTCCTTTTTATGTATTCTCTGTTTTTTATCCCTTTAGAGGAAACATTAACTATAATTAAAAAATGTGCTTTTTAGTTGTGGTGTTAGCCAAGACCTTTTGATTTATAGAAACATATATGTTTTAATATACTTATTTAAAGGGGCTTTCAGCCAGCTGTCCGCATCCATTGGTCTGTCATTCACATTTTGCTTCCGCGCACTACAGCGTACAGTATGAGGCAGGGGGTCAGCCCACTTCAGCCACTGGTTAACTTCACTGTGAGTGATTGCATTTTGGTCTTCCACAAGGAGCACAATGTAGCTCTCTTCAGTGCCAGTGTTTTTAGTTCAAAGCCTACCAGACAGCGCAGCTCCCTGGTTTGCTAAAGACATCTTGGAGACAGTCAGAAAACTTCCCTGGGAATGCATTCCACCCCTTGCTTACTATTGGCTTTGTGGTTTGTAACTCAGATTTTTCTGGCTTTCTATTTGCTGGCCTAATGTGTTTTAGGCTGTCTAAGTTCAGTTCTTCCTCTCAAAGAGCAAAGCCTTTTCACACTACCTCTCTTTGTATTCTTCCACAAGTGCTTATTTCTGTAAACAGGCTTTTAAATCTTATTCTTACTTGTTACATTTGCTGTGCATTCAAAGACAGAGGTCAAATATCAGGCTCTGTCTTCCGCGGGAACTTGGTGTTTACTTTTCTTTCTCTGATGTCAAGGTGAGAGGATTTATGTGACAATCTTTCTGGATATTGGGGATAGGAAAGTGTTTTTTCTAGCACACAACAACATTTAAATGAACTGTGCAAGGATTTCAGAATATATCAGAATTAGCAAAGCACAAACAAATCAAATGTTTTGGTAATTCTGTGTTGGAAACAAATACTTTAATATGATCAAAAGAAATCAATACGCTAGGTGATGCCATTTCTACACATTATCGATTGCGTGCTGCATAGTTTTATTAGTAAAACTGTATACGTGTGCAAATGTAAGGGTCATTTCAGTTTAAAATGTGTTGTCTGTAATGGCATTGTGCTACAACACTATGCATACTTCACTCTATGCCACTGCACTCTATTCTGCCCAACTCCATGCCACAGCACTACTCTGCACCACTCCAATTTCCTTCACGCCACTGTACTCTGCGCCACTGTACTATACTCCACTCTGCACCACTCCACCCTACGCCAATGCACTTTGCGCCACTTCACTCTACGCTTCTATACTCTACTCTGAACCACTCTATTCTGTGCCAATCCACTCTACTCTACACCACTGCACTCTTCAACCCCGACACTCTACACCACTCCAGTCTAAGCCACTCCACTCTACTCTGCACCACTCCACTCAACGCTACTCCACTCTATGCCACTATGCAACACTGCACTTTACGCCACTGAACTCTATGCCAATCCGCTCTAATCTACTCTGCACCACTGCACTCTCTGCCACTGCACTCTACACCACTTTATGCCATTACTCTAAGCCACACTACTCTACGCCACTGCACTCTACCCTTCACCACTCAACTCTACGCCACTTCACTCTAACCGGTGCCACTCCACTCAACACCACTTTACTCTACTCTGAAACAATCTACTCTACGCCACTGCGCTCTACGCCACTCTACGTCACTGTGCTCTATGCCACTCTGCTCTACGTCACTGCACTCTATGGCACTGCACTCTACTATGCACCACTGTAGTCTATGCCACTACTCTCTACTCTACTCCACGCCACTGCACTGTACACCAATGCACTCTATGACACTATACAGTACTGCACCCTACGTCACTGGCTGGAGTCCCTGCTCTTTGCCCCAGCAGCTCCGCTGTTGTGTCGTTGCCACCTACACCTCTCCTGGTAGGTGTTCGAGGCCCTTATCTGTCTGCCTGGTTGTGCCCTGTTCTGTTTCTCTGTCTTTCTTGTTTCTGTCTTTCTATTTTGCCTGTATTCTGTATTGTTATTGTGCCCTATTTTGCTTTTTATCTTAATTGTACCCGTATTTCTGTGCCTGTACCTGTGTCCTCTGTTGCCCCTTTCCCGCTGCTGGTGCCCCTGCGGCCCCTCCCCCCTGCCCGTTCCCGCCTCTCAGCTGCGTGTACCTCCCCCTTCCCTATTTAATGGCGGGCGCTGCAAGGCCGCGCAGCGGGCGCGCCGCTGGTGCGCCAAAGGCAAGCCCGTCTGCGCCCGTCCGCGACCACGACCAGCGCCAGGGACCCTGGTCCTCCGGGCCACCCACCACTACAACTCTGCTACCCTCCTCGCACTCGACCCCTGGTGGACCAACGACTGCCAGCTGTCCCCGCCGAACACCACCCATGGCCAGTTCTCCTGCTGTCACTGCCACCAGACCTTCACCACCCTCCGCACGCCTATGGGCACCTTCCCCATGCCGGACACCAACACCACCGAAGCCCTGAAGTGCATCCTCCTCAACGTACGCTCCCTGCACAGACACGACGTAGAGATCTGGGACCTCCTCGACACCCTCTCGCCAGACGTCGCCTTCTTCACAGAAACCTGGACCAGCACCTCCTCTGCCGCCGACATCGCCACCGCCATCCCTGATGGATACAAGATCCAGAGGAAGGACCGCCCCAACCACCCAGGAGGTGGACTCGCCATTGCACACAAGAACTCCCTCCGACTCGCCACCTCCACCACGAGTGACTCTGTCTCCACCACCGAACACCTTCACTTCCAGGTCCAGTCCAGCCCTAGAACCACACTTGGCGGCACCCTCGCCTACAGACCCCCCGGACCACGCGCCTCGTTCGCCACTACCATCGCTGACCTAATCGCACCCCACGCCATCGCCTCCATGGACTACATACTCATTGGAGACCTGAACTTCCACCTTGACAACTCCAGCGACCCCAACTCCCCCACCCTCCTGGGCAACCTCGCCAACATCGGACTGAAACAGCTCATCACCACGCCTACCCACAAGGCAGGACACACCCTCGACCCCATCTTCGCAGGTGGAAACAGCATCCGCTTCAGCCACACCACGCAACTGCCTAGGACAGACCACCACTGCATACACTTCCTCGTCAACAAACCCACGCCGCCCAAACCCGCACCCCGCCCTCCACGAAGAAACTGGAGCAAAGTCACTGAGGAGCAACTCAATTCTACCCTCAACCGCGATGCCCCCACCACCTCGACCGACGGCAACCTCGCAGTCAAAGAACTCCACAGATGGATCTCCAACTGCGCAGACGAGCTCGCACTGCTACGTAACCACGACAGACAGCGCCCCAGGAAGGCCACCTGGTTCACCACCGACCTCCAAGAATCCAGACGCACCTGCAGACGTCTCTAGAAGAACTGGAGAAACAGCGAAACGTCGGAAGATCGCACCACCTACAAGAACACAATGACGGAATACCACCAACGCATCAGATCCACTAAAAGGACCTTCATCCAGAACAAGATCCTCGCCAACTCCAGCAACTCCAAGGAACTCTTCAGCGTCATCCAGGAAGTCACCAAGCCCCCTAGCAAAACCACAGACATCACTCCATCCCAGGACCTCTACAACAAGCTCGGCTCCTACTTCCATCTGAAAATCCAGGGCCTCTACGACAACTTCCACGACCTGACACCTGTCACCTGACTCCGAAACCACTTTCTACTCCAGCAACACCAGCCAGCCCACCATCGCCTCCTGGACCTCAGTCACCACCAGAAGAGACCATTTCAAACATGAAAGGCATCCACTCAGGAGCCCCCACGGATCCCTGCCCCCGCACATCTTCCACAGAGCCGCCATCGCTCCGGGACTATGACGCACCATCAACGCCACCCTCGAGACCAGCATCTTTCCCAATGACTGGAAATGCGCAGAAGTCAGACCCCTACTCAAGAAGCCCTCAGCAGATCCCACGGACCTCAAGAACTACCGACCCATCTCCCTCCTCCCCTTCACGGCCAAAGTCACCGAGAAGACCGTCAACGCCCAACTAACAAAATTCTTCGAAGAAAACTCCATCCTCGACCCCTACCAATCCAGATTCCGCAGCAACCACAGCACCAAAACCACTCTACTCGCCGCCACTGACGACATCCGCACCCTCCTCGACCAAGGACACACCGCGGCCCTGATCCTACTCGACCTCTCGACAGCATTCAACACTGTCTCCCACCGCACACTCACCGCCAGACTCCACGACGCCGGCATACAAGGAACCACCCTCGACTGGATCCACTCCGTCCTCACCCGCAGAACCCAAAGAATCAGACTGCTGCCCTTCCTCTCCGAACCCACAGAAACCAACTGCGGAGTACCCCAAGGATCGTCGCTCAGCCCCACTCTTTTCAACATCTACATGGCCCCCCCCGCCACCATCATCAGACAGCATGGACTCAGCATGGTTTCCTACGCCGACGACACCCAGCTCATCCTCTCTCTCACCAAGGACCCCATCACCATCAGACTCAACTTCCAGGAAGGAATGAAGGACATTGCATCCTGGATGAACAATAGCTGCCTGAAGCTCAACCCGGAGAAGACAGAGGTCCTCGTCCTCGGACCCTCCCCCTCTGCATGGGACAACACCTGGTGGCCCACCGCCCTCGGCAGCCCCCCCCACCCCCACGGACCACACCCGAAACCTCGGCATCGTACTGGACTCCGCCCTCTCCATGACCCGACAGGTCAACGCCGTCGCCTCCAGCTGCTTCAACACCCTCCGCATCCTCTGCAAGACCTTCTAATGGATCCCCCCCGAATCAAGGAAAACTGTCAGCCATGCACTCACAACCAGCAGTCTGGACTACGGAAACGCCCTCTATGCCGGGATCAACAAGATTCTGCTCCGCAAACTCCAGACCATACAGAACACCACAGCCAGACTCGTCCTCGGCATCCCTCGACACAAACACATCACCCAACACCTGCGGAACCTCCTCCCCGTTGAGAAGAGAGTAACTTTCAAGATACTCACCCATGCCTACAAATGCCTCCACAACACCGGACCCCAATACCTAAACGAGAGAATCTCCTTCCACGTACCCAAGAGAAACCTCAGATCTGCTGACCTCGCCCTTGCCGAAACCCCACGCATCCGCAGAGCCAGAACAGGTGGAAGAGCCTTCTCCTACATCACGGCCAAGACCTGGAACGAGTTTCCGATCAACATCAGACGCACCCCCTCTCTGAACATCTTCAGGGAGACACTCAAGACCTGGCTCTTCGACTGAACGGAGCTGCTTACCTCCCCCACCCAGCGCCTTGAGACGGGTGAGTAGCGCAATTTACAATCCCCTGATTGATTGATTGACTCTACTCTGCACTACTGCACTCTATGCCACTGCACTCTGTAGCACTCTACTCTAACTCACTATACCCTACTCTGCACCACTATACACCACTACGCTCTACGCCACTCTAGTCTGCACCACTCTATGCCACTCTACACTATGCCACTCCACTGTGCACTACTGCACTCTATACTCTGCTATGCACCACTCTAATCTATGCCACTGCATTCTATAATGCTGCATTGTGCGCCGCTGAATTCTATGCCACTGTACTCTATGCCACTATACTCTGAAACACGGTATGCCAATGCACTCTATGCCACTCCACTGTACGCCACTCCACTGTACGCCACTCTACTGTACTCCACTCTATGTCACTGCAATACACGACACTCTTGACACTTCAGTCAACAACACTCTACTCCACTCTTCGCCATTCCACTCTACGACACTCCACACCACTCTCCTCTACACCACTAACCGCAGCCATGCTGGTGTACAACATGGCTAAAACACATTGGCAAAGCCAATAACTCTTGCATAGGCGAGACCTATTAGCTTGGCAAATGTTTATTATTATTACTTTATTGCTTTGGTGTTGCCTTTGTGTTTAGAGTCTGATGTAATAGCAGGACATTTTCTCCCAGCTCTTCCATGCTAAACACAGGGCACATTCCAGCTTTATCTGATCCTATCTCATAATGGTGTTGTAAATATCTTTTGGAGTGTCCTGTTGTTCTGCGTGCTGCTACTTAACAGCATATCAAATTGTGTCCATTTGAAACTGTTCTTCATGAAGTTGTAATTTTTAGGTCGAAGCCTGCCAGAGACATCTTACGGACATTCAGAAAGCTGACCTAGGAATTTATTCTGTCCGTTGCTTACCATTGGCTTTGTGGTTTGTAACTCACATTTTATGGCATTCTATTTGCTGGCTTTATTTGCTTTAGGCTGTCCAGCCTGAGTTTGTCCCTCTCGTTGCCCAAACCTTGTTTACTGTATTCTTCCACAAACTCACTTTCTGTAAACAGGCCTTTAAATCTTATTATTTTGTTACATTTGCAGTGCATTCAAAGACCGAAATCAAATGTCAAGCTTCCTCTTCCAAGGGAGCTTGGCGTGTATTTACTTTTCTCTCTAGGACTTCAAAGTGAGAGAATTTATGTGCCAATCCTGTTGAGTATCCATGTAAGAGGAGAGGGTGTAGGATTTTGTTTTCTAGCACACAAAAAATGAACTGTGCTGATGTTTCAGAATATATCAGAATTAGTACAAATGAAGCACATTTATTTGTAATTCTGAAGTATGGTGGAAACAAATATTTGAATACGATCAAAACACACCAATACAGTAGGTGATGACATTTGCACGCATTACGGGTGCAGTAAAACCGTATTTCAGTGCAAATGTAATGGTCAGTTCAATTGGAAATATGTTGTCTGTAATGGCAGTGCTCTAACACACCATGCATACTACCCACTATGCCACTCCACTCTATGCACTTCCACTCTATGCCACGCGACTCCATTCTACGCCACTCCACTCTACAACATGCCACTCCACTTTACAACACTGTACGACACGACACACCACTCGTCTCCACGCCACTTCAAATCTACACCTCTCACTCCACAACACAACACACATCTCCACTCTACGCCCCTCCACTCCACACCGCTTGAACCACTCCATTCTACCCCACTCCAATCTACCCCACTTCACTCCAAACTATTCCACTCCAATGTACCCCAATCTACCGCACCTGCTCCACTTTGCTACAATCTACCCCAATCTACTCCACTCCAATCTACCCCCTCCACTCCACCCAACTGACCACACTCCATTCCAATCTACCCCACTCCATTCTACCACACCCCAATTCACCCTCCCCAATCTACCCCACACCTCTCAATCTACCCCACTTCAATCTATCCCACCTCAATCTACCCCACTCCACTCCATTCTACCCCAACCCACTTCACTATGATTCAATATACCCCACACCACTCTAAACCAATCTATCCCACTCAACTCCAATCTAATCCACTCCAATCGACTCCACTCCATTCCAATCTACACCACTCCACTCAATCTACCCCAATCAACCCCACCCCACTTCAATCTACCCCACTCCACCCCAATCTACCACACTCCACTCAAATCTATACCACTCTGCTCCAATCTACCCCAGTCTACCCCACTCCATCCCAGTCCACTGCAGTCTATCCCACTCCAATGACCCCCAATCCAACCCAATCCACTCCAATCTACCCCACTGCACTTTAATCTACCCCCTCCACTATACTCCACTCCAATCTACCCCAGTCCAATTTACCCCACCCCACTCCATTCTAATTTACCCCACTCCACTCCACTCCAAACTTCACTGCAATCTATCCAACTCCTCTCCACTCTAATCTACTCTACTCCACTTCAATCTACCCCACTCAAATCTACCACAATCTACCCCACTCCAGTCTACCACACTTCACTCCAATCTACCACACTCCAATCCACTCCACTCCACTCTACCACACTCCACTCTACCTAAATCTACCCCACTCCACTTCACTCCAATCTTTGCCACTCCAGTCTACCACACTTCACTCAAATCTAGCACATTTCACTCCAATCTAACCCACTCCACCCACGCCAAAGTACCCCACTCCAATCTACCCTACTCCAATGTACCCTCCCCAATCTATCCCACCCCAATCTACCCCTATCTACTGCATTCCAATCTACCCCACTCCACTTCAATCTACCCCACTCCACCCCACCCCACTCCAATCCAATCCACTCCAATCTACCCCACTCCAAACTACAGAACTCCATTCATCCCTCTTCAATCTACCCCACTCCAATCTACCCCACTGCATTCATATCTACCCTACTCTACTCCACCCAATTTACCCCAGTCCACCCTAATCTACTCCACTGCACTACACTCCAATCTACCCCATTTCACTCTTCCCCAATCTATCTCACTTCACTCTAATCTTGACTCCACTCCACTCCAATCTACCCAACTCCACTCCACCCCACGCATCTCTACTCCAATCTACTCCACTCTACCCCAATCTACCACACTCCATTCCAGTCTACCCAATCTACCCCACTCTAATCCAATCTTCCCCACTCCATCCCAGTCTACTCCACTTCACCCCAATCTACCCCAATTCAATCTACCCCACTCCCTCACTCCAATCTACCCCTCCAATCTACTCCAATCTAGTCTACTCCACTCCACTCTACCCCAATCTACCCCACTCCAATCAATTCCATCCCATCCCAATCTACCCCACACCACTCCAATATACCCAACTCCTCTCCATCCCAATCTACTGACTCCAAAATACCACACTCTACCCCCACTCTATTCCATTCTACCCTACTATAATCCACCCAATCTACCTTGCTCCAATCTTCCCCACTCCACTCTAATCTACCCGACTCCACTCCAGTCTAACTCACACCATTCCAATCTACCCCAATCCACCCCACTCCAATCTACTCCAATATATCTGACTCCACTCTAACCCAATCTACTCTGGTCTACCCTACGCCTATCTACCCTACTCCAATGTACCACACTCTAATCTATCCCAATCAACTCCACCACAATCTAACCCACTCCACCCCAATCTACCCCAAGTCAATCCACCCCACTCCAAACTACCACACTAATCTACCCAACCTCCCCACTCCAATCTAACCAAATCTATTCCACTCCACCCCACTCCGAACTACCCCAATCCACTCCACTCCATTGTACCCCACTCTGCCACAACTCCACTCTACCCTAATGTACCCCAATGTACCCCACTCCAATATACCCCACCCCGCTCCACAGCACTAACTTTTAGCTATGCTGAACAGCAGCCACACTGGTGTAGATACTGGATAAAACACATTGCCAAAGCCAAAAGCTCTCGCATAGGCGCAACCTATTGGCTTTGCCAATGCTTGCTCTAGTATGCAAGCAATGAAGTACACTTTAACTGAACTCCTGTATGTCATGCTGGTGTGTATTTTAATTGCAGACTGCAGTTATATGTGTACACCAATTTAGTCTGTTTGTTCTGCTTGTATGACTTTTTATCTATCTATCTATCTATCTATCTATCTATCTATCTATCTCCAACTTGAGTTTGTATTTTCCTATTTACTAGAGCCTCTTGTATTCTTCCACCAGTGCTCCTTTCTGTAAAGAGGCCTTTAAATCCTGTTCTTATCTTGTCACATTTGCTTGTTTACTTTACTTTCGCTGACTTCATAGTGAGGATTTATGTGACAATCATCCTGGGTACTGTACTGGGCATGTGCTATAGCATGGGTACTCACAAACTTTTTCTCGGGGGCCAAAATTGCAGTCTGGCTTGTGGCCGAGGGCCGCACAGATGGGCCTGCGCGATGGAGGCGGGGTTATTGCAGGGGAGGGTTGCAGGGGAGGGGTAAGTGGGGGCGGGGCTACTGGGGTAAAAAGAAATCACCCCCTTTTCAAAACATTACTAGACGACGCTATATTTCGAAATGTGATATATGTATGTATGTACCCCGAATAAATACTGTCAATATTTTTATTTTTACTGGGATCTGTATGTTTCTGACCATAGTTTTCCATCTTTGCCTTGTTTTGACAAGCACCCTGTTCCCTGCTCTTAGGCCCTCAGTTGCGCAGACACTTGGACACACCCTTTATTTGTCTCTAAGAAGACACAACTCATACCCCTATGCCTCTTAAAGTCGCTCCGAACAAACCTTAATGGCCCTGTTGAGAGTTTACAGCACCAAGCCCCAAGATCATCCAGCAAAACTCAGAAGCGTACATGCAAAGTGCATTGAGAAGTAGGTTTCCTGTCCTCTGTCCACCCGCCGCGCACACCGAAGCTCATGAAACTTGCCACATGCATGTAACCCCAGGCAATATAAGCATCAGTGACAGCAGGCTGCCATATTCTTAATGGTCCTAGACAGTACATGCATAAATGGTCCCATGCTGTAATGTGCATGCATGGGCCCACACAATACATGCATTCATGTACTCAGGCTGTAATGCACATTTACAATGGCACAATGATCGGCATGATGGGAAAGAGACCTGCTGCCTTCTCACGCTGCCTTCTCCTAGTCAATGAGCTGGCCCAACAATGCAGCAGAGGTATTGTAGTGTCATCTCTAAAATGACTATCATCTCAGGTAGGTGCATGTCATTTTATAATAATGCATGTATCTGGCAGCACGTCTACTACTAATCTTCCCTGAGCCCTACACTCAATGACTCTGCACCTAGGGTCAGCTCCTGAGCCCTACACTCAATGACTCTGCTCCTAGGGTCTGCTCCTGAGCCTTACACTCAATGACTCTGCCCCTAGGGTCAGCTATGCATTCACTCTAACCCTGCGCTCTAACTCGGACCCTACCTTATGACTGTTTCATGCTTGCCATATTCCTCTACTTTACCCCCTCATCCTACCTGTACCCACCACTTTGGCCATAATAATTAACTTTTTCCTGCCCCGTGCCGCAGCTTGGCACTCTGTCACAACTTTACTCTTCTCCTATTGTTTTCCCCTCAATGTACACCACTCATAATACCTCTCCCCCGACCCTTGGTTCTATCCTTATCTCATAAATGCCTCTCACACTGTCCCTACCCCCACTTTTCATCACTATCATCTCAATCTGCTCCCAGTACCTCTTTGCTTCCTCTGTCTGACCCTCCAACCTCATTATTCCACCCCTCTTCACTCTGCTTATACTCATTTCCTGGCCCTTCTATTTCACTATGCTCATAGCCTGTCATTTTGCACCTGCTCTGGCCCCAACATCTTAAACTGCTCACTCTCTCCACACCTTGACTTTTTAATACTGCTCCTGCTCTCCCTCCATCACACTCTACCCCTATTGTTGTATTCCTCTTAGGGTGTCCACACACGTGTTTTCCTGTATCATGTCCTTATATAGGCACAATTCGCCCTGCCCTTATATAGGCATAAAATCCCAGTCCTTATTTAGGCATTAAACCGTGCACTCCAAATACAGGCATGGTCTCCGACATCCGTCCACCCTAACGTCACAACGAGTTCTTGAAGAACAGACCCTTAGGCTTCAGGAGTTTCCCTAGCACAGGACTATTGATTTCTTCAAGGACTCATCTATTATGCATGAACCGTTATACCTTAAGGATTCATTCATGACGTCTTCCGCTGTCCGATTCACGTCAATGCTAACATTCTGAGGTACCTCTCAGGTATAAATGTACCTTCCCTAGCCCTTGTAAATCAGAGGAGACCTCGACTTCAGAGGAGCTCGTTTCCCGGCCTGACGCACTGAGAAGACGCTGTCATCCCTGCACGCAAAGAGTCCAGCTTCCAGTGATCTGACTTCCCTCGCGGGGTGTTGGAGTTCGAGTCTGGCAAGAGATTCCCACCTCTCTCATTCTTAAGGTATGGAGCTGACTAGAAACCTAGAGGGACTCTTGGCATACTAGGCTTAACATACTCTTAGTATACCGTAGTAAGGAATACTCCACCTACTTCATACCTCTCCCTACACCTAGGTTAGGTTAGGTACATTGGGGTAGAACTAGCTTAGAAACGCATCGTATGAGTACTCGCATTTTTAGTCTATGTTATTTATGTAAATGAATATCTACTAAAGATCATGCTAGCGCAGTATTATTTATTTCTACTGCTTACGCTGTACATTATTTATCTTGCATACTGTCTTGTGATCGTAACAGCACATATTACTTACACGAGAAACAAGACTGTTCAATAAATCTTTTATTGAAACGCCCGTCTCTTCTTCCTGTGTAACTTTGAGGAAAACTAAGCATGCACGATTGAGCTGAGTGAAATAGTTATCTATTGTTTCCACGACTCTGGGACACGTTCTGATTCTAAAAGGGAAACAAAGTTGTCATGTTTTGCGGCTGCCAGAAACTACTCCCTTCTTGTTTATCAAGGAGTTTCTAGTGGCCTCTGAGCTAGCTGGCACAAGTAATTAAGTTTAATATACTCGATAGGGACATACCGACCTCAGTCCTATGTCAAACCTATAGGGTATATTATTCCAATGTGCAGAGCCTATTAGGGAAATAGGAGCTACACTACATGGCGCCCAACGGTTTGGTAAGGCAGTAATTTAACGTTAGGTACTGAGTAACTCAGCCGTGCCTTTTCTCTCAGAGACCCCTACCCATATATTCCAAAAGACGTCTGGAGTGGGCAGGGTTAAGTATCCGCCACGGCTACATAGGGAAGCACCCTATATATTAGCTGTTTGGTTTGCTCAACGTTGAAGGATACAGTGTTCCAAAATATTGTGCACCTTATCTTTGTTTCCTTGAAACTTGTTCTACATTTTTCAAAAAACAAATGTACGAAGACACCGGAAACGGTGGAGCTACGGCTGACCCAGCCATAAGAGCTTTAAACATTACAGGTTTAGATGGAACCGAGGAGGGTGTTATAGACATCCATCCGAACTTAAGAAGAGCCATCACTCTAAAACTCATAAAACACGGCCTACCACCAAGAGGCGGTAGAGCAGTTTTCGTGATAGAGGCACACGAATCCTTTCAGACAGAGGTATTCTATTCATGGGTAATATTTCCTGAATCCAATCCAGTTACAAAACTGTTTCACTCCTACAAAGAAGATGTTCCACCAGAAAAATATATTCCTTTCGAGGATATTGAAATTCCATTAACATACCAGGAGCATCAGCTCTGGTTTAAAGGCGCCCTAAAACATCACAGAAACATTACCAGGCTCGGTCCACTAGGTAGACCAGGAGCAACATGGCCGATTCTAGCCGGCTACACACCTCATCCTGAACTGGATATAATGTCAGATGAGGAACTACTTACTCAACTTACAGAGTTAATAAAAATCTATAGACAATTGGTCCAATATGTCATGCAGACTTTCACAGTCCAAACACCATTGACACTTCCAAATCAAACTCCTCAACAGGGGAATACACTCAAAATTACACCACAGACTCTATACGCAGTCATGGGTAAAATGCCCACAAAACGTGAGCAAATTCCATTCTGGATAGCTCAAAAAATTACTCAAATAGAAGCAGTATTTCCTAATACTAGCCCGTATGAGAAACACAGAATCCTAACAATCAGTTTACCAATGGGGATCACACCACAACTGGAAGACTGCACCACTTGGGGCTCAGTCTTTGCTGCCATCTATACTAAAACACATGGCATTCCGTCAATTGCGGTAATACCAGATGTCCTGAAACAAATTCAAAACGAATACGGGGCAGAGCCTGCTCTGAATTTAGGTATGAAATTACTGAAAAATGTCGACCAGGTCTCAACAATAATATTATCTAATATTAAAGGGGAGGCAGCAGCAGTGGCGATCCACCCAAAATTAAGGGAATTTGATGTTACAGAACATCAAACTGAGCTACCCAGAATAATAGAACAATCTTATGCAGAATTAGGCAGAGATAGTTTGGGTGGAAGACCAGTGAAGCCAAAACTATCTGAAAGTCCTGAGAAGGACTCTATTAAACAAACTCCTACATCTTCTAAAAAGAAGTGGGAGTCTAACAAACAAAATTCAAACGAGAAACGTTCTCAATCCTGAGGTAGGTCTCCTCAAAAGGAGCCCTCTGAAAGGAGGTATAACCTCAGGAATAGGGATAATTTGAAAAAACCTGACAGGTATCAAGATACTGATACACGTTCCTCTCGTACCTTTCAGATCTCGTCACAGACTTCGGAAAGAAGAGGACGGTCAGAACATAGAGAAGAACGCGTGAAATCGAAAGAAGAAAAACACGTTCCGAAAAACAAATCAAAACCTCAATTCTCCAAAAAGAAAGTAGCGGGTCTGAAGATCAGACATGCCGAGAATACTGAGAACACAACTCAGGAACGGAGAATGGGCTCAGACAATGCTGGACAGTGCAGCAGAAGTCACAATAGCTCGCCAGAACCTGAAGGAACTTCTGGAGATAGTGGACTTGAATGAGTACATTACAGTTGAGACTGTAGACACCAGGGTTAGTACTCCACAAACGTTATATGAAATAACACTCCGGATGGAGGGAGACATACCTAGACAGGTGAAAGCACTTTTTTGGGAAAGACTATCAAGGGGCTATGACATACTTCTACCAGAAAAAGACTGGCCACCACAATTTGTCAGGGAGTGCCCACACGGCGAGGACATTATTATGCCTGCCTTCTCCAACCATATTCCAATTCACCTAAAATATACATATGCCAGGAAATGGGCAGTAGCCCAGGCCCCAGCATTATATAAAAATCATGTAGGATGGGATGAGGACTCACCTCACCATAAAATACATCTGAAACATGAACCAACTGCACAAAGGCAGTACCCAATAAAGCAAGAAGCTAAAAAACAGGTCAGGGAGATCTTAGATCAACTTGAATACAAAGGGGTGATTTAAACATGCACCTCCTCAATGAACAATCCTTTGTTTCCTGTCTCCAAACCAGACAACACATATCGTCTAGTTTTGGATTACAGACACTTAAACACTTGTTCTAAAACATTTGCAGTGCAAAATGCACATAGCACAGCATTAATGAATAACATTGTGCGTAAAAAATATAAAACCACATTAGACATCTCAAATGGTTTCTTTTGTCAAAACATAGCACCTGAAAGCAGGTACTTAACAGCTTTCTCAATAATGGGGACCCAGTGTCAATTTTGTCGACTCCCACAAGGGTTCAAGAACAGCCCAGGTTTATTCTCAGCGAGAGTAACGGAGTTACTACAAATTTATGACAACGAGGCATTGTCCTATGTCGATGACATCTATCTGACAGACGATGACCTGGATAAACACTTGAACAGGGTGAACACCATTATACTGGGCTTCGCCTCTGAGGGCTACAAATTCAAATTCAAAAAGTCCAGAATTGCCCATCTCAATGTCCTATTCCTAGGATATGAGCTTTCAAGTGAAGGCAAGAGCTTGGCAGCTAACTTTCTAGAGAAATGTGCGCTGCTCCAACCTCCAAAAACGCAAAAAAACTTACAATCCATCCTGGGTTTCCTAAATTTTGGAAGAACATACATTCTAAATTATGCAGAAAGGGTTAAACCTCTCTACGCATTAATCAAACCTGATTTTTCAAACAAAAATTGGACACATGAAGACACAGAAATCTTGCGTTCACTCCAGGCTAACATGTTAGCAACAAATCACTTACAAACACGCGTAAGTCAACGCAACCTGGTGATCCGAATAATTTCGGGTCAATGCGGATTCACCTACTTAACATTTAACGAGGGTGAAAAAATACCAATCGCATACAAATCTCATTTGTATACACAAGCGGAAATGCGCTTCAGTTCAACTGAAAAAATTCTGACAGCAGTTCAAACCGCTGTAGCAAAAGAGAGAGCCCTAGCCCAAGGGAAACACATTATGGTCGTAACCCCAGTACCAGCTTTAGAAGCGGTCACAAAAGCAAGCATTCCAAAGCATTACATCCAAGATGGATACAATGGGTTAATTCTCTTGCTGCAACAGATGTTGAATATGTTTTTGATCCTGATTTAAAAACACAAGCGTTCCTGCAATATGAACAAGAATGTCCTCTGCCTACTGAAATTCTGCCTCTCAATCAGTACGAATTTATAATTTACACTGACGGATCCACACAGCCCGCAACAGGGAGTAAGCAAGCTTACAGTGCAGCGTGTGCAATCGTTAAAGGTCGCATGCTAGATGACATCTTCAGACCTATGGTCACAAAAACTCAATCTCTAGGAGATTGTACAGCTCAGCGAGCTGAACTACAAGCATTCAAACTGGCACTTGAAAGTTCAGATCGAGAATTCCCCACACTAATAGTGTGCGATTCCTTTTACTGTGTTCAGTCGTATAATGAATATATACAAAACTGGCTTGAAAATGGGTTCAAAGATGCGAAAGGTGGCACAATAAAGCACAAAACGCTTTGGGAACAAGAAGTTCAGTTGAAAAACGAACTACCAAAGGCTCACGTGATCCACACACTGAGTCATCAACGTGATGGCGTTCACGTTGCAGGGAATTCATTGGCTGACGAAGCCGCAAAGGGGGCTGTTCAGACGGCTTCCGTAGCTGCGATTACTCGTTCAAAAACGAAAATAGACAGTGAGATAATGTTGGCTGTCAATGCTACAAGCAAAGGCAGTGGTGCAGCGTTACCAAAAAAGTTTCCACTCAAGTACTCTTATGTAATTGATGCGAACAACGTTCCTTTTGCTCGAATCCCTGGAGTGGGGGATAGGGTAATTCCAAACAAGGAACGTAGATTAGGACTAATCCTAGCAGCACACAAAGGGATAGCTTCTGCCCATGCAGGTGTTTTCTGCAACAGTATCAAGCAAAGATATTGGTGGCCTGGCATTCGGAAACGAACAAAGAACTATGTTTTAAAATGTGATATTTGCCAACAGATGAAAGTCTCAACAGTAAAACGTCCTGCGCAGACACCCCTGTTAATTTCAGACAAACCATTAGCTTGTGTTTACCTGGACCACTGCGGTCCCTTGCAAAGTGACGGTAACTATAAATATATCATGGTTGCAGTGGATTCATGCTCAAGGTTCCTATGGATATGGCCTCAGCGCTCGGCTGACGCTCGAACTATTATAAAAGATTTGCGAGTCTTTATCGGCACATACGCAATAGGCACGCTACATTCTGACCAGGGCCCTGCGTTTAGCTCTCGGGCTTACAAAGAAGCCATGGCCAGTCTGGGCGTTGCATTGCGGTACTCCTCTCCATTCCATCCTGAGGGTAATTCGGTTGTGGAAAGGAAAAACCGGGACATAAAGCAGTCTATAACAGCTAGGGTATTAGGTTCGGGTTATGGGTGGGTCAAACATCTTTATGGGGTCCAACGCTCATTAAATAACCTGCCAAGAAGTTCTCTGGGGGGGTCACTCCATATGAGGTCCTATTTGGGACAAGAATGTGGGTACCAGACCTCGATCACGTAGGCACAGTGGTGGAAAATAAACCGTTTGATATCAAAGATCGTTTGGCTGTTTTACAGGAACTCAATGAACTAAGATCGAAACAAAGCAACGTATTCCTGCAGCCAACCACCACTGGGGAAAAACCGGCGGTCCCAGCAAGGCCTGTCTGGATTACAAAAGTTGGGGATCTAGTCAGAGAAAATTTTGCGGACAAGAAGGAATTTGGACCTTCTTACAGACAACCAGTACCTGTCCTAGCAGTTCAAGGAACAAGAACAGTACTTCTGCCGCCCCTTGCTGGAAGAAAGGAGAAAAGTTTTGTGTCCATTGACCTCATCAAACCACAGTATGTGGCCAATACTAAGTAGTAGGCCTCGTGGACTCCGACCTAGTAGCAGACGCACTCCTCTCGCTACTATCCAAGAGTTTCAGACTGAAAGACTGATAACCATCGAGAATTCGGCTGTAACAGATGAAGGACTAAGCAACAATGCTATGGAACTCATCCCTCTTGAAAATCAAGTAACAGTTCGTCCAAATACACCTGTCTACACCAATGTAGCAAGTGATCAACTGGTTCCAGCGATTTCTAGAAATCCTGATGCAATTCCAACAATTGACAGAACTGCTTCTGGCTATTTCATTAACTTTGATACGTTCTCAAAAGATCCAAGTGAACCTGAAACGACGCCAGCATCATTAACATTCAAGCAGCAAGTACAAGACTTTCTTCACTTTCTGAAAAAGACTTATCTGGTTTCCCCATGGATTGAACTCTGGATTATTTCTGGAATATTTGTTTTCCTGCTTTGGCTAGCTTTGGTTATGACTATGAGCGTACTTATAAATGGCAGATACATCCATGTGAACACTGAAGGAAAAGATGTGAACGTACTTTTGAAACCTCATAAATCTTCCCATCGTGAAGCAAGAGACTTGTCAACAGTGAACATCACAGCCGTTCCTATACAGGATGGTATAGTGTGGGACAAAACAGAATTTGATATCTTTGGCCCGACGGAACAATTGAACACTCCACATTTGTTTAAAATTTCACTAAGTGATCTCATTTCGTCCAGTACCTTTTCTGATGATTGGGACTTTGAGACTGTTAATGACATAATGTTTGACCTAGAAAAATCTGCTGCATTTTCTAAAAATGAATATTTAGAGGGTTCATCAGACTATGAACAGCTGTATTGCTATAACCACTATGGTCATCATTATTTGCATAAATCTGCATACCCTAGAAATGTGTTTATGTTTAACCAATGGGAGCATTGTCCTACACCACCAAAAGGTAGTTCAAAAACATTTGCTAACAAGTTTCCATATTTTTCAGGTTACAATACATCTGATCCAGAAACGTTTTACTATAAAAATGTAAACAAAACAGGACTGAAAATTATGTTAACTAATACGAAACAGATTTACTCTGCAACATTTATTGCCCAACTGTCTAGACAGGGTTTCGACTTATGGAAAGACACAATAGACACAAAAACTGTCTGGGGTACAAAAGATTGGCAAGTGCAGGGGATAGAAGCTTTATTTGAGCCTGTATAATCCCTGAACAAATAATGTTTTTGAATGAAACTGTCCAACAAACATCTTGTCTTGGACTAGCCAAGATCAAAGAGATGAAAACACCTTCTGTACCAACACCTGCAAGTGATAACAATACAAGGCAGCGGTTACAGTTGACAAAATACTACAACTCAACAGATCTAATCCTGATTGGAGAAAATGGTTGATCTGGCCCACAGACACGAACAACTGTCAGGAAAGATTCCTGAATAAAACCAAGGGATTGACTATTCATAAGCCAGACCCAAGATACGTCCAAAGACAGCATCCGGGGGTAGTAACAACATACAGTGTAGGAAAATTATGCCTCGATTGGCTGCAGAAATCTACACTACAGGATGTGAAACAACACTTATCCTTACTTAAAGAAGACGCAGACCTTAGGGAATTCTTGCTTGGACCAAGAAAACCGCCTCAAAAACGTTTCATATATGCCGGCATTTATGCTGCCTATAATGAAGCATGGAAAGTATCACAGATGGAGGCCGCAGAACGAATACGTGAACTTGATCGTATTAATTTAGAGAAAACACTCACTGTGGTCGACAATGGGTTAACAACTTTGCCCTCCAGAATATATTCATTGGACAACATTGTATCCTCTGCTATCGACATACTAGAAGAAGATTTGGCGATGTTACAGCAAGGCCAGTCTCAATTACGTTCTATTGTGTTATTAAGCTGGACGCTGCAATCTTTGCGTGCGGGCTATGTGCCTTGGCGTTTCACGTCGGCTCTGTTTGCAGAATACAATCTAACTTATAAACAGATCGAACTGGCACAAAGAGAAGCAAAGTATACAGTGCTGAGCATTGAAAAACTGGAAAAGTTACCATTCACAGTGGCAGAAAAACCAGCTACAGAATGGCTCATTCATGGCAAAATCACACTACCTGTGACTACTTTCCAGTTTCAGTATTGCCTCAAACAAATGCAAGCAGCCAAATATGAAAGGTTGGGTAAGGAATACATTAAGACATCTTGGGATTTACCGTATACATATAGATGTTGGAGTGGGGATCGTGAAGTGTTTTTGAGCGGTACATGCTGTAAAAGTGCACTGAGCGGTTCACTTATATGTCAGGACATTTCTTTACACGGGGCTTGCAATGGTTCTGTGGCAAATTTGTCTTGCCATCAGCAGGGTACACCAGCTGCTGTGATTAATCCAACGTTTGGACAACTTTCTAATGGGAGTTACCTCATGTTGAATGATCAGAGTTGCTGCGGCATGTTGCCAGGCATCCCATATCTAGTAACGGTCAACTCCAGGGTCACTTGCTATATGCAAGTATTGTTTGCCCCAATAGACACAGTCAGGGAGTCGCCTTTATGGCCTTCGCTGAACGTCTCTTTTATAAGATTTGATACTTTAAGCAGAATGAAAGCCATGCTTTTGCAACAATCAGTGCCTTTAACCTCGGCCAAAGAAACCTATGACCTACAAGTAGCAAGGACTTCGGCTGAGATACAGACTTTAATACGTACAAACTGCCCTATACATTTCGTGGAAATGATAGGACGTATCTTTAACATGTCTGATACAAGCGGAATTGTACATGTATTTAAGAGCATCTGTTCCGGTCTCTTAGCACCTTTCCAGGCAATACTCGGAATCATCCCGAACTTTGCACATTCGGTGTTTGGTGGCATACCATTAATTCTAGCACTTGTTGCCAGAATTCTATTTCTCTTCCTGCTATTACGCTATGGCCAGCCTATTCGCAGACATCACTCCGAGCGAAGTGGAGAAAGCTCTCCTTGAACGAAAGTGCCGTGAGCGAATAGCACAGCTTTTGGGCATGACTCGTCTACGGGAACTTAATACCACGTGGTACCTGTCATTCAGACCAATCTGGAAAGATTGCATCTTACCTGTTCTACGATGCCTGCTATGCGGTGAAGAATGCGTGTTAGACACCTGTCTAACATTTCCATCAGCAACGCCAACGGATATCGATACTCTGCTGGACCCGATAACGGCCCATGCTCTGTGTTGTCCCCAGAGGCTACCAATCCTGATGACGGCATTCATTGAGATCTCACAGACGCTTCCAGCTGCTGCTGAGGTACGAGATGGATCTACAGGCACACAGGTAACAACGGACGCGAACATTGCTGCGGCATCCTATGCTGAAAGCGATGCTTCACATCTCTGTGCAATTAATCTACTACACAAGGTGTTCCAACTGACACCAACTTCAGTGGACGATATTTTGTCTACAGAAATAGATGATCTCATGTTTACACCAGACCCGTACACTGACTCTGATTCAACCCACAGTGTACCAGAGACACAGTAAAATTTGGCCTTCATATTTCAAAAACTTGGAACTCTTCCCAAATTGAACTTTTTTCCGTTTTTTCAAACTGAATGGCAATTCAATCTGCTTGAAGTAGAACTAGTCTTATAGTACGGACTTCGCGGTACTTCCTCAGACACTTTGTCATCTTATTTGTCTAAAAGGTTCATTAGTTTTCATGACACGAAATGACTTTGATTTTTGAACAACTTATCTCTCATTTTCTGTCACATGTAAATATTCCTGCTTATTTCATTCAGACTGCATTTTATTTCCAAATATATGCTTGAACTGAGAAAAGCAATGCTTAAAATCTACAGTACCTTTTGCATTTTAATAAGTTTTTAAATGCTTTTTGATGCTTTTAAGAAATATTTTTAGCAATATGCGGTACTCTATTTTATGTTTAGCATATTAAATGTTTAGCATTTTATTATTATCGTACACACGAAAGTGGAGTGGGTGTTGTATTCCTCTTAGGGTGTCCATACACGGGTTTTCCTGTATCATGTCCTTATATAGGCACAATTCGCCCTGCCCTTATATAGGCATAAAATCCCAGTCCTTATTTAGGCATTTAACCATGCACTCCAAATACGGGCATGGTCTCCTACATCCATCCACCCTAACGTCACAACGAGTTCTTGAAGAACAGACCCTTAGGCTTCGGGAGTTTCCCTAGCACAGGACTATTGATTTCTTCAAGGACTCATCTATTATGCATGAACCGTTATACCTTAAGGGTTCATTCATGACGTCTTCCGCTGTCCGATTCACGTCAATGCTAACATTCTGCGGTACCTCTCAGGTATAAATATACCTTCCCTAGCCCTTGTAAATCAGAGGAGACCTCGACTTCAGAGGAGCCCGTTTCCCGGCCTGACGCACTGAGAAGACGCTGTCATCCCTGCACGCAGAGAGTCCAGCTTCCAGTGATCTGACTTCCCTTGCGGGGTGTTGGAGTTCGAGTCTGGCAAGAGATTCCCACCTCTCTCATTCTTAAGGTATGGAGCTGACTAGAAACCTAGAGGGACTCTTGGCATACTAGGCATACTAGGCTTAACATACTCTTAGTATACCGTAGTAAGGAATACTCCACCTACTTCATACCTCTCCCTACACCTAGGTTAGGTTAGGTACATTGGGGTAGAACTAGCTTAGAAACGCATCGTATGAGTACTCGCATTTTTAGTCTATGTTATTTATGTAAATGAATATCTACTAAAGATCATGCTAGCGCAGTATTATTTATTTCTACTGCTTACGCTGTACATTATTTATCTTGCATTCTGTCTTGTGATCGTAACAGCACATATTACTTACACGAGAAACAAGACTGTTCAATAAATCTTTTATTGAAACGCCCGTCTCTTCTTCCTGTGTAACTTTGAGGAAAACTAAGCATGCACGATTGAGCTGAGTGAAATAGTTATCTATTGTTTCCACGACTCTGGGACACGTTCTGATTCTAAAAGGGAAACAAAGTTGTCATGTTTTGCGGCTGCCAGAAACTACTCCTTCTTGTTTATCAAGGAGTTTCTAGTGGCCTCTGAGCTAGCTGGCACAAGTAATTAAGTTTAATATACTCGATAAGGACATACCGACCTCAGTCCTATGTCAAACCTATAGGGTATATTATTCCAATGCGCAGAGCCTATTAGGGAAATAGGAGCTACACTACACTATCTGGTCAGGCTTTTTGGTGCAACACTTGTCTACTTTATTCAGCATTATTTCTGTCATTCGCCTCATAACCTATCAAACTGCCTACCCTCTCATTGTGCCCTAACACCTCATCCTGCGCCTAACCTCTCATTGCACACTAATGCACCACTCCATGCCTACCCTCTCGTTGTGCCCTACTGCGTCACTCAGCGCCTACCCACTCATTGTGCCTGTACACCTTCACTTCACTGAAGGTTTACTCTACTGATAAGCCAGTCTCTTTGTCCTTCCTGCAGTTCTGCTTTACACCTTCACTTCACTGCTTCCCTTCACTCTGCTGCTAGCTCATAGCTGGTGCTACCATTATTGTCTTGTATCCCTCACTATTTCCTTGCCCATGTCCCTGACTTAGCATTCACCTTCCATATATATCGCTCAATATCTTCCTTATGTGTAAAGCAGCCCACTCTTCCTTTCCTTACTCTGCTCCTACCCCCTCACACTCCTCATAACCTACAATACCCTTACTCTGCGCTCATATTTCACATTGCTCCTACTCCCACGCTCTCTTCTGTTAACCCCTAACCTTTCCATACCTCCTCACTGTGCTTCTCATTCTGCTTTTATGCTTTACTCATACGGAGTCTGCCAGTACCTCTGTTTTTCCTTTCTCTGCCCCTTCCCCTTACCTCTACCGTCTCATTCTGCCTCTGCCCATTCATCTCTATGTACACACTGTGCCCCTGTCCCCTCAGCCCTGACTCTACCTAATGGTTGCCAAAACCAATAAATATTTGCTGTCAATTCTGCAGCATAAAAGGCCTGATGCTACATATGTGCCACGACTCAGACAGGTAGTGTTGGATGACTATAAATTAATACACTATTTAAGTAATGCACAAAGCAAGCTGAATTGCCTGTAGCAAATGTTAGAAATATTGTCCGCAACACAGGCACATAAATGTTTCACTCAGAATCGCACAATTTAATAAAGTGGGAAGCTGGGATTTATACATAATTATCCTGCTGGGCTGCTTCCGAGGCATATAACTTTGTGTATGAACCGTATCTCCCCCAATTCCCCCTGTAAACTTTCCGTAGCACCACTGTTGTGAACCGAGAGCCTGTAGCATCCCATGTACCTAAAGTGAAGTCATGCCATAAAACAAAAGGCTATGCGCAGCCCATGGAACCATGTGAGGACATTGCTGAATCCTTATTTTATTTATTCTGTTTACACCACGTGCCTGCTCTGAGAACGTGAGGAAGAAAAGTCCGGGCTCGGCTGAAACCCTAACCGGGGGCCTTAAAAACATAAATTTAACTACAGAGACAGCTCTGTTTTACCGGCACCAATTGAAACATTAAAGAGGCCACACTGTCAGTGAGCAGCACGTACAGGCAGCACAACCAATGCACTCAAATGGCAGGGTGAGCAAGTGACGCCAGAGAGGCAGGTGAGGGCGGGGGGCTACGGGTGAGCATGCGAGACACTGGTTGTCATCGGCAAATGCGGCCCTCGAGGGATTACAATAGGCAGAAATGGTGCCGATTCCGTACCTGCTGATTTCCACGGGGGCCGCATGGAATGGCCTGCCGGGCCGCAAGTGGCCCACGGGCCGTACTTTGAGTACCGCCGTGCTAGAGGAAGGCTGTATGATGTTATTTCTTTTAGCAGAGAACAAAATTTAAAAGTCTGTAAATTAACTGTGCAGATATTTCAGAATATATCAGAATTAGGAAAGCACAAAAGAAGCACATTATTTGGTACTTCTGAAGTGCGTTGGAAACCAATATTTTAATACAACCAAAACAAAATAATACACTAGGTGATGACATTTCTACACATTATTGTTTCTGTGCTGTATAGTTCTATCAGTAAAACTGTATCTCTGTGCAAATGTAATGGTCATTTTAATTGAAAATGTGTTGTCTGTAATGGCAGTTCTCTACCACACCATGTATACTCTACTTTACGTTACTCTACTCTACTCTGCATCACTCCACCTCATTGCACTTTACTCTGTACCACTCCACTCTAAGTCACTCCATTCTGCGCTACTTCAGTCTAGGCCACTCCACTCTACTCTGCACCACTCCACTTCACTCTACGTCACTCTACTCTGCAATACTGCACTCTATGTCACTGCACTGTATGCCAATGCACTCTACTCTGTACCACTCCATTCTTTGCCAGTCCACTCTATGCCACTCTAATCTGCTATGAACTGCTGCACTCTATGCCACTGCACACTACGTCACTGCACTCTAACCTGCACCACGCAACTCAACCCTGCACCACTGCACTCTACACCACTTCACTCTGAGTTTGAAAGAGTTGTATCCTAAGGCCAGGCAGGTGGAGTCCAGCAGTGGTGGTGGCAGCATACCTGCAGTGTCTGAAAGAGACAAAAAGGTCCGCATCCCCAAGGATTTGGTGCCCCGTTATTTGGTGGGAGATGACATTGACAAATAGTTTTCTGTCTATGCGGCAGCCCTAATGGTTCACAAGATCCCATAAGAGCACTGGGAGGCAGATGCCTACAGTGGGGAGGAACACACTTCTTACTTTAGAGGTTGAAGACTACTGGAAAATGGCCCTCTCTGAAGGGTCACCCCAAACGGTTTGCCTTCCTCCTCCTCTTTTGCTGAATTCTATTTGTTGTCTTTAGGACTCTGAGCACTTTACCACTGCCAACCAATGCTAAAGTGCATGTGCTTCTCCCCTAAAACATGGTTTGATTGAGTTAGCCACCCACACAAGTAGCACTTTAAATATGACTCAGGCCTGCCACTGCAGAGCCTGTGTGTGCAGTTTACACTGCCACGTCGACTTGGCATTTAAAACCCCTTGCCAAGCCGTAAACTTCCCTTTTATTACCCATGAGACATCCCTAAGGTAGTCCCTAGGTAGCCCATACATGTCTGGGGTGAGTGACAGCTGGACTTTGTGAGTTCCCTCTAGACAGCCACACACAAAGGGAGGTTAGGTGTGACTGAGTGGCCATCCACATCCTGATGGGCGATTCTGGGCAGAATGGGAGGGAGATGCGGACACTTACATCTGAATAGGCAGTGTCCTGTCCCTACACAAAGGGCTGCAGACCCCCCTGTAGTGAGTCTGGAGCCAGAGCTGGGAGGGAGGACCTCTGTGCACTTCAACACCCCTCTTTGAAGTCACCTCCACTTCAAAGGCCCAATTGGATATAAGTACTGGGTCTCTGACCCCACCAAATGAGACATTAATGGATCTGTGAAGTATTCGTCCAGGAGAAAGGACTGCTGTGCAGCTACAAGGACTGCCACTCTGCTGGACTGCTACTCTGGAAGAACTGCTTTTCTGCTGTGCTGCCCTGCTGCCTGCTACTCTCTACCCTGCTGAGGAAGAACTGGACTATCTTACTTGAACCCAGAGTGATCTCCAAAGACATGCTGGCTTGCCTCCTGTTTTAAGACTCAAGGATATCAAAGTTTTACACCCTGCTCCTGGTCGATTGGAAGTGGATCCAGGTGCTTGCTCCAGTGAAACTGACGCACCCTCTGCTACATGAAGCAGAATCAATGATCACTGCTGTTGCGGGAACAGAACCGGCACATCGTACTTGGAACCAGCACATTGCCATCGGAACCGACGCATCGGAACCACCCAATTGCCGCCACTGCTGTGAGAGACAATTGACACATCCCCTCGACTACGTGGAGAAACCCGCTGCATCGCCCTCGGAACCAACGCATCTCGGAACCGGTGCTTCATCTTCAAATTGGGGGCATCGCCATTGTTGCATGGAGAAAATCAATGTATCCTCTCGACTGCGGGATCGACACTGACACATCGCTCTTGCTGTTGCGACCAGGATCAAGGTACTTTTGTTAAGTGGGGCTTGCCTGGCTTGCTCCTGTATCAGGCCCGCTTTCCATCACAGTCGGCCTGAACTCTAGACTTTGCCCCGGTCCAGCGTGACCAGATAACCCAATAGGCGCTTATTGCTTCTAAGTGATATTTTTCACTTTTCAACTTTAAAAATTCATATATTGACTTCTACTTGAGCATGTTTGTCATTTTGGCCTTGTTTTTGTTTTATAAAAACATAATCTATTTTTCCAAACTGGTGTGGAGTCTTTTGTGGTGTTTTCACTGTATTACTATTTGAAGTGTTGCGCAAATACTTTACACATTGCCTCTTAAATTTATCCTGCCTAGTCTGTGCCAAGATACCAGAGGGTGAGCGCAGGTTAATTTATGGTGTGTATCTTACTTACCCTGACTAGGATTGTGGTTCCTTCTTGGACAGGATGCATACCTCTGCCAACCAGAATCCCAATTTGTAACAATCGCCAAACCAGGCAATCCCCCATGAAAGCCAACTTGATCGCTAAGTTTGGGAGGACCCCTGAAAAGTACCGCAAAGTTAATGAATACAGTGGGTTGTACAATCTAATTTTGGGTGAGCACAGGCTCAGTATTTGTTTTCCATAGCTGCGCCAGCACCTAGTTGACAGCAAGCTGACTGACCCAAGGAAGCTTGCTGAGGAGGCGGACCTCTGGGCCAGCACTAGAGTGTTCAAAAAGGTTTCTAGGTGAGACTCCCACAAGGGTGGTCGGTGGTCCCACCAGAAGAAAGGGGGGGGGGATTTAAAAATAGGGAGTTCTCAAAAGGCATGAACACACAAGATGGGAGAGGCATTGATAACTGGACAAATATTCATAGGGTTTAAATCCCACAGCGGAAGGATGAATGTGATGACAGAAAAAGTAGTTCTTTCACATTGATGCTGTTATAAATTCTTTTTATTCAGTATATAAAACGCAGCAGCCAACGCGTTTCACCCTTGCGGGCTTCTTCAGGGCAAGATACGTGGTCCACACAGTTCATTAAAGGGAATGGGGAGATTTCTCCGAGAGTTGTCCCAGGTCAGTCCACACTAGTTTAATTAGTTATTTATGACGCAGAGCCTTTTTCAAACGGCCCTCCAAGAGAAACCTCACACGTCTTTTTCTGTCATCACATTCATCCTTCCGCTGTGGGATTTAAACCCTATGAATATTTGTCCAGTTATCAATGCCTCTCCCATCTTGTGTGTTCATGTATTGTATTTGAAACCAATTTTGGGTGGCTGGTTTCGGGAGGTGGGCACTGACCATTAGCAAATTACATACAGCTTTTTTTAATCCAAAACACTGGTAGTTGATGCAGCTAAACACACCCTGCCACCGTGTCTGTATGCAGTAGTTCTCAAAAGGCCCCTAAAATAATTCCAAAGAGAATAGTGGTAACCAGTCCTAGTCTGAGCCTAAAAAGAAGGGGTTCCTTGATAAGCAGACAGGGAGGTGTGTACCCCAATGCACAGTGTGCTACAAGTATGGGCACTGCAAGGGCAACTCCAAATGTCCCAAGAGGGCACAGCTCCCCACCAGTGGGCAGACACCTGGGCTGGCGAGTGTAGCGCTCAGGACCGAGGTAATCCCAGTTAGCTTTTGGGGAGCAGACAGAGGTGACTTTAGTTTCCCTGGGTGATAAGGAGATGGTGCCAAAAGCCCATATGCCTGCCAATACTTCTAAGTACAGGCAGTGGGTCACCATCAACAGGTTGAGGCTCTGAGAGACACAGGAGCCAGCATGACTGATATAAGGTGTCAGCTGGTGTCCTCAGCTTGTTGATGTATCATGTAGGTCATAGCTTTTTTTAGATGATTTTAGGGGCCTTCTTGGCATTGGATGTGAGTGCTGTCTCTTTTGTGATCATCTTCAGACTTTCTATAGCCGGGTTTCTGAGTTAGTGGGTTGAGGTCCTAGGTGGATGCCGTTCCCATCCAGAATTTCTTTATCAGGTCTCTCCTAGGTCCATACCAAGGGTGCATCAGGTGTATCAAAAAAAGAATGTTTTAAAATGGAAAATATTCTTTAGTCTGGCTGAATAAAGGAGCATATAGCAGACATTTAGTCCTTGCAGTTTATCCATCACTCACTCAAAGGATTCCTTTACTGCAGCACTGTTCTTGAGTAGTCCAGGAAGACTATGATGCAATGGGATTCATTGGATTGGGCACCCACACTGTACTACTTCAGGATCTCATCTCTGTCCTTGTAATTCAAGATACCTGCTCTCACGGGTTTGGATGGAGGACCAGGAGGTAGTCATCAGACCAGGGCCTGATGTGCATTCTCTATGATGAAACACTTTTAGAGTAATTCCACAGAGATAATCCCTTTAAGCCAAGCTTCAAAAAAGCATTCTGGCTGTGGTTCCTTTACACTATCTGGAAATCACAGGATTGCAGGTTGTTCCTTTGAGACCTATTTTCAGAATCATCGACCTTGTCTTCAGTGTATGACCATCCACCTCTGTCAACCTGTTGACTGTGTGACATTCATTAAGCTGTATTAAGGACACGTCCAAGCTGATTTCACCAATCTTTGCTATAAGGACATTTTTGAGGATTGGGTGGCCTGTGCAAGGAGTTCTGTGAATGCTGCAGTGTCCCCTTGTGCAGGTAGTTCAGTAGTAGCAGCGGTGCAGTTTCAGTAAGTGTAGAATCCATACTGGCATCGTTTGCGTATTTACTGTATTGCCTGGTTAGGAATATGTCACTTTTTGTCCTTTGCTATATTTAGGATCAGTGGCGGCTGGTATGGCTCACGGGTGTAAGGGCGGGCATGGGGGGTCGTGGGAAGGCTGCGGGGGGGGGGGGTTTGTGGGGGTAATAAAAAAAAATAAACTTACCTTGCCGCCTGGTCTAGAGTCTCTGCTACTGCTCTCCTGCCTCCGACTCTAGGAACAGGAAGCAGGCAGCCAGGCTCTCTCCCCTAAGCCAATCACAATGCTGCAATTCAGCTGGTGATTGATCTGAGCGCTGTGACATGGCGCTCAGCCAGGGGCTGGAGGGGTGGGCATGTTCTTCACGCAGGCTGTAATGCAGCCTACATGGAGAATGGGGGAAATGCGCAAGACTGGTTTGGGCGGCTCGAGAGGGCCAACCAAACAGTCATTGCGCACTTAGGAGTGGGCAAACCAACCTTCCCCTGCTCTGAGAGCTGAGGAGCCCCGCCCACCTGCCTGCAAAGCAGCAGGACATGAAGCATAAAATGATAATAACTCTAAGTTATTATCATTTTATGTTTCTACTTGGCACTGCTTAAAAGCAGTGGGGTGACGCTTCTCTGCCATAGCGGTGGAGCCGCCACTGTTTAGGATTCGATTTATTACTCCAGCCAGAGGGTTGGTTCCTGCTTTGGTGTGTAGCTTCTGACTCAAATGGGTAGAAAAAATGTAGTCCCCTTTAAATCACAGGTTTTACCTTGTGGGCTGGTGTAGATTATTCCCACTCAGTGTGGTGGTGCTACATCATCTCCTACTTTCCCCACTTAATGTAGGACTCTTCAGTCCAGCCATGCCTCTCTGCTCCACAGGCCCCCTTGTGACCCTTTGGGGTTTTGTGGTGAGGGGAGAAAAAAAGGGAGGAGTTTGTTTTAAATTTAGAGGGGGTGTGGTGGGGTCTCAATGTAGAAGAGATCTGCCCCAAGCTTTAGTGTCACAACTTTTGGTTGCACCCTATTTAGTGTCTCTCCATGTGTCTCCAGGGGCGGGGAATACAGCCATCGAGCATGCTCCAGGTTGTTGACAGCCACAATTTCTCACAGCCAGGGACAGAAAATGAGCAGCCGGACTGCACCCCTGCAGCTATGGGCGTGCCTGCACCAGCTGCACCAGCCTTTCCAGATCTTGCTCCTAAACCCACGCTATCAGAAACAGGTTGTTGTGTTGCAGTGTTCCGCTGGCCTGGTTACTGGGACATCTCTCCCTTGTCACCCCTTTGGCCTACAATCAGATGTTGGGCCTTGTTATCCACTGCTGTGCCCAGTCCTGCCTCCGCCGTCAGCCTCAACAACAAGGCTGCTCGGGGTGTGGCACCAACAGAGAAGGGTCCCAGGCTTACTCTACCTCTGCTGCTGCTCCTAGGGCCGCCTGATCTTCTGCCTTTCGTCACATGGCCTCGTCTGCACCTGGCCCCACAGTCTCCTGGCTCAAGTCTGTGCTGACCTGGCTCACAACAGTTCGCCATATTGCATGGCCTCGTCAGTTCTTCCCATGGGCAGGATGTCTAGGGGTGTCTGGGGTGCAGCTCGAGCTACATGGATTCACGTCCTCCACCTTGGACATGCTGGCCCTGTGCCCCAAAACCCAGTCAAGCCTATCAACATTTATAAACAATTTTAGGATTCATTTCTGTATTCCAAAGTGAATCAAAATGACCCAAAGCCAGTGAGGCATAGCGCCTAGTTTCAGATTATGTAAACTTGGAAACACTTTCCACATGCAGATGCCAAGTTAATGAGGCCTTGTACACACAATAATGGTTTAACTAAAGGAAAGCTGACCATGCCATACCGTACCCAGTCACAGACTCGTAAAGCACAAATGTCCATTGTCTTTGTAAATTAAATGCATGATATTAGGCTTTGAACATGGGAACTTAGAAGCTCGTGCTGGAAGCAGAGACCTAGGTGTCGCAAACCTGAGGGGATTTGAGCAGGGTTGGAGCCAGACATCCCACACGTTTCGAACAGGTTGCCGAATCAATACAGGGTTATTGTGTAGTTTGAATTCTAAAACCGCACTGCCACCTCTGTCGCAGGAAATCCCTAGTTTAATATACCAAAAAAAAAGTATAGGTGAGTACCAAACAGTAGTCTGAATCAGTACCAGAGATCCAGCTTCTGGAGGACTTGGAGAGAGTCAGTTTCTGAGGAAAGTGCGATGAGAGATATGTGATGACACAAGAGAGAGGCTGGTTCCTAAGCCTTTCCACAGAACCAAGCCTCTGAGTTTAGACCGGCCTAGGCTGCAAATGGGCTAATCAGAGAAAGAACATCCCTACCACCTACATGAGGTAATTATGATACACACCAAAGAGGGGAAACAAAATGCTAGGTTAATATAGTGTTGTAATTCTTTTAGGTTTACAATGCATGGTTCTCGAGGAGGGGGCATGAGAGGGTCTGTTTTAAAAGATGTCTATAAGATCACCAAAGAATGGGAGAATGTAATGGTCCTACACTTCCATTATGAAGAACACAAATGTAATTTTTACACATAGTATGAAATTGTTCCTAAGTATAGACGTTATGCATCAGAAGTCTTATTGTTGATGGACTGTACCAGGACATTCAACTTGAACTTCTGTGATGTCACTCTATTTTTTTTTTTTTTTATTACTTCAGATCCACGTAATTCTAAACAAGCACCAACATTCATTAGAGCAAGATAAAAAGAAACTAACTGGTTGTACGTTTCATTATTTGTGCGATTATAGCAGTCTAATGTGTTATATAGAGTGTGACAATGCAAACGTGCTTTTAATTATAAGAGCATAAATAAGTTGAGAGTAATCTATGAGAGACAGAGCTATATAAAGGGTATTTAAAAGTTCAATATAAAATGTTTTGTGCTCGAGTAAAGTATGTGAGTGGGAGAAAATCCATAAAACTTGACTCGAGTAACCAGCATAGGCAATGCCAATAGGTCTTGCTTATAACTGAAAGTGTGATGGAGCAAGGATTCGAAAAAATGAAACTTGCTCAAATGAATCCTCCATTAACTTTCACTAATCATTAAATTAGTAAATGAGACGAAACTAACATACACCAGACACAGATACACGGGGAGAAAAGCTTACGCATGCTTGAATTAATGAGAAATAACATGCATCACGATTAAAACCCGCTTTAACTTGCAAAAACGCTTTGCGCATGTGCAAACTTGAACTACGCAGAAATAACGTGACTAACTTGCTTTGAGAGGGAAAACCTCAGGCATGCGCAAGAAAGACCGAAACGCGGTCTTGAGGTACCGCATGCCCGGCATATGCTTGCTTGATTTAAAAGAAAGCTGCTGCTATTAACGCTTTTGCCCAAGAGTAATAATAATTACATGGGATAGAGTAGAAGTGGGTGGTGAACAGTGAGAATTACATGTTTAAGAAAATAACATCTGTTTATGATTCTTTTATTAATAGTGTGCATTTGGGCGTGTTAATCCATGACTGAAAAAGAAAATGGCGAAAGCTGCGCATGCTCAATGAGTCCATGAAATGACCCGGTGACCGAGAGAACTGAATGACTGCCAAGATCCAAGGACAGAAGGGATGGGAAAAGAAGAGGATGTATCGGTCATCTATGAAGCCTGTATTAAATGAATTATGGCATTTGCAACAAAATATGCATGTGAAAACAAATTATATGAATGAGTAGAAGGGGCAGAGTTAGCAAACAATAGGTTTTACTAATAAAAATGAATACGTCAGCCTGGTATGATGAAGACACCCCTAACCCCGTCCAATCATATTCCGTAGTTTAGTAAATCTGCAACACTTGAGGGTGGGACATGAAGAAATAAAGACTATAACTAGAGTGACTTGAATTAAGTAGATTAATGATGCTGATGATTCGATGATTCGATGGAGCTGTGAGAGAACTACTGCTGCTGGGAGCTGAGCAGAGAGAGGGAGAGAGAGACGAGAGCAGACTTGGAAGATCCAGACTACTGCCTGATTAGATTGGAAAATTGCAGAAGAATATCGAGGAGGGAGAGTGTAAGAGAGGGAATCGCCCTGGTGCGTTGGGTTGTAGAGAAGTCTAGTAAGTATCAGACCTGTCCTGATCCTATCCTTTAATCTTTGTCTCCTGATCCTAAGTCAGGGGACCCCCACCAGTCCTTTGGCCAGAGGGGTGGTTTTTCAGTCTTCTTCATTAGGTAAATGTCATTCTATCCAAAATTTGCATATTTCTTTGCAAATTTATTATAAATGTGCCTTTTGTCTCTACATCTATCCACTCTTATGCGTTTGATTTTGTTGAATGAGCTTGTGTAATTGAATGTATTGTGCTATATGATTGTTCTCTCTCCCACTTAAAGAAAGATGGAGTTTGCACTGTGTAATTGTAATTGATGAGCGTTCAACTTAATGACTGAAAGTTTAGATAAACTTATTATTATTATTATTATTCAGAGTCTGTGGTTATTTTACGAAGAATTTTAGTTAAGAAGTTGTTAATATCACCATCACCTAACTCAACTAATGGTCCATCGACCAGAGGAAGAGTGTTGATTCGTGAAGATTAGTTAGACATGATACTGTAATTGATTTGTGGTTACAGGGAAATAACTAATCAGAACTTTAGTGAATTTCAAAAACTTGACCTTTCCAGTGGAATTGGCCAGGGAATGCAAAAATGATCATATTTGGATAAAGGTATATGGGCCCATTGAAAAGTTCAAATTTTGGTGTAAAAATATCCAACCCTGGCCTTTTCGCGCTGGATCAGTTTTTCTGGTAGCAGAGTTATGGTTATTATTGATTAGTTTGGTGATTATTAATTATTGATTATTGACTATATGTTCTTAACATGAAAAGTTAGTGTCCTGTTCTATGTTGTCTGGAAGTACAGGTACAGAGATACCTGGGAATCCCGGGAATGGAATTTTGAAGAGTGTGGTAAGGAAATCACACTGCAGAAGGTTACTCATCTGCTGTCATAATACCTAAAAGCTACGGAGGGCTGTAGGTGTTATATTAGGGACTATATTGTATAAAAGCCAAGAGTGAGTGATAGCGAAGGGTCCACCTGTGAAACTTTGGCCTTAACCGAAGGAGGAGTATCCCTAGAGGAGTAATAGGTCCTCCCCGAGCTTAAGTGAAGGGTAAACAGTGGTTTTTACTCGCAGTATAAGGAAGTACTTTCTCTTTGAAGCAAGTGAATAAACTATCTTTGAATTAGCGGAGCAGACAGAGTAGCGCTGTTTTTACGTAGTTACTAACAGAAAATGTATTAAGAAAGTTTTAGAAAATACATTGTCGTATTACCTTGTGAAAGGAGGGTCAGTAGCAGGAGTCATACTGACGTCACAGAGAGCCGCGCTGGTAGTGGTTGAGACAGCGGGCGTGTTACAAGTGCCGATTGTAAAGGGAGGGTCAGTAGTAGGAGTAATACTGACGTCATAAAAAGCCGCGCTGGTATTGGACAGACAAGTGGGTGTGTGGAAAGCTCTGATTGGTTGGCAGACAAGAGCCGCGCAGGTATTGGTTGTGGAAGAAAAATACATAGTGAGCCCTGATTGGACTGTTGGTGTGAGTCGCACTGGTATAGGACAAGTGTTGGGAAACAGGATACGTAAGAATACGGAAGAGTTTCTAGTTTTAGCTTGCTGAAAATACTTAGTTACAGGGATTGGAAGAATGAAGCTGATTAATAATATCAAAAATGTCTTTAAAAAGGATAAGCGTGTAGTAACCAGAGAAGGGATTCTTATGCCACCTCCTAATACGCCTGCTTCTTTTATGATGTTGGAACGAGGATACCATACTTGTGTTTAGTTGGAAAATTGGGTGAAGTATACGAAAGGTGATGGTGTTCTAGCTTTCCCTGAAAATGGTACATTTAATGTAAGGATTCTTCAGATAGGGCAAGGGTCGCTCCCCTGTTTGGGGGCAATTTGTTTTGGCTGTGTCTGCCCCCCTAGGGGGCAGATCGCAGCATTTAAAAAAAAATTAAAGTGGCCCACTAGACCACCAGGGATATATTTATGGGGAGTGGCCCCTTGGGCAAGGGTCGCTCCCCTTGGGGGCATTGTTTTTGGCTGTCTGCACCCTGGGGGGGGGGGCAGATCTCGCCTTATTTATTTATTTAGTGGCCCACTAGACCACCAGGGATTATTTTGTGGGGAGTGGCCCCTTAGGCAAGGGTCACTCCCCCTTGGGGGCAATGCTTTTGGCTGTCTGCGTCCCCCTAGGGGGGCAGATCTCGCCATTTTTTTATGTAGGTGCCCACTAGACCACCAGGGATTAATTTGTGGGGAGTGGCCCCTTGGGCAAGGGTCGCTCCCTCTTGGGGGCAATGTTTTTGGCTGTCTGTTCCCCCCCTAGGGGGGCAGATCTCGCCATTTTTTATTTAGCGGCCCACTAGACCACCAGGGATTAATTTGTGGGGAGTGGCCCCTTGGGCAAGGGTCACTCCCCTTTGGGGAGCATTAATTTGGCCGTGGGGAGCGGGCAGATCGGCGGATTTGTTTTTTATATGGCCACTAGGCCACCAGGGATTGTTTTTTGTTATGTTGGGGAGCGGCCCCTTGGGCCAGGGTCGCTCCCCTTTATGGGAGAATGATTGGGGCCACTTCTGCCCTCTTTGGGTGGCAGATCAGCAGTATGTTTTTATGCCCATCTGCCCCCAAGGGGGGCAGAAGCCACTAGACACCAGGGTTTTTTAAATTTTGGTGTTGGGGAGTGGCCTCTTGGGCAAGGGTTGCTCCCCTTTTACGGGGGTGAATATTATATTTATACTGTTAGGCCCACCTACCCCTTAGCTTGGTTGGTGGATTGTGTGTAGACTGGTGCATTATTTGCATATGTGATTGTAATGTTTTTTTCTCCTTTTTATTCTAGTGTTACGCTTTTGATTCTTGTTTGCGGTTTCCGCAGTGGTTGTTCTGCAGTTTTGCGTAATTGCATTTATTTGGTAAGAAAAACATTTTTGTTGTGTTTACTCCAAATGAGTATTATTGTCATGCATGAATGAATTTTTTTGTAAGTGGTGTCATAATGGCAGCATATTTGTTAGTGTTCTGAGTATGAAATTCTTTGCGATGTGTTTTGCATTGTCTTATGTGTAATTTTTTTTCTTTTTCTTTTTTAGTGGGATATTGTTGATCCTTACTGTGTCTGTGCAGAGTAGGTGGTGGTGAGTCTAGCTGCTTCTGTCAAGTGAGTGGTATAGTGTTGGAGTATATAGGTCTTTGTGATAAAGCTACATTTTGTTTATTTCTTTTTTTAAAAAAGGGTTTGTTGTTGTTGGCTTGTTTGACAAGTTACCTTTATTAGTAAGCATTATGGCTAGCCGTAGAATGACTGCTCAGCAGGTGGTTGGTATGCTTCTTGAATCTTCCTCTGAGCAGGATTATGAGACTGACAGTGCGTCTGAGGGAGAGGAGGGAGGGGAGGGAGGGGAAGATTCAGGAAGTGAGTTTTCTCTCCACATGGAATCATCGGATGATGAAGCTACTCTCAGTGCGGATGAAGCTACTCTCGGTGTGGATGAAGCTACTCTCAGTGCGGATGAAGTGCCTGTTTTAGAGGAGGACACTGCTGTGCCGATGGTGCAAGAGGCATCTGGATTGCAGCCTGAGGCTGCTAGGCTTCCTATTGGAAGTGCTGGACTCTGGGTTGATCCAAACATGGTGCAGCTGGTGTTGCCTGCCTTTAGTGGTGATGCAGGGTGTAGAGTGGATTGTGAATTTATTTTGCCTATACAGTTTTTTCAGTTGTTTATGGATGATGTATTTTTGGGTGAGATTGTTGAGCAGACTAATTTGTATGCTGAACAGTTTTTGAGGGACAACAGTGCCAGACTTAGGCCCCACTCTAGAGCTACCCGGTGGACTCCCACAAATCTGGAAGAGATGAAGAAGTTTTTGGGTTTGACTTTATTGATGGGTTTGATAAGGAAGCCGTCCATGGCTTCATATTGGTCTACCAGTCCCTTGATGGCAACGGCCATATTTCCTGCAATTATGACTCGTGATCGGTATTTACTTTTGCTTCGGATGCTGCATTTTGTTGATAATGCTTTGGCGTTGCCATGAGATCACCCTGACTGTAACCGTCTTTTTAAGATTCGGCCTGTTCCTGATCTCTTTGTAGATCGATTTTCAGAGATCTATACTCCAGGGAAAGAAATATCTATTGATGAGTCTTTGGTCCTGTTCAAGGGCCGTTTGGTTTTTAGGCAGTACATTCCTAGCAAGAGGGCACGTTATGGAATTAAGCTGTATATGTTGTCTTAGAGTAGGACAGGATATGTTTTTAATTTCCGTGTGTACACTGGTAGGGATTCCACTATTGACCCCCATGGTTGTCCGTCCACTTTTGGAGTTTCAGAGAAAATTGTGTGGGATCTTGCTAGAGGACTGTTTAACAGAGGCCACCATTTGTACCTTGATAACTTCTACACTGCTGTGCAATTGTTTAAGGAATTGTTCAAAGTGGACACTTTTGCTTGTGGCACAATCCGCTCTAACCGTAAAGGTTATCCAAAAGAGCTTGTTTACAAAAAACTTCAGAGTTCCTTGCGTAGTGATGAACTACTAGCTGTGAAATTTGTGGACAGGAGGGATGTGTACATGCTGACTACCATCCCTGATGAGAGTACTTCACCTGTGGCTGTTTGGGGTCAGATTGCTGAAGTGCGCAAACCTGTGTGCATTTTAGACTACAATAAGCACATGGGTGGTGTTTATAGAGTAGATCAGAGGTTGGAACCTTACACTGCTATTCGTAAGGCTTACATTTGGTATAGGAAGTTGGCCATCCATCTCTTCAATTTAGCAACTTTCAATGCTTTTGTTGTGTTCAAGGAGTGTTCTCCTGCGTCAAAGTTGACTTTTGTTCAGTTTCAGGAGTCTGTGATAGGCAGCCTTGTTGTTGTGGAACAGGCAAGTGTTCCTAGAGTTGGAGTGGTGGAGAATGTGGCCAGATTGAAAGATCTTCTAAACAACAAAAGAGTGTGCCTTTCAAAAAAGAAGAGCATGTATGTGGAATCCTACTAGGTTCTATAGAAAGCCCTCACTCACCAACCTAGTTGGTGACTTGCTTCATCATTGGGCCCCACCAGGAGAGGCCGAATGCCACCCTGGTGTGCTTCAACGCCAGAATTACGGCGGAGCTGGAGAAAATGTGATTAGTAAAAAAGGTGAAAGTGAGTTAAAATGTCTGAAATGTGTCAAAAAAAGTATTTTATTAATTGGCCAATCAGACATGATTAAAATGAAGTGCAGGACATACAAACTGAATAAATTGTTCAGCTATGTCCGCCGGTGTGTGCTCAACATGTTTCTGCCTATGTGTGAAAATTAATCAGGCATTCGTCAGGACCGAAGGTGAAATAAACCACGGCGGTATGGGCACTCTAAGGCCCACCCTAACCAGAGGTTATCAATGTTAAAAATATTTTCAGACTATAATAGTCAAGTGAACCTCGTGTTGAGAGGAACCGAGTTTACAATCCGGTGTAACCACTTATTAAAAGATCGCCACTTTCCTGATTTAATTCCTCCCACGCCCAAAAAAAACAATCCCTGTAAGAGATGTAGAGTCTGCTTGCGAAGAGGTGTGCGGAAGGAGAGTCGTATGCACTGTGCCGATTGTCCTTCTAATCCTGGGCTGTGTGTGCCCACATGTTTCAGATTGTATCACACTCAAAAGAGTTTTTGGGAGCAACCATGAGTCCAATAGTGTACTGACTGGTCTGTATGGTTTTATATAGTTGTTCAGTTTAACGTTTGGCAATAGAATGATGTCTTTAGTTACTGCTGTTGTTTTTGTAGTTATAGTTTTGTATTTAGTTGCAATTTGGTTGTGTTTTCTTTCTTGTTTAAAAAAAAATTATGACGTGTGCGTGGACTGGCGCTTGGCTGGCGGTGTGCGTGGACTGGAGCTTGGCTGGCGGTGAGTGGACTGGAGCTTGGCTGGCGGTGAGTGGACTGGCGCTTGGCTGGCGGTGTGTGGATTGGCGCTTGGCTGGCGGTGTGCGTGGATTGGCGCTTGGCTGGCGGTGTGTGTGGATTGGCGCTTGGCTGGCGGTGTGCGTGGACAGGTGCTTGGCTGGCGGTGAGTGGACTGGCGCTTGGCTGGCGGTGTGCGTGGACGGGCGCTTGGCTGGCAGTGTGTGAGTAGTGACTTGCTGCTGGTCACTACACACACTGCTAGCTAAAGGCCACTTCACGCAATCCGTGAGCTGGTGTGGTTGCTGTGTCAGGAATGTGGGCGTGTGAAAGTGATGGGCCCTTGAATGGCGCTGTCTGCTGGTGTGAGTGTTGTAATGTGCTGGGCCAGCGGCTGGCGGTGTGAATGGTTTTGTATGTGTCACATGTATGAAAGGTGTATGAATGGCCTGTAAAGCGGTTGGTGCCTTGTCGTGGCTTTACAGCTCACGAGCTGTGAGTCAATGGTTCAGTTTCTCGTCCTTTCAATTATTAACAGTGCATTTCATTTTTGTGAAATCTCTGGTTAATACAACTGTATATACTGAACCATCACTCGCCCTCGTGCCAAATCCAACCAGTATGTGTGTGTGCTTGAGGAATAGATGGCTGTGCAGTATTCTTTGTCTTTTTAGTCTCTCTGCCAAGGTGTACATTCCATCTAAGAATAACCTACCAACTGTAGATATTGTCGTAAACTAAATACCCATGGGAGTACATGGTGATGTCTCTCTTGTGGATACCAACACGTTATCTTACCCACAATGTCCTGCAAACCTCAAAATGTCTGTCACATTTTCCTTGCATTATTGTGCCAAAATTTTCACGCTGCTGAAAGAAACAACAAATTTCCTACCCCCGCCTTTCTCCAACTATCCCAATAGAAATGGTACCTCACTTGCGTGGGAGGCCCAAGTACCCGCGACAGGCAAGGGCCCAAAATGTAGTGAGGCGACATCAAAATTGCCTATCACAAAACAACCTGGTTTTGCAAGGAGGGTCACCTGGGTTTTTGGCCCCGTGCTCGGCGGCCAGCTAGGGAAACCTACCAAACCCACACATTTCTGAAAACTAGACACCCGGGGGATTCCAGGGAGGTATGGCTTGCGTGGATCACCCAACGTTTCCTTACCCAGAATCCCCTGCAAACCTCAAATTTTGCTGAAAAAGTCACTTTTTTCACACATTTTTGTGTGGGAAAGTTGTGGCATCACCGGGCTGACACAAATTTCCTACCACCCAGCGTTCCCCAGGGTCTCCCGATACAAACGGTGCCTCACTCGTGTTGGAGGCCCAAGTACCCGCGACAGGCAAGGGCCCAAAACGTTTTGAGGCGACATCAAAATTGCCTATCTCAAAATGACCTGGTTTTGCAAGGGGGGTCACCTGGGTTTTTGGCCCCGTGCTCGGCGGCCATGTAGGGAAACCTACCAAACACACACATTTCTGAAAACTAGACACCCGGGGGAATTCAGGGAGGTATGGCTTGCGTGGATCCCCCAACGTTTCCTTACCCAGAATCCCCTGCAAACCTCAAATTTTGCTGAAAATTCACTTTTTTCACACATTTTTGTGTGGGAAAGTTGTGGCATCACCGGGCTGACACAAATTTCCTACCACCCAGTGTTCCCCAGGGTCCCCGATAAAAATGGTGCCTCACTCGTGTGGGAGGCCCAAATACCCGCGACAGGCAAGGGCCCAAAACGTTTTGAGGCGACATCAAAATTGACTATCTCAAAATGACCTGCTTTTGCAAGGGGGATCACCTGGGTTTTTGGCCCCGTGCTCGGCGGCCATCTAGGGAAACCTACCAAACCCACACATTTCTGAGCACTAGACACCCGGGGGATTCCAGGGAGGTATGGCTTGCGTGGATCCCCCAATGTTTCCTTACCCAGAATCCCCTGCAAACCTCAAATTTTGTTGAAAAAGTCACATTTTTCACACATTTTTGTGTGGGAAAGTTGTGGCATCACCGGGCTGACACAAATTTCCTACCACCCAGTGTTCCCCAGGGTCTCCCGATAAAAAAGGTGCCTCACTCGTGTGGGAGGCCCAAGTACCCGCGACAGGCAAGGGCCCAAAACGTTTTGAGGCGACATCAAAATTGCCTATCTCAAAATGACCTAGTTTTGCAAGGGGGGTGACCTGGGTTTTTGGCCGAGTGCTCGGCGGCCATCTAGGGAAACCTACCAAACCCACACATTTATGAACACTAGACACCCGGGGATTCCAGGAGGTATGGCTTGCGTGGATCCCCCAATGTTTCCTTCCAGAATCCCTGCAAACCTCAAATTTTGCTGAAAAAAATCACTTTTTTCACACATTTTTGTGTGGGAAAGTTGTGGCATCACCGGGCTGACACAAATTTCCTACCACCCAGCGTTCCCCAGGGTCCCCGATAAAAATGGTGCCTCACTCGTGTGGGAGGCCCAAGTACCCGCGACAGGCAAGGGCCCAAAACGTTATGAGGCGACATCAAAATTGCCTATCTCAAAATGACCTGCTTTTGCAAGGGGGATCACCTGGGTTTTTGGCCCCGTGCTCGGCGGCCATCTAGGGAAACCTACCAAACCCACACATTTATGAACACTAGACACCCGGGGGATTCCAGGGAGGTATGGCTTGCGTGGATCCCCCAACGTTTCCTTACCCAGAATCCCCTGCAAACCTCAAATTTTGCTGAAAAAGTCACTTTTTTCACATATTTTTGTGTGGGAAAGTTGTGGCATCACCGGGCTGACACAAATTTCCTACCACCCAGCGTTCCCCAGGGTCTCCTGATAAAAATGGTGCCTCACTCATGTGGGAGGCCCAAGTACCCACGACAGGCAAGGGCCCAAAACGTTTTGAGGCGACATCAAAATTGCCAATCACAAAATGTTTTGGGCCCTTGCCTGTCGCGGGTACTTGGGCCTCCCACACGAGTGAGGCACCATTTTTATCGGGAGACCCGGGGGAACGCTGGGTGGTAGGAAATTTGTGTCAGCCCGGTGATGCCATAACTTTCCCACACAAAAATGTGCGAAAAAAGTGATTTCTTTCAGCTAAATTTGAGGTTTGCAGGGGATTCTGGGTAAGGAAACGTTGGGGGATCCACGCAAGCCATACCTCCCTGGAATCCCCCGGGTGTCTAGTTTTCAGAAATGTGTGGGTTTGGTGGGTTTCCCTAGATTGCCCCCGAGCACGGGGCCAAAAACAAAGGTGACCCACCTTGCAAAACCAGGTCATTTTGAGATAGGCAATTTTGATGTCGCCTCAATACGTTTTGGCCCCTTGCCTGTCGCGGGTACTTGGGCCTCCCACACGAGTGAGGCACCATTTTTATCGGGAGACCCGGGGGAACGCTGGGTGGTAGGAAATTTGTGTCAGCCCGGTGATGCCACAACTTTCCCACACAAAAATGTGCGAAAAAAGTGATTTTTGCAGCTAAATTTGAGGTTTGCAGGGGATTCTGGGTAAGGAAACGTTGGGGGATCCACGCAAGCCATACCTCCGTGGAATTCCCCGGGTGTCTAGTTTTCAGAAATGTGCGGGTTTGGTAGGTTTCCCTAGATGGCCGGCGAGCACGGGGCCAAAAACCCAGGTGACCCCCCTTTGCTAAACCAGGTCATTTTGAGATAGGAAATTTTGATGTTGCCTCAATAAATTTTGGGCCCTTGCCTGTCGCGGGTACTTGGGCCTCTCACACGAGTGAGGCACCATTTTATCGGGAGACCCGGGGAACGCTGGGTGGTAGGAAATTTGTGTCAGCCCGTGATGCCACAACTTTCCCACACAAAATGTGCGAAAAAGTGATTTTTTCAGCTAAATTTGAGGTTTGTAGGGGATTCTGGGTAAGGAAACGTTGGGGGATCCACGCAAGCCATACCTCCCTGGAATCCCCGGGTGTCTAGTTTTCAGAAATGTGTGGGTTTGGTAGGTTTCCCTAGTTGGCCGCCGAGCACGGGGCCAAAAACCCAGGTGACCCCCATTGCAAAACCAGGTCGTTTTGAGATAGGCAATTTTGATGTCGCCTCAATACGTTTTGGGCCCTTGTCTGCCACGTGCACTTGGGCCTCCCACACGAGTGAGGCACCATTTTTATCGGGAGACTCGGGGGAACGCTGGGTGGTAGGAAATTTGTGTCAGCCCGGTGATGCCACAACTTTCCCACACAAAAATGTGTGAAAAAAGTGATTTTATCAGCTAAATTTGAGGTTTGCAGGGGATTCTGGGTAAGGAAACGTTGGGGGATCCACGCAAGCCATACCCCTGGAGTCCCCCGGGTGTCTAGTTTTCAAAAATGTATAGGTTTCCTAGGTTTCCCTAGGTGCCGGCAGAGCTAGGGTTCAAAAACTACAGCTAGGCACTTTGCCAAAAAAGGGTCATTTTTCACTGTGAAATTATGGTGTGTCCACGTTGCGTTTTGTGCCGTTTCCTGTCGCGGGCACTAGGCCTACCCACACAAGTGAGATACCATTTTTCTCGGAAGACTTTGGGGAACGCGGGGTGGGTGGAAATTTTTGGATCCACGCAGATTCCAGAACTTTCCACCACAGAAATGTGAGGAAAATGTGGTTTTTTTGACAATGTTTTAGGTTTGCAAGGGATTCTAGGTAACAGAACCTGGTGAGAGGCAGTCAAGTCACCCCATATTGGATTCCTCTGTGTGTCTAGTTTTCAAAAATGTATAGGTTTGCTAGGTTTCCCTAGGTGCCGGCAGAGCTAGGGTTCAAAAACTACAGCTAGGCACTTTGCCAAAAAAGGGTCATTTTTCACTGTGAAATTGTGGTGTGTCCACGTTGTGTTTTGCGCAGTTTCCTGTTGCGGGCACTAGGCCTACCCACGCAAGTGAGGTACCATTTTTCTCGGAAGACTTTGGGGGACGCGCGGTAGGTGGAAATTTGTGGATCCACGCAGATTCCAGAACTTTCCACCACAGAAATGTGAGGAAAATGTGTTTTTTTGACAATTTTTTAGGTTTGCAAGGGATTCTGGGTAACAGAATCTGGTGAGAGCCAGACAAGTCACCCCATCCTGGATTCCCCTGGGTGTCTAGTTTAAAAAAATGTATAGGTGCTAGGCTTCCCTAGGTACCGGCAGAGCTAGGGTTCAAAAACTACAGCTAGGCACTTTGCCAAAAAAGGGTAATTTTTCACTGTGAAATTGTGGTGGGTCCACGTTGCGTTTTGTGCCGTTTCCCGTCGCGGGCACTAGGCCTACCCACACAAGTGAGGTACCATTTTTCTCGGAAGACTTTGGGGAACGCGGGGTGGGTGGAAATTTGTAGATCCACGCAGATTCCAGAACTTTCCACCACAGAAATGTGAGGAAAATGTGTTTTTTTTGACAATTGTTTTGGTTTGCAAGGGATTCTGGGTAACAGAACCTGGTGAGAGGCAGTCAAGTCACCCCATCCTGGATTACCCTGGGTGTCTAGTTTTCAAAAATGTATAGGTTTGCTAGGTTTCCCTAGGTGCCGGCAGAGCTTGGGTTCAGAAACTACAGCTAGGCACTTTGCCAAAAAAGGGTCATTTTTCACTTTGAAATTGAGGTGTGTCCACGTTGCGTTTTGCGCCGTTTCCTGTCGCGGGCACTAGGCCTACCTACACAAGTGAGGTACCATTTTTCTCGGAAGACTTTGGGGAACGTGGGGTGGGTGGAAATTTGTGGATCCCTGCAGATTCCAGAACTTTCCACCACAGAAATGTGAGGAAAATGTGGTTTTTTGGACAATTTTTTAGGTTTGCAAGGGATTCTGGGTAACAGAACCTGGTGGGAGCCAGTCAAGTCACCCCATCCTGGATTTCCCTGGGTGTCTAGTTTTCAAAAATGTTTAGGTTTGCTAGGTTTCCCTAGGTGCCGGCAGAGCTAGGGTTAAAAAACGACAGCTAAGCACTTTGCCAAAAAAGGGTCATTTTTCACTGTGAAATTGTGGTGTGTCCACGTTGCATTTTGCGCCGTTTCCTGTCGCGGGCACTAGGCCTACCCACACAAGTGAGGTACCATTTTTCTCGGAAGACTTTGGGGAACGCGCGGTGGGTGGAAATTTGTGGATCCACCCAGATTCCAGAACTTTCCACCACAGAAATGTGAGGAAAATGTTTTTTTTTTTACATTTTGTTAGGTTTGCAAAGGATTCTGGGTAACAGAACCTGGTGCGAGCCAGTCAAGTCACCCCATCCTGGATTGCCCTGGGTGTCTAGTTTTCAAAAATGTATAGGTTTGCTAGGTTTCCCTAGGTGCCGGCAGAACTAGGGTTCAAAAACTACAGCTAGGCACTTTGTAAAAAAAGGGTAATTTTTCATTGTGAAAATGTGGTGTGTTCATGTTGCGTTTTGTGCCGTTTGCTGTCGTGGGCACTATGCCTACCCACACAAGTGAGGTACCATTTTTATCGGGAGACTTAGGGTAATTCAGATTTGTAGAGCAACTGTTATTACCTATTGACTTTCGATGCATTTCTGCCTTCCAAATGAAAGACAATGTGTAAAAAATAAGTCATTTTGAAAAATGACCGATAATTCTCATGCTAGTACGAGTATTCCCAATTTCGGAAATGTGCAAATATCTACTGTTTCTAAACTCTATATTTTGTTCCCATTTGAGGAATACATAGGTGTCTTTCATACCGATTTTTCCATGTATACATTTTCCCAGAATAATTGCTATATACCCGGTACATAATAAAAAACCATTGCAAGTCGCTGCTCAGTTTTTGGCTCTGGGTTCGTCGGGTTCTTGGTGAACCTACAAGTCCTATATATCCCCACAACCAGTAAGGTCTAGCGGATGTAACTGTATATTGCTTTCAAAGAGCTGTCATAATTAGAAGAAGTTACAGGTGAAAACGTTGACACAAAAGGCTGTTTTTTTCAACACATTTTCTATTTTTCCTATATTTAACTGTTAGTTTCTATAAAGAAACCTTGAAGGATCTACACAAATGACCCCTTGCTGAATTCAGAATTTTGTCTACTTTTCTAAAATGTATAGCTTTCCAGGATCCATTATTGCTTTCATACCCATTTCTACCATTAACTGGAAGGGGTTGAAAGCAGAAAAAATAGCAAAAATAGGCTATGTCCCAGAAAAATGCCAAAACTGTGTAAAAAATATTGGTTTTCTGACAACAGTCTGTCATTCCCTAAAAGCTGGGAAAATAGTGATTTCAGCCCCACAAACCCTTTTTTTATACCATTTGCAGGGAAAAACCCAGACGCTTTCATTTGCAGCACTTTATTCCTATTTTTCCCCCCCAAAAAATTTTTTAGCTGTATTTTGGCTAATTTCTGGGTTCCCTCCAGGGGAATCCACAAACCCTGGGTACCTTTAGAATCCCCATGATGTTGGAAGAAAAGGACGCAAATTTGGCATGGATACCTTATGTGGTCAAAAAGTTACAGGGGCCTAAGCGCGAACTACCCCAAATAGCCAAAAAAAGGCTTAGCACAGGGGAGGAAAAGGCCTAGCAGCGAAGGGGCTAAAAAGCCTAGTGGCAAATATAGGATAGTGCAAGATTTAAGGAAAATCAATAAGATAGTAGTACCCTGTTGTCCAGTAGTAGCAAATTCAGCAGTAATTCTTTATCAGATACCTTGGGATGCACATTGGTATACAGTGATTGATTTGTGCCAAGCATTCTTTTCGATTCCTTTGCATGTAGATAGCCAATATCTCTTTGCGTTCCGGTTCGAGGACCGTGTTTTGGCATGGTGCCGAGTTCCTCAAGGGAACACAGAGAGTCCCTAGATTTTCAATCAAATCTTTAAAAAGTATTTGGAAACATTGGTTATGCCAGGAAATTCAGTTTTGGTTCAGTACATTGATGACCTACTGGTGGCATCAAAGACAGAGAGGCTTGTGTCACAGATACAATTGCTTTACTGAACCATTTGGCAGAAGGTGGACACAAAGTGTCGCCAGAAAAATTACAGTTTTGCCAACAAGAAGTTCAATATTTAGGACACAAGATAGAAAAGGGAGTTAGAAAAGTGACACCAGAGCGAATAAAAGTGATTCGACAGATGAATCTGCCTAAAACTAAGAAAGAAGTGCGAATGTTTTTGGGAGTGATTGGATACTGTAGTCAGTGGATCAGTGGATTTTCATTGCTTGCAAAGCCTCTGATAAAATTGACACGAAAAGATGTGATAGATCCGATTAAATGGGATGATGAAAGCGAGGATGCATTCATAAAACTGAAGGATTGTTTGTGTCAAGCACCAGCATTAGGAATGCCTGACTATACGAAAGAATTTGCTTTGTTCTGCTGTGAGAAGGAAGGATGTGCGCTTTCAGTATTAACCCAAAGACATGGATTGATGCGACGTCCAGTGGCATATTTTTCTGCCACTCTGGATTCTGTGGCCTCAGCATAAAGCAGTAGCTGCTACTTGTGTGAGTCTGGAGCAGAGTGAGTCTATTGTAATGGGACATCCCTTGAAGGTATATGTGCCACATTCTGTCGAGATTCTTTTAACAAGGACTCGAACTCAGCACTTGACCCCTAGTCGGCTGACTAAGTATGAAAGAGTGATCCTAGGTGCTGAAAATGTAAGGGTGATAAGATGTACCACAGTGAATCCAGCAACCTTGTTGCCGGACCCATTCTGTGAAGAAGTAAAAGAAGAAGTTGATCATGATTGTTTGGATCTAACAGAAATGTGTACAAAGCGTAGGCCGGACATCTTTGATGTCCCATTGGGAGAATCAGATTTTGTATTGTTTGTTGATGGGTCATGCTTGCGAAAACAAGATGGAGAACTGAGTGCTGCCTATGCTGTATGTACTATATCTGCTATTATAGAAGCATCCTGTCTAAAGGAGTCAAGTCTGCACAAATAGCCGAATTGGTAGGTTTAACAAAAGCCTGCAAAATTGGGAAAAAATTGAGAGTAACCATATTCACAGATAGTCAATATGGTTTTGGGGTTGTGCATGACTTTGGCCAATTATGGATGCAAAGGGGATTTCTGACTTCTTCAGGTTCTCCTATCAGAAACAGTAAAAATGTCAAAGAACTGTTGGAAGCATTACAATTGCCAAAGGAAATTGCAGTGGTCAAGTGTGCCGCACATAAGTCAGGTAATGATTATGTGACACAAGGCAACAAATATGCTGACCAAGTTGCACAATTTTGTGCTCGAAATACAATGTCTTTGAACAGAGGGTTGGAAAAAAAACACCAATTGCCAACTAATGTTTTTCTCTGCTTTTGAAACATGGGATGAAGTTAGACAGTTACAGGATGAGGCAGATGTAAAAGAAAAAGAATTCTGGATCAACACAGGTTGCACAAGAAGAACTGATAATGAGGTATGGGTGTGTCCAGATGGAAGACCGATAATGCTAGACAGTATGTTATCACAAATGGCATGAGTATATCATGGAGCTACACACATTGGGAGGGATGCCATGATTAGACACTTTAGGCAGACATGGTACAATCCCAAGTTTAGGCTCATTGCAGAGAGTCTCTGCCAGCGCTGTTTGACATGTCAACAGCAGAACCCAGGTAGAAAAACATTTGTCAGTTGGGGAAAAATAGGAAAGGCAGAGGGACCATTTACAAGACTGCAGCTTGATTTTATAGAGTTGCCGCCGTGCAACGGTCTGAAGTATGTCCTTGTCATTGTGTGTCTGTTTTCTCGTTGGGGGGAAGCTTATCCAACAAGAAGGAATGACAGTCTCACAGTTGCCAAACTACTCCTGAGAGAACTTATTCCCAGGTTTGGATTTCCAGTCACTTTGGAATCAGATAGAGCACCTCATTTTAACAATGAGATAATTCGATTAATTTGTACAGCTTTCAAAATTGAGCAGAAACTACATTGTGCCTATCGACCAGAAGCATCTGGAGTGGTTGAGCAGCTAAATGGTACAATACAATCCAGGTTAGGAAAGGTGTGTGCATCCACTTCACTGAAATGGCCTGATGCTTTGCCCCTTGTCTTGATGAGCCTTAGAAGCATCCATGACAAACGGACAGGCTTGACTCCTCATGACATTCTTATGGGAAGAGCAATGAGACAAGCATTTGTACCTGGAAACAAACTGATGACTATAACTGATGATCTAGTGTTGGACTATTGTAAAGGACTAGCTGATCTGGTACGTTCTGTGTCTCACCAGGTTGGAGAAGATGCAACCGCAACACCGCCGAATCAAGCTCATGATTTGAATCCAGGAGACTGGGTTGTGATCAAGAAGCACACAAGAAAATCGTGCTTAGAACCCAGGTGGAAAGGACCTCATCAAATTATATTGGTCACAACAACAGCAGTGAAATGTGCTGGCTTCCCAAACTGGATCCATGCCAGTCATACCAAAAGAGTCCCAAGTCCACCTGAACGACAAGAACAGTAACTGGTAGAACAAAGAAAAGAACCAGAAGCTGAAAGTTGTGAAGTCGAAGAAATCAGAGAAACAGACACTGAAGAACGTATCGATGATGAACAACCAAGTACAAGTCAAGTAGGGTGGGCACTAGATACTGGGTCTCAGGAGACTGCTGTAGAGGCCGAGGAAGAGCAAGAGATTGAAAGACCAGAACGAATAGAAACAGAAAATCCAGATCAAGCTCAATCAGAAGAAGAAGAAAATGAGAGACTGACAGGGTCAGAACAAATTCAGTCAACAGAAGAATCTGCTGCAGGAAACTCAGATCAAGCTCAATCAGAATCAGAAAAAGAAGAACTAAAAGATCAAGAAGAGATTCAATCGACAGAAAGACAAAAATTAGAAAGCCCAGAACAAGCTCAACTAAAAGAAAAGGAAAATAAAAGAATGTTAGAAATTGGCGAAGAAGGTGAAAAGGCAGTGCAAACAAAGAGATTCAGAAAGGGTGATCACTGGCCAAGTGGAGTAAAAGGAATGAGATATGTTCTGAGAAGAAAAACAGGGAAAGAATTAGAACAAGTAAACGAAAAGTCAAACTGAAGAAGAACATCCAAGAAGAAAATCTTTACGAAAATCAACAAGAGTGAGAGCTCCAAATATGAATGGACATATATCATCCTCGAGGACTTTGAGAATCTTGATCTAAACGAAGAACAAGAAAATGTCACTAATGAAAGAAGTGACGAAAGCAAATTGAGACCACCTTAAGAGAAAAGACTGACACAGAAGGTGGAAATTTTACAAACAAGTAAAGAAGAGAATAAAAGAACCAGATGAAGAAAAGAAATTAAAGACAAAGGGGAAAACAAAAGACGAAAAGCTGTTGAAGTGTGGGATCACACAGAGATTTATATTTATATTTATAGCTTAATTTTTAGAAAAATTTAGAATTTAGAGGAAAATAATTTAGAGATAGGTCAATTTAAACACAAAAAATGGCAGAAATGAAAGTGACTGAACATCCGAAATCTAGTTTAAACGAAGATGTGTTAAATGTTGTTTGTGCAGTGTTTTGATACTAATGTTAATGTGGTTATTACTAACTGTTGTGATACCTATTTTGATGGTAGATAACGACAGAAATAATACTAATACAAGTGATCAAGTGAATGCAGGTACTAAAGGAACAACTACCACTAATTTAGAGCAAATAGATGAGACCATGTATCAACATGGCAGATTAAATAGTGATTCGTCATTAAATGTGTTTACTAAACTTCTTTATGAATGCGTAGATACAATGGACGTGAGTGATTGTTATGTTTGCATAAAATTACCTTTGTCTGTCTCGGAGGGGGTGACCTATCACCATCTTCCTTTAACATATGGTGTGTCATGTAGTGTTGTGTCCAGTCTGTTATATAAAACAGGCAAATTGCAGTATTATTATTCTAACATGGATTTAGTATTCCCAGAGATTCCTATTACAAGAAACCTAAACCCAGTTCTTAGTGCTAAAGATGCAGAATTTATGGGAGAGTTTTTCCTAACAACAAACCCAATAGACATAACATATGCGCATAAGAACAATTTAACCTGTATGTTGCGAGATGAAGAAAAAGATTTTCTAAACTTAGTAGAGGAAAGAAGACAGGATTTTCAAAAGAAGGCTGTTGAACAGAAGTCAAATGTACCTCCATGGGCTAATAAGGAAGGGGACTATAAGAAAGGCGAGACTCATGCTGCAATGTCCCTAGATTTGTCAAAAATGGGGAAATTCTGTCTGCATAGACTAAAAACAGACTATAACAACATTTTCATTGGTTCTAGTGAATGTGAACACACCTTCCTAATCATGGGGGGATGGGGACTAAAAGGTGGAACTGATCCTGTCTTTCCGGGAATATATTATGTGTCTGGTAAGAATGCCTATTATAGGTTGCCCACACAATGGTATGGTAGTTGTTATATTGGGATAGTATTTCCAAAAGTGTACCACATTACTAAGAACAATGAAATGGATGTAATAAGTCAAGGACTAAAACGAACTAAAAGAACAAGCTTCTCAGAAATATTAGGTGATATATTTGGTGCACTGATACCGTTAGTTGGAGTCATACTGAATTCACATAAGATACGTAAATTGTCAACAGTAGTTGATCGTCTATCGACAGATACTGCTGGGGGATTCTTAATGATTAATACCGAAATGGTTGCAATTAGATCTATGGTTTTGCAAAATCGACTTGCTCTTGATATATTATTGGCAAAAGAGGGTGGAGTCTGTGGCATGTTGAAAGTCCAACATTGCTGTACATATATTCCAGACAAAAGTAAAGGTATTGAGGGATATATTAAGAATATTACAAAGATTCATGACGATTTGACCCAACTGGAGGTTGACGGTGTTTGGGAAAGACTTAGTAAAAGTATTTCCACTATAGGTAGTTGGTTTTCCACTTTAGGGAGTAGTCTATTAGGGAAAATCCTAATACCAGTAATTTCTATAACAATAGTAGTTCTGATAATGATAATGACATATAGATGTTGCAAGAATAAAACAAAAGCAAGAATGGTAGCCGAAATAAAGAATAAAAGAATGGGAAGAAAGAGAAACAGGGAAGAGATCGAATTAGAGGAGATGCAAGGAAGTCTAAATGATAAAATGAAAGGAGTAGGCATGAAAAGGAAAATTGAAGAGTTAGAAGAAAGAAAGGAAGATACAAAAAAATTAAATGAATAAAAGTTGGCACTTGGTAATGATGGGTATTTTATGATGGCTCAAAAATGCCATCAGAGGGGGACTGATGGAGCAAGGATTCGAGAAAAATGAAACTTGCTCAAATGAATCCTCAATTAACTTTCACTAATCATTAAATTAGTAAATGAGACGAAACTAACATACACCAGACACAGATACACGGGGAGAAAAGCTTACGCATGCTTGAATTAATGAGAAATAAAATGCAGCACGATTAAAACCCGCCTTAACTTGCAAAAACGCTTTGCGCATGTGAAAACTTGAACTACGCAGAAATAACGTGAGTAAATTTTTACACATAGTATGAAATTGTTCCTAAGTATAGACGTTATGCATCAGAAGTCTTATTGTTGATGGACTGTACCAGGACATTCAACTTGAACTTCTGTGATGTCACTCTATTTTTTTTATTTTTTATTACTTCAGATCCACGTAATTCTAAACAAGCACCAACATTCATTAGAGCAAGATAAAAAGAAACTAACTGGTTGTACGTTTCATTATTTGTGCGATTATAGCAGTCTAATGTGTTATATAGAGTGTGACAATGCAAACGTGCTTTTAATTATAAGAGCATAAATAAGTTGAGAGTAATCTATGAGAGACAGAGCTATATAAAGGGTATTTAAAAGTTCAATATAAAATGTTTTGTGCTCGAGTAAAGTATGTGAGTGGGAGAAAATCCATAAAACTTGACTCGAGTAACCAGCATAGGCAATGCCAATAGGTCTTGCTTATAACTGAAAGTGTGATGGAGCAAGGATTCGAAAAAATGAAACTTGCTCAAATGAATCCTCCATTAACTTTCACTAATCATTAAATTAGTAAATGAGACGAAACTAACATACACCAGACACAGATACACGGGGAGAAAAGCTTACGCATGCTTGAATTAATGAGAAATAACATGCATCACGATTAAAACCCGCTTTAACTTGCAAAAACGCTTTGCGCATGTGCAAACTTGAACTACGCAGAAATAACGTGACTAACTTGCTTTGAGAGGGAAAACCTCAGGCATGCGCAAGAAAGACCGAAACGCGGTCTTGAGGTACCGCATGCCCGGCATATGCTTGCTTGATTTAAAAGAAAGCTGCTGCTATTAACGCTTTTGCCCAAGAGTAATAATAATTACATGGGATAGAGTAGAAGTGGGTGGTGAACAGTGAGAATTACATGTTTAAGAAAATAACATCTGTTTATGATTCTTTTATTAATAGTGTGCATTTGGGCGTGTTAATCCATGACTGAAAAAGAAAATGGCGAAAGCTGCGCATGCTCAATGAGTCCATGAAATGACCCGGTGACCGAGAGAACTGAATGACTGCCAAGATCCAAGGACAGAAGGGATGGGAAAAGAAGAGGATGTATCGGTCATCTATGAAGCCTGTATTAAATGAATTATGGCATTTGCAACAAAATATGCATGTGAAAACAAATTATATGAATGAGTAGAAGGGGCAGAGTTAGCAAACAATAGGTTTTACTAATAAAAATGAATACGTCAGCCTGGTATGATGAAGACACCCCTAACCCCGTCCAATCATATTCCGTAGTTTAGTAAATCTGCAACACTTGAGGGTGGGACATGAAGAAATAAAGACTATAACTAGAGTGACTTGAATTAAGTAGATTAATGATGCTGATGATTCGATGATTCGATGGAGCTGTGAGAGAACTACTGCTGCTGGGAGCTGAGCAGAGAGAGGGAGAGAGAGACGAGAGCAGACTTGGAAGATCCAGACTACTGCCTGATTAGATTGGAAAATTGCAGAAGAATATCGAGGAGGGAGAGTGTAAGAGAGGGAATCGCCCTGGTGCGTTGGGTTGTAGAGAAGTCTAGTAAGTATCAGACCTGTCCTGATCCTATCCTTTAATCTTTGTCTCCTGATCCTAAGTCAGGGGACCCCCACCAGTCCTTTGGCCAGAGGGGTGGTTTTTCAGTCTTCTTCATTAGGTAAATGTCATTCTATCCAAAATTTGCATATTTCTTTGCAAATTTATTATAAATGTGCCTTTTGTCTCTACATCTATCCACTCTTATGCGTTTGATTTTGTTGAATGAGCTTGTGTAATTGAATGTATTGTGCTATATGATTGTTCTCTCTCCCACTTAAAGAAAGATGGAGTTTGCACTGTGTAATTGTAATTGATGAGCGTTCAACTTAATGACTGAAAGTTTAGATAAACTTATTATTATTATTATTATTCAGAGTCTGTGGTTATTTTACGAAGAATGTTAGTTAAGAAGTTGTTAATATCACCATCAACTAACTCAACTAATGGTCCATCGACCAGAGGAAGAGTGTTGATTCGTGAAGATTAGTTAGACATGATACTGTAATTGATTTGTGGTTACAGGGAAATAACTAATCAGAACTTTAGTGAATTACAAAAACTTGACCTTTCCAGTGGAATTGGCCAGGGAATGCAAAAATGATCATATTTGGATAAAGGTAAATGGGCCCATTGAAAAGTTCAAATTTTGGTGTAAAAATATCCAACCTTGGCCTCTTCGCGCTGGATCAAGTGTCCCTTCAGTCACTGATGAGTTTAGGAATTCCATATGTCATTATGCATGCTATCACTAATTCTTGCACTCATATATCCATTCACCCACCCACTGACTCATTCTTGCATTTACTCATCCATCCACAATAAATCAAACACACAAACTCAACAAGCATATGCAAGGTAAACTAAAAGAATACATGTAAACAAAAGTAAACAAGCCACTCCTTAACCTTGGCGGATATATAATTACAGTAAAAAAATAAAACCAAACATAGCAGAGGGCGGCCATCTTGCGATCATATTGCACATAGTATATTTTCGGTTTAAAGTTCCAACAGAGCTGCCATGTAGAGTGGTAGAGTAGAGTGTTAGTGTTGGTGTAGAGTAGAGTGTTGGCCTCTAGAATGGAAAACACGATACACTATTCACAATACCATTCCAAGGTGGTTGCCGCTAAGTATAAATCACACTGGACTGCTATCTTTGATTGCTTAAGTGTATGGTGGCCATCATAATGCTTCCAAACAATGTGTCTTTCTTGAAGAGGTGAATGTCCCTCCATTCCATCAGCAGTCACAGCAACAGGGGAGACTGCATATCCCACCCTGCACCGCATTGGGCACTCAGCAGGAGGAGGGGCTGCACTCTGTTCCTCACCGCCCAGCGCCTTGAAAAGCGGCACTTTGATCCTACGGCTCGTGTCCCTCCATTCCAGCAGCAGTCACAGCAATGGGGGACTGCATATCTCAACCGGCACTTTGATCCCGCAGCGCAGGACACGCGTGGGCCGTGCCTGGGCATAGCCCGGGCCAAGGGCAGGCCCATCCTGCGCCCGTCAGCGCCAGGAAGACACAGGGCAAGGCCACCCTCCTTGGCCCCCCCATTCCGGCTTTATTTACTCCAGAGTCTATTGGCCATTTCCTGCCATGCCATGAAAGGACTTCTCTACATCTCCTCAGCTTTGGCCATCAGGTACTGTGAAATTTTAGACATATTTACATAGCTGGACCCCTGCTGGACAGAATTTTTCACTGCTTTTCTTTGGGCCCCTCCCTGGTGAGGCCACTATATTTGCAATGGGAAAACGCAAGGCAACAGATGCACTCCCTGTGAAGAAGAATACAAATTCTAAGCTTACCACAGTGGCAGCCCCGGGTAGGATGCAAGCCTCCACAACGTTTGAGGACATAAACACACTAATTGAAGAAGTTGAAACACTTCTGGGAGAGGAAAAAGCTAGTGGCCTGATCCCAAATAAAGTATCGGACAAAGTTGACCCTATATTCTCTAGGGAAAAGAAACTCGACTTGTCGGCTTCAATTGTATCCGAAACTATTGACGCTGCCCTGACCTCCGAAGGACCAAAAACCACTGCTAATGCTAGTACTTCTGATTCTGCCACTGATGGTCACAATCCTCTACCACTATCCCATCACATCCTATGTTCTAACAGGTACCTTGTACAATTTTCTTTAGGCCACAGCACCGCAAAGGCTCCTGCGCAGGAGAGAGGCACTCTAGGCCCTACCACCCATTCCGTATCAGTTTCTGTAATGGCCCCAAGTGACATTAAGATGGATATGGCTACTGTAGGAAAGTAGGATCTGCTTCTATGGTTACCCCCACTTTTTGCCTGATGTTAAGCTGTATTTGACTAGTCTGACTGGGTTCCTGCTAATCAGGACCCCAGTCTATCTGCTTTCTCCCTAAACTGTTGTGTTCAGTACTTAGGTACATCTCAGATTGGATACTGGGGTACCCTTATAAGTCCCTAGTATATGGTACTAAGGTACCCAGGGCATAGGTACCCCAGAGGTTTCCCATGGGCTGAACCATGTTTTATGCCACCTATGAGAGACCATTCAGAATGGATCTACAGGCCTGCCATTGCAGCCTGTGTAAGCTGGTGCTAAAACCACTTACTAAAGATATAGGTTTCCTATATCTAGGGTCACTGCACTTAAAACCTATAAGTCACCCCTATAGCAGGCCTTTCCAATCCTGAAGGCAGGGTGCTTGGTTCTAAGTGAGAGGGTGCCCCTGCATGAGCAGGACACCCCTGCAGCCTACGGAGTTCATTCTCCCGGGTTGTCAGTGAAGCAGCCATATACTATATAGAGGGGCACCGAGTAATTACGCGATGACCATCACGAAAACGGCTGCAACGAATCCTATCATGTTTGGTATCAAACATGTTGGAATCATACCCCCACACCGTAAATGTTGTGGAAGGTATGATTCCAAGCACTGGAAGAGCCCTCCGTTAGGCACTCAGTGTTCCCGGTACCAGCCTTCTTGACCCGGACAGCACAAAATGGTTGCTGCCGACCGGAGACACGATTACGCCCTCCTGCTGCTGAGCCAAGCTAGAGCAGGGGAAGGCAGAACAATAGGCATCCTGTCACAGGGAGGTGTGACCACCTCCCAGACAGGATTTAGTGTATTGGGATGGGGTGGGTGCGCTTGCCAGTGCCACTCAGTCTGCATGAGGGGCACATTTGGTGTCCCTGTGCATAGTCCAGTTAAAACCAGTCCTGGGAGCCGTTGGCTCCCGCTCTGGCGCGAAACTGGACAAAGGACATGGGAGTAACCCCCCACCTGTCCAGACCCTCCCCTGGGAGGGTCCCCTGAATCTTCCCAACCCTTTCCCTAGGGTATTTAAGGGCTTACCTGGGTGTAGGTCCCTAGATTCCTCGTGGGATTAGATTCAGATCAGACACCATTACTCTTCTACCGTCTGGGCACTCTGGACTTCGTTTGGGTCTGACTTCGTCTCCCTTCCAGTCTGCTGCATCGTCTGTGCCTGTGCATCATACAGGAACCTTCCAAGGCCTGTGAAGCATCAAAGACACTTGAAGGAATCTCCCTTGGAGTGAAGGAGTCACTCCTCTGCATTCGCAGGCACCACAACTTAGTCGACCAGTCTGCAGATCCGGAGCTCCTTCGGACTCCGTGGGCTCTGCAACACAGGTGGTGGTTTCCACAGCTCCAGAGGCCTGCCCTGCCCTCTCACCAAGTTTGAGGCCAGTATCCCTCGTGGGGGTTGCAATAACCGAACCCCTGTGCACAGCATCCAACTTGCAGTTGCAAAGGCTTGTTGGCTTCTTTCCAAGAAGATCTTCGGGCTCCAAGTAGCCCCATACTCGAGCACCTCCAGTGACCAGAATCTTCAGCCACACCACATCGTGAGCATCGTGGCCTGCATCTTTTGGTGAGCTGCTTGAGGTCCTCTCGCGACTCCAGTGCCTCCGGCCTGTGGGTCCTCTTGAGGGTCACAATTGTTTCTTTTGGGCTCCTCTGATTGCTCGGGGCCTGCCCTATTTCCCCTGCCTTTGGTGAGTCTCCTGGACCTTGCTGGTCCCGACGTTGCTCCTTCTTTGATTCCTGCGTTGCTTGCCTTTGCCAAGGCTTGTTGGTGCTCCCGCCAGACACCGACCCCTCAGCACTCGACATCCTTCGTGGGACAGCTCGTGCACAGCTCCTGGTCCTCCTCAGCATCGCCTGGTCCTCACAGCTGCAGAGTCAAGGCCATCGTCATCCATCCTGCAACACCCGACATCGGAGGGCATTCGTCTTCCAAGTATCCTAGTCACCCCTGAGTGACATAGACTCTGTCCCCTCTGCTGGCAGGTACCTCTCATCTAGACTCCATCCTTGGATTCCAACGGACACTTTCTCCTTCTTCAACAGCGGCACTTTCCTGAAGTCCTCCATTGAGTTTGACGGCGGTTTCCGACACCACTTCACACGTATGCAGCCGGCTTCCCTGGCTGCTCTCCACAGCTATCACTTAGAGAGCTTTCTAAGGTTGTCTAAGACCTCTTAAATCAGCATAAGGCAGAGGTCTTCAAACTTTTTTGCTCTGAGCCCCCCCTAAGCAAAATGTTTTGAAGCGGGGCCCCCCCTCCAAAACTATATGGCAAGGATTTGGGGAGTGGGAGGAGTAGGGATGATCACAGAGAGCGGGGATCATGAGATCATTTCAGGCTGCATTTCCGTAGCTCAGAATCCACACTAAGGGGGTCATTATGATAGCGGGCGGATCGCCACCGCCCGTATGGCGGTGGCGATCCACCCGCTATTTTCCACCGCCCGCCTAACATTTCCCCCGCAATATTACGATGGCGGTGGGGACCCAGGCGGACGGAAAGACCGTCCGCCAGTTTTCCGCCGGTAGGCAATCCTCCCGATTGCCTACCGGGCGGAAAAGGCCTGCAATATGGTGGTGGTGCCTTGCAGGCACCGCCCTCCATATTACGATGATGGCGGTCTAATGCCTGTCCATGGCGGAGAAAGGCTTGTGGAGAATGCCTTTGGGGGCCCGTTGCGGGCCCCCAGGTGGTTGGGGGGGTGGGTGGCTGCACTTGTGGGGTACCCATGGTACCCCCCGACATTTGCATGCACAAGGTGGCAGGCACCACGCGGTGCCTGACACGTTGTGCATGCAAATGCACAACATGCTTTATTTACATTGCGGCGGGTGCTGCTCACAGCACCGCCCGCCGCAATGTAAACAATACGGGATGCCACCGCCACCGTGGCATCCTAATACACATAGCGGGACCGCCGCACCTCTTGCGGGCGGTCCCGTTTGCCGTTGCGGTGGCGGGCGGACTTTGTCCGCCCGCCATCGTAATGGGCCCCTAAATGTGGGACTTATAAAAAAGCAACAGCATTAAACAAGAAAAGAATTCACCAAAAACACTACTGCACATAATTGGGGTTCTGTGGGCCCCAATGCATTCCTCCTGCTGCACTAATGATGTCTGTAGCCCTGAGAAGCAGGCTATCACCTCTTCTTTCACTCCTTCCCCTTTTGTCTGACCATCACTTCAAACTCGAAACAAGTCTTTTCTTTCTGAAAGAAAATGAGCTATTGCATGCTGCCCCCCATTTTTGTGCCAAGGACCCCATCTGCCCTAACACTAGCAAAGAAAATGAGCTCCCATGTCCACTTTGTATTGCAAAACATTCATAATTATGATGCAGTGGGCCCCTGGGCAAAAGTGTCACTGCACTGGTTTCACTAAGGATAGGTACTGCCTTGCTGTCGTCTCTGATGTTTATTAAAATGAGCTCCCATCTCACACCATTCCTCTCCCTCCCTTGTCTCATCATCCCTCTCCCTCCCATCTCTGTGTCCCTCTCCCTCTTTGATGCCCAAATCAAGGTGAGGGTCTCCTCTGCCTAAGTTTTTCCCCTCTCTTGGACCATTGTTTCAAGGATCAAAGAAACACTGGCACAGCAATTATGGCCTGCAACTTCAGCACCAATGAACCCTACAGCTCTGCGAAGCAGGCTGTCTACTCTGCCCACTAAACAGGGCTATACTTCTAGGCTAGATGCCCAAAGCAGGCTTTCTGCTGCTTTGTGTGAAAAAACAACATAATCAAAAAGCACATTTAGCCCCCTGCCTCCCTCCCTTGTTTCTTGGGCCATGTTACATACATATTTAACTCTTACACACACATGCACACAAGCACACACACACGCATGCACACACGCACACACATACGCACACACATATGCACACACTTCATATGTTTTACTCTCTTACATGCACACAGGAAATAACACTTACAAATATGTAGCTTTCTCTGAGACACCCATAAGCACAAACATTTTAAATAACCCAGTTGTTTCCAACACAGAAACACCTACTCACAGAAAGAATCTGAATCAGAACTTTCTGGTGATCGCTCAGCCCTCCACAGGGCTTGGTCGCCCCACTCACTGCTGCCGCTCCTGCCTGCCTTGTCGCCTCCTGCCTGCAGATTCCTTCGCTCGCTGCCCGCTGCTCCTGGGACTGTCCCGCTGCCCGCTGCTCCTGGGACTTTCCCGCTGCCCGCTGCTCCTGGGACTTTCCCGCTGCTCCTGGGACTTTCCCGCCACTGCCTCCCTGCGGCCCGCCCCCCGTGATTCCATTCGCCGCCCCGCTCCCGCCACCCAGCTGCTCCTCCCTCCCGGCTCCTTACTTATGACGCCCCTAAGCGACCGCGCAGCGGCCGCGCGCAGCGGGAGCACCGACGGAGCGCCGAAGGTGCGCCAAAGGTAAGCCCGTCTGCGCCCGTCCGCGCCTGGCCCGCGCCTAGCGCCAGGACCCCTGGATCCCACCGATGCAACACCACTCGACGGACCTACGACGCCGCCACCCTCACCGCACTCAATGCCGACCGGAACCCTGCCTGCTACCGAGCCTCCCCGAGACGCACCCACGGACCCTTCACCTGCCAAGCCTGCCGATTCACCTGCCCCCGGACCTGCACCACCCCCGCCAAGTCGAGCACCAGCAGCAACCACCTGAAATGCATCCTGTTGAACACCCGCTCCGTCCACAGGCACGCCGTGGAACTCTGGGACCTGCTCGACGCAACAGCACCGGACGTCGCCTTCCTCACCGAAACCTGGATGAACGCCTCCTCAGCGCCCGACATCGCCATAGCCATCCCGGACGGATACAAGATCACCCGGAAGGACCGCGTCAACCAGACGGGAGGAGGCATCGCCATCGTACACAAGAACACCATCCGCATCTCGACTAACTCCGACGAGACCTTCACCGCCGCCGAGCACCTACACTTCCAGATACACACTGACCCCAAGACCACCCTCCGAGGCACCCTCATCTACAGACCCCCGGGACCACGCACACTATTCAGCGAAGACATCGCAGACTTCATCAGCCCGCACGCCATGCCCTCCGCCGACTACATCCTCCTAGGGGACCTCAACTTCCACCTGGAGAACAACAACGACAGAAACACCACCGCCCTGCTGGACAACCTCGCCAACCTCGGACTCAAGCAACTGGTGAACACGCCCACCCACTACGCCGGCCACACGCTTGACCCCGTCTTCTCTTCCAGCAAGCACATCTCCTTCAGCCACGCCACCGGACTCCACTGGACCGACCACAGCTGCGTCCACTTCAGCTTCAGAAAGACTGCGACCCACCACCACCCGCAACAGGTTCCCCGCCGGAGCTGGAGCAAGATCACCGCCGAGCAGCTCACCGCCTCCCTCAGCCAGAACACACCCACTAACACAACGGACCCAAACGAAGCAGCCAGCAACCTCGCCAAGTGGCTGACCGCCTGCGCCGACGACCTCGCACCACTAAAAACCCTCCCAGCAGACCCGGAAGCAAGAAAACCCCTTGGTTCACCAACGAACTCAAGGAATCCAAGAAGAACTGCCGCACTCTCGAGAAAGCCTGGCGACTCGACCAGACCACAGACAACAGGACCGCCCTCAAGCACGCCACCCGCAAACACCACCAGCTGATCCGTGCCACCAAGAAGTCGGCACTCAAAGAACGACTGGACAACAACGCCCACGACAGCAAGGAACTTTTCAGCATCATCAAAGAGTTCTCCAACCCCAGCGCCGGAAACAACGACATCACCCCCTCGCAAGACCTCTGCAACTCACTCGCCGCGTTCTTCCACCGCAAGATCACCGACATACATAACAGCTTTGACGCACAGACCACGCACCCTACCGCCGAACCAACGCCCGCCACCACCACCCTCTGCAACTGGACCCCGATCAGCACCGAAGACACCACCCGCACGATGAACTCCATCCACTCCGGATCACCAACCGACCCCTGCCCACACCACGTCTTCAACAAAGCCGACGCCACCATCGCACCCCATCTCCGGGACATCATCAACTCCTCCTTCCACACCGCCACCTTCCCGGAGAGCTGGAAGCACGCCGAGCTTACCGCCCTCCTGAAGAAACCAACGGCGGACCCCACCGACCTCAAGAACTACCGTCCCATCTCGCTCCTTCCGTTTCCGGCCAAAGTCATCGAGAAGACCGTCAACAGACAGCTTGCCGCCTTCCTCGAGACAAATGGATCCCTCGACCCCTCGCAGTCCGGGTTTCGGGCCAACCACAGCACCGAGACTGCCCTAATCGCAGCCACCGACGACATCAGAACCCTAACCGACAACGGGGAAACAGCAGCCCTCATCCTCTTGGACCTCTCCGCGGCGTTCGACACCGTCTGCCACCGCACCCTAGTGAAGCGCCTCAGCAACATCGGAATCCGAGAGAAAGCACTGGAATGGATCATCTCGTTCCTCGCCGGAAGAACCCAGAGAGTCCGCCTCCCCCCGTTCAGATCCGAGGCCACCGAAGTCATCTGCGGCGTTCCACAAGGATCTTCACTCAGTCCTACCCTCTTCAACGTCTACATGAGCCCCCTCGCAGCCATCGCACGCCAACACAACCTCAACATCATCTCCTACGCCGACGACACCCAGCTGATCCTCTCCCTCACCAACGACCCCACCACCGCCAGAGCCAACCTACACGACGGGATGAGAGACGTCGCCGACTGGATGAGGAACAGCCGCCTTAAACTGAACTCAGACAAGACGGAAGTCCTCATCCTGGGTTCATCACCCTCCGCCTGGGACGACTCTTGGTGGCCCACGGCCCTGGGCACCGCGCCCAAGCCAACGGACCACGCACGCAACCTGGGCTTCATCCTGGACTCCTCCTTGTCGATGACCAGACAAGTCAACGCCGTCTCATCTTCGTGCTTCAACACCCTGCGCATGCTCCGCAAGATCTTCAGATGGATCCCCACTGAAACCAGGAAGACCGTCACCCAGGCACTCGTCACCAGCCGACTGGACTATGGGAACACCCTCTACGCCGGAACCACAGCCAAACTTCAAAAAGACTCCAGCGCATCCAGAACGCCTCCGCACGACTCATCCTGGACATCCCCCGACACAGCCACATCACCGGACACCTGAAAGACCTGCACTGGCTCCCCGTCAGCAAGAGAATCACGTTCAGACTCCTCACCCACGCACACAAGGCCCTCCACGACCTGGGCCCCAAGTACCTCAACGACCGCATGACCTTCTACACGCCCACCCGCCAGCTACGATCAACCAGCCACGCCCTCGCCACCGTACCACGCATCCGCAGAGCCACCGCCGGAGGAAGATCCTTCTCCTACCTGGCAGCCAAGACCTGGAACTCCCTCCCCACTCACCTTCGGCGAACCCAGGACCATTTCTCCTTCAGGAAGCAGCTCAAGACCTGGCTGTTCGAGCAGTAACTCCCCCCTCCCCCAGCGCCTTGAGACCCTCCCGGGTGAGTAGCGCGCTCTATAAATGCATTGATTGATTGATTGATTGAACCAGAACCAGAATACATTTATTGTATGATTAATTAAAATTACAACAGAATATCTTTCAACAGTAAAAAGCAAGTAAAACGCGAAGAAAACCCCCCACACAATTTCCCATTGGAATACAGAGGAAAGCAATCCAACCCTTAAAAGAGAAATCAACAATTCCTTAATGCCGTTTAATGGCTGTATCTATGCTTTTCAATGTTTACAATAACTCCTCACCATTTAAAATGATATATTTGACCGACCATATCAAAAGCATACCTTACTCACACTTTTCAATGGGCTTTAACTGCTGCATGTAAATGAAGACAGCCTGGAAACGCGCCTTTCGCGCTTCCAGGCTATCTTTATTTACATGTAATTGCATACTCATTGGCGCCCCCCTGGGCCCCACAGTTTGAAGACCTCTGCCATAAGGGTTGTCTGGACTGGTGCAAGGTGTCCACTTACATAAGTGTACATCATATACCAGGCCAGCTTCTCACAGATACTGCTAGCATTGTTACTTTGGTGAGAAGACTACCGGCTGAGGTAATAGATCTCAGATCTCAACTGGCAATACCATTGTCAAACATAGGGGATTTGAAATCTTCCGCGAAACCATCAGGTGCCAATCCCCCGCACATGTACCACACTCCACCTACATGTCCCTAATTGCTGAGAGAAATAAATGGAAGAATGACAGGGTTAGAAGCCATCCTGAGATACGACATACCCACCGCCCTACCCCTGATCTATGCCCCATTAGATAGACGCCTAACACCCCCTCTTGCGTATCCTCCTGTGATCTTGATAAACCGTGGGTGGCCATGGCTGATTCAAGGTTTTTAACTAAAACCATGGATGGATCCAATAATAATTTTCCTACCCAGGGAAGGCCCATAGATGGCATACTAGGGCAGGAGATGGCTACTCCTGTTGGGAATCCCAGACGTGTTTATATGACAAAAGTCCCTAAACTGGTTGCGGGGATGAAAGAAGATGAAGAGTCTCTAATAAAAAAATGTATACATCAAATACGGTCAGTGTGCAATTGCTACTCTATTATCCGATCAGACATTTTGTACACTAGACAATTTCATGATCCCACAGAACAGGCAGGGACGTTAAATTACATCCAGATAAGTTTGAAGTCAACTTTTCTGGCAGAGGGTCTGGTGGGTCTAGAACTGCACAAGGAGCCCCCCCATCCGGTTCCCTGGTCCGGTTCAAACTTAACCCATCCTCTACTAGCAATTCAAAAGTCACACACCTTTCGACATCTTCCACTGCCTCAGAAATTTTGGGCACATGCATGGTGAATTGACTGGGAGAAGTGGGTCCTTCCTGTTTCACTTGGGAAGGGGGGCACCCTGTTAACATCGAAACGCCCAAGCCAGTTATCGATTCACCACAGATAACCACAACCTGCACCGGCCAGTATCCAGTGCCTCTGACTACCTCCCAGATAGACCCATTCAAGACCCCCAACACTAGTGATATCTTGTCCTGGAATGTTGCAGTTGTGAAATCTAAGCTTGGCAACCCGGCCTGGCAAGCTTTTATAGACCTTTTCCATATATAACTCCTCCAAGAAACTTGGAGGCTTGACCCTGACCATAGGCCTGGTTATGTCTCCTATCACATCCCCGCTTCCTATGCTGGAAAGGGCCGCACCTCTGGTAGCCTGCTTACCTGGGTACGAGCTGCCTTCAATGTCAAACTGTGTCTAATCCCTATTGCTTCCCAAGACATCTTAGGCATAACTATCACAGGAGAGGACTCTCGTATGTACTATCTATACAATGTTTATAACCACGGGGTCAGAAAGGATGGTGAGACACCAACGTTACAGCAACTTACTGCCGATAGGGATCTTTATGACACACATGACTCCCTAATTATTGCAGGCGATTATAACAGCACATACGAGCCCCTTGACAGTGACAGTCCCTCCCTCTCTGACGCTGAAGATGAGGAATGGGGTATACCCTCTCTTAATAGCAACCCAGTGAAGCGATGGACAGATGCTGCTTACCAGCTACTGGGTTTCACCCTATCCTCCAGTCTGAGGGCATGTAATGGCCGCACACCATCCGATTCACAAGCGGCTAATACCTCCAACCTACCGGGCCATTCTAGTACAATTGACAATAATCTTATTGCACTTCCCATCTGGATAGCCTAGCCGATATGAAGGTTCTCACCAGGTCTGATAGTGATCATAATGCCATCCACTGCTTATTAAAGGGTATATTTAATCACATGTGAAATTGCCCACTATCACTTTCTATTGATCTGATTCTTTCTAATAATAGACGCAGGGCAATATGGGGCAGTATAGCTGCACAACCAGACCTTAGCGCAAAAATGAATAGGGCCTTGATGGATGCCACAGCTGGTTTGAATAATCCAACTCCCATGCAGGATACAAACTTTGCAATCGTTCTAGCGCATGGGAAATTATTTAATACCCTAGGCAAATGCTTTACACGGCATTATGCGGCAACCAGTACGGCTCCTAAATCTGGTCGCATCTGGTTTAAAAAAAGACTGCAGCAACAAAAGAGATGAGCTCCGCCAAGCCTTAGAGTGCGGTGATACCAGCCTTATTAGAATCAGGCATGAAGAGTACAAATGGGCCCAAACAAAAGCACATCATCGAATGGGACACACAGATTTGGGAAGATATTTACGAGGCATTTCCAAGGACAATATGAAGTTTTGGGTGTTGGTGGCTAATGGGGGACAAATGGCTCCAAATCCTTTAGCAGACTCTATTCCTCCTGAAATCTGTCATAAACACTTTTCTGATCTTTATGACCATTCCCCGGTCCAGGCAGGGGCCGTCTGGGCTCCCCGAACATGAGACAGTCAAACCACTACTCTCCTGCTAAAGATTGAGATGAGTGAGACCATGTGCGCGATTAAGGCCATTGGGACAGGCAAAGCTGCCTGTCCTGGGAACCTCTTTCTTTCAGACACTGAGAAATTAGCTATATGGGAAACAACCTTAATAACAAATCCCTAACAACGAGTGGGCTTAACAACGACCTGTACCTGAACCACGACCTCCTTAACAACTACTATATCTGAACCACGACCTCCAAAACCAGAGGTAAGTGTCAATAATTAAATAAAAAAGTTACAAATATTTTTTTTAAATTGATTTATAGATTTCCTTATTTTAATTACGCTGTCGTTATAATAGACTTTATATAAATTTAAAATGTTAGGCCAGTAGATGGCACTGTAGGTTTGTTAGGTCGAGCCTAGCGCAGTGCGCATGCGCTGCTCTATGGGAGGCTTCTTAAGAGCACTCTAATCTTCTCCGTGTGGGTCTGACTCCTCCCACACATAGGATTGGCTTTTGCATGTGTCTTTCACTAATGAAAGCACGCAAATGGCTAAAGACGGGTGCATGTCCCACCTTCTTTTTTAATGTTCACTCCCACTGCGTTTTGCTCTCGGGAGCGAGCAGGGGCGCGCAGGGTGGCAGCTGCATTCCTCGTGGGTCAGGTTACACACAACGCGCCGTGCTTTCGCTTTTGCTTGTTTCTTTCAGATCTTCACTACGGAGCTACAGGGCTCAAATTGCTGGCACACATTATTTACGAACACGGCTGTATGTACGAGCCAACAATGGACCTATAAGATGCACCGGACTGTCACCCGCTTGTTTTGAGGAGATTCACTTAACTAGAATACATTTTTTAAGTTAATTCTTTTTTAATTGGGTCGTTCAGTTGTACATAATGTCTTCTTGGTTATATATATATATATATATATAAGGTAACAAAAATGCTTCTAACACTTGTTTATTATAACTTTTCAACATGCTGCATAGTAACCGCAATCCTCTACAACAAAGCTTAAAGACATTGGCAAAGCCAATATCTCTGGCTAAACACTTATAAGGTCCCAAAGGCGAGACATATTGTCTATGCCAATGCTTGTTTTTCAATTATGCGAATTAGAACTGTGCTCGATGCGACTGTTCCCATCTGGTTTTCACAGTTGAAATGGTCACGAAAGGGTGGTTGGATGTTAATTAAATGTTTTATATGAGTCAATTCTTTTAAAATTGAAAATATGTTCTGGAATCCGTTTTTTAATAATTTTATTTTGTGTGAGAAAAAAGATGATGGAATTATATTTTATAGTTTTTTGCCGTACATTACTGTATCTTTGTAAGTTCGTCTGTATTTTAAAAAAATGATTATTTGATTGTAAATTGAAAGTTTCTTTAATAAAAATAGTTTAACTAAGAAGTGTTGTTTAATTTAAATACAGTTTTATAATGTTTCAATCTTGCGTAGATTTGAACGTAGTGGTAGATTCGGGCAACATGGCAATTAATTAATTTTCGTGGTTTAGTAAGTCGTTGTTAAAAAAGTAGTGGTTTGGCTTTGGTCGTGGTTTAGCCTTCGTGGTTTAGGCATTCGTTGGTGAAGTGGTAATTGTTTAATCATACATCCGAGCTATATACATAAATAAGTTGTCAAATGCCATATTGGAAGGGGCTGATATCCTGTGTAGCTGGAAGGCGGCAGAAATTTTCCCGATTCACAAAGAGAGCACAAGGGACTCCCCCTTGAACTACAGACCAATAAGTCTCATCGACGTAGTTCAAAAGGTCTTCTGCAGACAATTTCTTAAAACATTGGACCTATGGATAGAGGAGCTCCAATCTCTGTCACATCTACAAGCAGGGTTTAGGAGACAGAAAAGCGCCATCGACCAGGTCTTCAGGTTCCTGACCATCTACTGGAAGACAGTCGTCCTCCAGAAGTTCCACCTGTATCTAGTGTTTGTGAACTTAAAATATGCCTTTGACCTGGTCCCTCAATGTAAACTCTGGGAGACTTTGAGGAAAAATGGTGTGCCCTCTGATCTCTTAGACACTCTTGCCCGACTGCACCACAACACATCTGCCCAAGTTCTATGGGGTGCCAGGGGCGAGCTAACAGAGCGAATAGGTGTCCACAAAGGCGTACGCCAGGGGTGCGTGCTCGCCCCAACTGTATTTTCTCTGTACCTTAATGATGTTGTCGCCGATTTGGAGGCTTGAAAGTGTGATGCCCCTAAGGTGGCCAGACGAAAGATCCCGCTGCTCCTTTTTGCTGTCGACACCTTGCTGGTGTCCAAAACCCAGAGTGGCCTACAATCCTGGGTGGACAAGTTTGTGGCACTCTGCAATGATCGAGGGCTGGTGATCAACTACTGAAAAACAAAATCTATTCCCATTAGCCCTCATAGATCATTCAGGGGTACGATAATGCTGGAAGGAAAGCCTCTAGACAAGGTCACAGAGTTTGACTGACTTGGAATTTAGTTAACTAGGACTATGGCATGGACTTCCCAAGTCAAAAAAAGTAGTCTGAGTCTAACCCATCAAGCATCAGATATCCTAAGACTTTATATGTCCTCACAAACTAGGCGTATCTCCTCTGCTCTGAAAACATGTAGGGCCAAAGGTGAGGGCAGTTCGCTGTATGGGGCAGAATTGTGGGGCTCCTAACCCAACTCGGTGTAGCCGAAAATGCCTTCCTAAGAGATCTGGTCAGCCTCCCTAAAAGTACACCCCTTGTACCATTATGTAGGGACTTGGGCACTACATCAGTGGTGTAAAAGGCCCAGCTGAGGCCCCTGCTCTATTGGCGTAGCCTGAAGTCCACCCCGGACTTGTAAGATTATTATAACGCCTTTAAAGAAATAGCGATGCTGGCTAAATCTGTCAAAATTATGCGGGTAGGCAATGTAAAGGACTCTCTGACCCAGCATGGTCTAGGAAAGTTCTCGACTGATAACACGGGTACTGGTACTGGTATAGCACAACTATCTAGGAACACACTCAGGAAAGCATTCTGGGGGCTTAGGTGGGACCTTGAAATAAGGAAAGCGAACCAAGGCTCCCTAACTAGTGGCTTCCTTAATTTTAAGCCCCAAATTGAGTTTGAGCCCTTTCACCAGATGCCAGACAACTGTACCTCAAATTTCACTATGGCATGCTTCCCTTTCTATCTTCTTGCTCCAAATGGAAATCTAGGAGCGATTTGTGCACTGTCCCCAGCATGCCTACAGGCAGAAGCGACCTTGCCACATTTCATTTTCTTCTGTCCTGGATATGAATGGCGAAGGAAAAGCTGGATCGTTCCAATCTGCAGACAGCTTGGGTGTAGGCAGCTTTATGAAGCACTCAGGCTTCTGCGTAATGAGACACTAGCGGTGGTTGTTTGCGCTGTTGCCAAATATCTCCATTGTCTCCGGTTGTGGTTCCATCCTGGAACCCTGGGCAAATACATTGACACCGTGATAAAGGAATTTGTTCCACACACAGATACTTATGTCAGAGATTGTATGGATCTCATTAATCTGATTGAAGACAGACCATTTGACACAAACTCCGGACTGATGGTCGTATTGGACATTGAGTCCTTATATACCAACATCCCGCATGACGATGGCCTATCAGTTATCCATAATCTTCTGGAAACCAGACCTAAACCGACACAGATACCCACTGACTTCATTATGGATCTACTCAGAATTGCCCTCAGCAACAACTACTTCTTATATAGGGACACTTTTTACCTCCAAATCAAGGGTGCTTTAATGGGTGCTTGTTTTGCCCCAATTTTGCAATCCTGTACGTACACAACCTTGAAACAACCCATATTCTGATGGCCAACAACCCTTTCCTTAAACATATTTCTTTTTTGCGAAGGTACATTGATGACGTCCTCATGCTATGGCAGGGCTGTAAAGAAAACCTGAATGCCTTCTTAGACTGGCTGAACGTTTCCCAACCACACCTTAAATTTACCTCTGAATCCAAGTCCAATGATCTCTCCTTTCTTGACCTCACCCTTCATGTGGAAGATGGTTTAATAGGAACCACATTATTCAGAAAACCCACTGAACGCAATACCCTGCTGCTCTATTCCAGCTACCATCCTCGTGGCCTTATAGATGGCCGTATCCGGAGGAACTGCAAATGGAAAAAGGATTATTTCCGTGAGGCTGCGATTCTCACCACCAAACTCATCCAACGTGGCTATCCATGTCGCTTGGACTCCGGCACGCAAACGCGCTTGGTACTGCCACAGGGACATTTTACTTACACCAAAACAGAAACGGATAAACAACCGTATTCCCTTTGTCTGCCACTCAAGCAACAAGGTCAGCAAAATCATTAAAAAGAATTGGCACATCCTTCGTACCCAACAGGCATTTCAACAACCTCCCCTTTTTTCCTACAAAAGAGGAAGCAATTTGGCGAACCACCTAGTACACACCATTACGTGGCCCGAAAAACCCAATGGTACAGAATCGATTATCTCAGCATGGAGTCTCCCGCCCATCATTGGACACTACAAATGTCAGAACTGTGTGGCTTGTGCTTTAACGATCAACACTAAAGAATTCAAAGAAAATGGTCGCTCATACGAACTGAAGACATTCACAAACTGCTTCTCTACCAACGTCATCTATGCGATACGATGCCCCTTCAATCTTGTATACATCGGTCAAACCACACAAATGGTCAAACAACGCATTATCCAGCATAAGAACTGCATCCATTATAAAGTGGATAATGCCCCACTTGTCACACACTACATAGAGAAACATCACAGTGAGACTGACATGATCTTGTAGGTGATTGACCAACCTAAGCTACCCATTCGCGGTGGCAGTATGCAACAAGTGTGAATGCAGATGGATTACACGTTGTAACTCTGTTGACCAAGGGCTTAATACCCTTGATGAGTGGCACAACACTATACATTTTGAGTAATGGTCTGTACATGCTCCAATGACTCATGTGCTCTTCCTCACTGAATTCTAGGGTGCCATCTCCTTTTCCCAAGAGGTTGGCTAAACTGTCTTTCCATTGCTTCACGTACTGTCTTGTGAATATGTCACATGCATGTATTGTACCTGCATGATACGTTAACAGTATACGCACTCATTTTTCTCACTGTACTACTGCCCATACCAAATGTATGAATTTTTCTGTCGATAACATGTTGTTCCTTGAGCAATGAAATAGTAATTGGATCATATGTGTTAACAATTCTTTCCCTTTTCCTTATGGCTGCATAAGTACATTAACGTTCCCATATGTGTACATACTCATTTTTCAATGTATAACCCTGTTTTCAATATGCATTAGAAATATGTGAATTACAAAATTACTGTGATCACTTTTCAAATGTCACTTTTTTACTCTGGCGGCATTTTTTCCTGCGTCATGCTGTCTCTTCAATTACTTTTGCCCTTGCCTTCGTACCTTGTTCTCCATCCAAACTTTATTTACAACTTGATTTACTTCTTTCAATGTGTATCGGGGCTCCGTTACATATTTTCCTCACTCCTCCTTTCCCCTGTGGCCCAACAACCTGATTGCGGCTGCGGCCATGCCCCTGACCTCGCCCCCCCTCACCACGCCCCCTCCGACACACCCGTCGGCCGTCATGACGCTTCCCGTCAATGACGTTTTAACCACTTCCTGATTGCTCGCAAAATTCCTTCTCGCTCGGACTCACGCGGAGTACGGTGCTCAACCTGAAGAGGATCCCACCGGACCTCATGCCCTCTAGTCAATCCTGAGAACAATCACGTTTCAGGTCAGTACTTTACAACATAAATCCCCACGACCCCTCTGCCCCTTGTGCGGTCTGTTTGGTAACTCCAATCTTTTTACCCTCCGCTCAGCCGCCGGACGCCCTCCGCTTGACGTCGGGTCGGCACAACCCCCGAAGCAATTGTTATTCCCACACTGGATCGTAACAATCCTAAATCAACAACAGTCCATGTTCCTCCAGCAGACTGGTGAGTCTTACCAACTGCCCTTTACCCGGACTGTATTGTGACTTCTAGGCATTTTTTTGCCTCCTGTATTGGCCCTTCACCAACCATCCCCCCCCCCCCCTTCCCACAGATAGATCAGCTCGCTGCAGGACCCCGGATGGTGGTACTCCTTGACTATTTATCCTGCCTCCTCCTTCCCAGGAATCTTTCATTGGCTTCCCTGGATCTACGTCGAGCTCAGGTACATTCTTACTTCCCCTACTTTATTCCTTTTACTTTTCACCATGTCCCACTCCCTGCTTATCTCACCCCTTGCCTCTCACTTTCTCCCTTTATGTACAGCATGAAAAGTAACAGTAACCTGGTCCTGAAGATAACCATAACTCGTTAAAGGTCGAAATGCTGGGGGGCGCTAGAGGGCGCCAAGCAAGATGGCCGCACTCCTGTGAGGGTCTTGCTGCTCGGGGCTTCTATCCCTAAAAAATCCACTTCATCTCCCGCATGATCTGCAAATAAACGGCAGAATCTGAGTGGTGACATATTGGAGAACCTACTGCACTGCCAAGAAACACACATCTCTGCCTCGAGGCGGAGAACAGCGAGCTTGCCTTCTACCCAGCGGAACAGACAAGATGGCGACCTAGCCTTCCCGGAGACCGGGCTGAGACACTGCCGGGCCCCGCTGCGGAGAATCGCTGCTCCCGGGACTTGGGTAACCGCCGATCCCCCGCCGCTGATTGGGCATTGCCGCTGCCTTTGCTGAGTCTGCTCTGCTGCTGGCTGCGGGGGCGGCCGTCGCCCCCCGGGGGAGGCTGGGCCGGCGGCCCAGTGGCCTGCCGCGATTGAAAGGAATAGCGGAGTGCGGTGAGCCGGTGGACTGCCTCTGCGGCAGGAAAGAATCAAGGCGGGAGCGGATGGAAGGAGAGATACCAATCTCTACTAGTCGCCGCGGGACCGCTAGGAGGCCTGTACGTTCCTGCTGCCCAGTGTACCTGGTCCGGCCCTGCGGGGATCGCGGGACGCTGCCGTCCCGGGAGGCGATGTCTGCGGCCTAGCGGCACCATTGGAGGGTCCATGTGAGCGCCATCTGCAGCGTCCTTGCCGCCACCTGTGAGGTAGGAGAGAGCCGCACTTGCGATCCGATTGCCCCGACTGCTGAAACTGGGCTGCGGTCGCTCTCCGCGGCCTCCCCCGCCCGCTGCCACTGGAGGGAAAGCCTGACCTGATTGCACTGTACGTGGGAGCGCTGCGCTCCCGGTCCGCAGACCAATCTCTGACCTCCCCGCCTCGCACCATAAAACGCACGCTCAAGTGACCCTGTGCTGGGGCTTGGTCCCCCTCTGAAAACTGAGGCCGGACAAGGGAAGGGAGGTCAACGCCACACAGCTCCACTGGACTTGCTGGACTCCTATAGCAACCACAACACTCACTGACTGTGGAGGTGCAGGATAGCTTAGCACCCAATGCCCGCCACGCTGAGGAACCCATAGCTCCGTAGCCTGGCTGCGCGGGAGACGTGAGCGGCGCCGCATGCATGTCCCGAATCCTGCACCAACACATGGGCCTATACTATTGACACTGGGCTGTACTTGAAGAGCATTGGGCATAACCGCCCTACCCACGCGCTCAACACCCCTCGTTGATATCACCCGGGGAGAGAGGAGACCGGAACAGTGGTGCGACCTACGGGAGAAGCTGCTGACCCCCGACACCAGTTCTGCAACTATACGGACACTACACACAAACATAAGGAGATATTTTCTCAATCATCGCTGATCCCTGCTGCCACCAGCGCTCCACGCATCCAGACGGTATCCAACGCTGCGGGACACGGGAGGTAATTAACAAACTCGCCTTGAGTACCATCCCCCCTAATACGACTACATCACTGCCTCTCCATTTTGCAGACATGGGAAAGCCAGACAGGAGGCAGCCAAAACTTACCTTTGATACCCGCAAATCGTCCCGGTCCCAGACGGAGCCTTACGAGGATCAACAGGACGCGCCGACCACCTCTACCGCGGATCTTAAGGAACTGCTGCTGGTGATGCAGTCGAGCTTAACCTCCATCGAATCCAAAATGGACTCCATGAATGCCAGGCTGGAAGGGCTCACGCACAGGGTGGAAAAGCACGACGTCCGCCTCGTTGAGGCGGAACGACGAATCTCAGACTTGGAGGACACAACCAACGCCACCACCAGCCGCACCCTTGAGATGGAAAGAGTCCTGAAAGTGATAGCCGCTAAAAACGAGGATTTGGAATCTCGCTCGAGGAGGAACAACCTCAGGGTCCTCGGAATACCAGAATCGACAGCCACCGGTAAGATGGAGGAATATGTTGAGAGACTCCTTATTGCACTTTTTGGCAGGGAGGCCTTCTCACAAGTCCTAGTTGTGGAACGAGCACACCGCTCACTGGCAAACCGGCCAGCCCCTGGGACCCCTCCCAGGCCCATAATCGCCAAGCTACTTAATTATCGGGACAGAGACACTGCCCTCCGTCTCTCCAGAGAAAAAGGGCAACTTAAACATGAAGGAATGGAGATATCAATATATCCCGACTTCACCATGGCCGTCCAAGATCAATGACGTAAATTCCTGCAGGTGAAGAAAAAACTGCAACAACTCAACATACCCAATGCCATGTTATTCCCGGCCCGCCTCAAGGTAACACATCAGGGAAAATACCCTTTTTTTACGAATCCGCAACACGCCCAGGACTTCCTCAAATCTCTGCCCAAAGCAACTGCAGGCCAATCGTCCCCTACACACCGCCCTGAAGATAGTGGAAACACGTCGGATGTCGAATAAGCCACAGGGAGAGTTATCCCAACTCTATTACGCAATACATGCAACTCCTATACATGTGCGCATTCCCCCCCAGCCACACGGCAGACATGGAACTGGCCCACAACCCTCCGCCTATATTCCACGGAATGGCAAACACGCTGCGGGCAACACTTATGCTTCGCAGGAAAGTCTGAGAGGTCACTGCCAACCATGTATACTGAGACACAGCAAGAACAGCTACTTGACTAGCGTTACAGCTGCCTGCCTACAGGACACTCCCGATACCTTTCAGTTATGCTTGCCGGTAGAGGGGGACGAATGCTCGACCCATAAAGATGTCTCTCAGACCAACTATTCTGAAACTGAACTTTTGGAACACTGTGTCACGATAGAAGTGCAGCACCCTGCCGGCTGACTTCACCTACTACAGAACTGTTCTTCAAACAATGACAAGATGAAACTACACATTACCACCCGAGCGCCCTCGTTTTGACGAGGAGAAACTGGCCGCCCTCTAGAGGCCACCCTACAGGTGAACCCTAAGTACTTCATACCGTAAATGGTTAAATTGCTGAGCCCTCTGCCCCCTGTTGGGGAGATGGCAATGAGATCTTTTTGGGAGGGGGGAGGGTTGGGTCACGGCGAGTTTGGGTCGCTGTTGTGGGAAGGGGGAGGGCATAGGGAAAGTTTTTATGTTGAATTCCACTGTTCCACTTCGTACAGATATGCTTACGCTGAACATCCTGGTTATATACTAGACACTCCTCATCCACATAGTATGTGCAAAACAAATGGAGTCACGTCCCGTATCCCTTAAATACAACTTTTTGACCAGGAATATCCGAGGGCTGGGGGACCCCTGAAAACGTCGTCACATCCTTTCTTACCTAGAACGTCACAACATCCACTGTGCCATGCTTCAAGAAACGCACCTTGCTCCTAACCCATCCCCCACATTCGCAGCCAGGTGAGCAACCAGCAAATGCTTCTCGTCCTATTCATCATATGCCCGACGTACCCTCATCTTGGTGAAACGCTCGCTCCCCTACACCCCCATCGGCTCTTATGGGGACCCACAGGGCCGCTATAGCATTCTCTGGGGTAGACTATCTGCGCAATCCATTACACTTGTCTCCTGCTATGGGCCCACACTGACGACCCGGAATTTTTCCGAATCCTCTGGGGCAAAATAATGGACATAGGCTCTACACACCTGTTATGGGGGGGAGATTTCAACGTGACCATAAACCCAGCTTTAGACAGATCACATCCACAGACTCGCCATTATTCTAACGCGCAGATGACCCTCAAAAGCATAGTGGAGGAACATGACCTTACAGATGCCTGGAGGACCCTTCACCCACAAACCCGAGAAGGGACTTGTTATTCCACTGCTCACTCCTCCTGGTCCCGCATAGATAGCTGGCTCATAGACAAAGGATTAACAACTTGGCTGACACATGCATCTCACCTCCCCCATACATATTCGGACCATTCACCCGTCCTCCTCTCTCTTACACCACCTTATGGAGACCCACCCTATATCTCTTGGCGGCTCAACCCACAATCACTGCTAGACCCTGTATTCAAAGCTGAGCTAGAGCAAGAGATAACGGATTTTTTCCCTCGGAACGATAGCTCAGTCCCACAATACTCTACGGTGTGGGAGGCCTTTAAGGTCACCATACAGGGCATCTGCATAGCCAAAAGCGGTGGCGTCTTAAGGGATATCCGAAATACGCTACAGAAATTAGAACAAAACATTAAGCAGACGGAGATGTCTCTACAGACCTCACCCACACCAGAGCAGAAAGCTCATCTACGCGACCTCCTCACTGACTACCAAGAAACAGCGGAGAGAGAGTGTAGATTTAGAGGGAAATACCATCAGGCACGTCGATACGGTGAGGGAGAAAGGCCAGGAAAGGCATTAGCCTCAGTGATCCGCCCCCCCCGCTTTGCCAATACTATATTAGAAATAGAAGACGAGGATGGCCAGATACACAGAAATACTTCTGAAATAGTAGACACCTTCCAAAAATTTTACAAGCAATTGTATAAAACACATAGAAAACAAACAGTAGTTTTCACCTCATTTTTTGAGGACACTGCTATCGCTTGGCTGGGGGATGGTCAGAGAGAATTCCTCCTAGCACATCACGAAGATGAGGAGATAGTTTCCGCAATAATGCAATTGCAATCTGGCAAGGCCCCGGGGCCTGATGGCCTCCCGGCCGAATTTTATAAAGTATTCCGACATCTCCTTATCCCTGCACTGCGTCACGTGCTTGAGGAAGCGCGAGAGTCGGGCATATTGCCTAAATCAATGCGCGAAGCACTAATCATCTCCCTGCCCAAACCGGGGAAACCTACTCCGCAAGTAGATTCGTATAGGCCCCTGTCCCTCATTAATGTAGACGCCAAGATCTTAGCTAAGTTAATCGCCAACCACATCAGTCCCCTCATGCCTGTTCTGGTCCTCCCCGATCAGTCAGGTTTTGTGCCAACCAGAGGCACCTCTTACAATTTGCGCACCCTCTTCGCGATCCTCCATGATATAGACCCTGATATAAACGCCTCCGCCATTTTTCTAGACGCCACTAAGGCATTTGACTCCCTGGAATGGGACTACTTAGCCTTTGTATTGCAACGCATGGGTTTCCCTCTCCCATTCCTAGCCTGGATAAATCTACTATACACAGGCCTGCACGCTACAGTATTGATAAACGGCAAGCGATCAGCCTCTTTTACTATAGCCAGAGGCACCAGACAGGGGTGCCCCCTGTCTCCCCTTTTATTCGCCCTGGCCGTCGAACCCTTGGCCACCAAGATACGCCAACACTTCTGAGAGCACGCCATCATTTACCCAGAAAGGCAAATTTTTATCTCTTTATATGCAGATGACATTACCCTCTATTTGCGAAACCCAGAGGAGAGCCAAAATCCCATCCTCAGACTGTTCATCCTCTTCGGACGTCTTTCCGGAGTTAATATTAACTGGGGAAAATCTCAAATCTACCCCCTCACCGACTCCACTCCCAGATTTGTACCGGACTATCCCCTAAAATGGTGCGAAGACACACTCACTTATCTAGGCATAGTGATATCCCGCAACCGAGAGGAATTAATGAGGGCTAACTATGGCTGTGCACTGAGCTCACTGATGGACAAAATCACACGGTGGATTGCATTGCCACTGTCCATGGCGGGCAGAGCCGCCCTTATCAAAATGGTAATACTGCCCAAGCTCTTATATGTGTTTGTAAACATTCCCTATGCCCCCGGCAGTCACTTTTTCTCGACCATCAAGAGTCAACTTATTAGGCTTACTTGGGAGGTAAGCAGGCTAGGCTACGCTGGGACACCCTTACGCGTCCCTTCAGTGAGGGCGGATTCGAAATACCAGACCTAGAACTATACTTTAGTTGCGCCCAAGCCCACTTCTTCTCATACTGGATACACCCCCCCTATATGCCACACTTGGCAATTGAAGACGGATATATGAATCCTATTCCAAGCACTGCATACTTGAGCACCCCTGTAGTCCCTCGGCGCCTCGCCTCCACCACCGTCCAATGCACCACCAGCGCATGGCGTGATTTAGCGAATCTCACACGAAGCGCCCTGCTATACTCCCCCCTTCTACCCCTTGCCAGCAGACAAGACATCCCGGTCACACAGGAAGGTGGTTGCCGCAGACTCCTTCGCAAATTGTCCATACAAACCTGGGGGCAGCTATTCGATAAGAGCAAATTCCGCACGAGCGAGGGATTCTTTGGCCCCACAACCCCTTCCCCCCTAGAGCGATTCTACTACATCAGACTGCGTCAAGATGTGAAAGCCCTCACTCCTTGCTTCCCTCAGGAGCCCCCCATCATGTCCCCCCTGCACGCTCTTCTACAACAAACCGCCCCTTTCCATGTAATATCACTATTATATCGCACAGTACAGAAAGACAGAGAATATGAACCCCCTTTAGCTAAGGCCAGATGGGAAATAGAACTGGGACATCCTTTGACTGATGAACAATGGTCCTTTTGTTGTAGACAAACGGGAGATATCTCTGCCAACAGCAAATTTCGAATCCTCTATTACACATTTGTCCATCGTCTCTATTACACACCAGCGCGCTTACACCGCCTGCGACTCCAGGACAATGACAGATGTGATCGATGCAGCAGTGAGGGAGCCGACTTTCAACACCTAGCCTGGGACTGCCCACCCGTCCACCGTTTCTGGACGGAGGTACTCGCAGCACTAGACCAAATGACGGGACTGCACGTTCCCGAAGATCCCCTGACCGCACTCCTAGGCTACACTGAACCCCTAGCTGCCAAAATCCGTAGATACACATCCCTTGCACTCCTCCTCGCCAAGAGAAAGGTCGCTTGCAGATGGGGTAGAGGGAGAGCGCCGAAATTTAAGGACTGGCTTCGGGACCTTGTCTATTGCCAAGAACAATTATACACGTACGCGGAACTTCTACCCCCCTCTTCCCATCCACGAAATATCTGGGCACCTCTGCAAACATACCTACTGGAACACACCGCTAGCACAAACTTCACGACCCCTCCCCATACTACCCCACTGGCATGAGGTGAATTGAAGAGAAAAGATCCCCCACCCAGAACGATACACACTATGTATAGAAAGCGTTGGGTCACCCGGTCACACTACTCCATTGTCCCATGTACAGAATACGTCATACCAAACACACTATGTATAAAGTGCACACAACGCGACAGTGGAAAGGTTATTTTTATAAGATGTTGTTCAGAATAACGTGCCTACAGGGAAATATATGATCCTTCAATGCTCCTTGTCCCATCTGACGCGGCCGGCCCGATGTGGTTGTAGGCGGCTTGCTGTGTTATCCCCCCCTACCTGTAGCAAACCTTCGTATATCGCCTTGCTATGCCGGCCCTTTCAGGGATGTAGGCATCATGCTGTGGATGACATCTAATACTCCTAATAAAGGTTTTTCAAAACTTTAAAAAAAATCAAAAAAAAATCGAAATGCTGTTGACCTTCCAGCGCAATCCTTGGCGCAAATCTACTGTTCACGAAATTGTCCATCCCTTGTAAAACAACTCTTGCTAAAATCAATCATGAACCAGAAAGTATCTTGTATATATTGTTAATTGTATTCCCTCGCTGTGTCACTTGTCACTTGCGCCGCTCACTGTTTGTTCCACGAGCACCCATGTGCACAAGTTTTTTCGGGTTACACCCACATTATTGTAAACAGTGCTGATACTGTTCTCTTGCTTACAATTTGTCTTTAATACAGATTGCTCCTTGCATCCCTTACCTACTCTGGAGTCTCGCTTTTCTTTCTTTGCAACTTGATGTGCATGTTTTATTGAACGGTCTTTTAAACATTACCTGTTGAGACATTGTTTAGTGTACTATTTAATGACATACATGTCAGACCCATGGCATCTGACATTAACCTTTCCAGAAGAAACAATAAGACCTGCCACCTTTATCACTGTCTTGTCACCATACCCAACGGCCTACTGTATTCTGCCTAAGCTTTCCCACAGGGCAACCATTTGACACACAGCCAAAAATTACAAATGTGCACAAAATTACAGTCGGCAAAACAATATACCACCCCTCCTAAGAAGGGTTGACAAGGATTATCAAAAGTATAAATATTCCAACTGTTGTCAGAGGAGGTGACCAACACCACAATCGTTGCCTACAGCAGTAATTTATGAGAATCCATATAACCAAATACCTGTCTACAAGCTTTAACCCAGTGAAATAGCAATCCACCCTTAAAGGCCTTTTGACTTTAACATAAGTGGTTCACAATAAATACCTAGGCCTGCTGCTTTTGTCATAATGTTTTATCAAAAAAACAGATCAGACCTATGGCATTTGACATAATTTTTCCAATGAACCATTAAGACCTATAGCTTTTATAGCTGGCTTGTCACTATATATTACATTGGACATAAGCTTTCCATCAAAGCAGTCAATAGGCAACATCAAAATTACAAATACACATAAAATTACTATTGCAAAAAGCAACATTCGTCTTAAGAGCGTCTAACATAGATTATCACAGTGCAAATCTTCTACCCCAAGGCTTTATCTGAAGGTGGAGCCAACGTAAAAATTGGTTCTTACTAAGGTAATTTATGTGATTTCATGTAGTAAAATACCAGTCTAGAGTCTTTTTAAAAAAAATCTGTTTATTCAACCATTTGCTCAGATACATTAGACTTATTCTTTACAGTTAGTTAAACACAGGTATTAAACCCCCATTCTTTTCTTCCTCCCCATGCCCGTGAAATAGCAAAGGACTGCTGATGTCTAATATCACCCCCTGTGGTCTGAGTGAGCCCTACATCATCTCACACATCATGCTGAGGATACTGGAGGAATAGGATCTGTGTAGTATCCGTAGCTGCACTAACCTGAAACGCGATCTTATGGCAACCTCCCTCGGTCCTTGTAGCGCCTCTGCCCAATCATAGTCCTCTAGGATACCTACTTCTGCTTTCCATGCCTCTCGCAGTTGGACCAAGGGGTCCGGCGAATTATTAAGGATCTTCCTGTATGTCAACGAAACTGCTTTGGACTCCATGGGGTCCAGCAGGAGTCTATCCTCCAAAGGCGTGTACTCTGATAAGCTATCCCCTTTTCAAATGTGTGTCCTAAGTGCATGTTCCAGTTGCAGATAGTGAAACCTTTCAGGATTCACCATACTGTATTCTTCTTGCAATTTCTGAAATGTGATCAGAGCTCAGCCCTTCCACACATCCCCCAACGATCCCCAGTAACCTCATGCCACATTTGGGTCACTGTCCGGGTGTGCAGCGGGAGTTGTCTCAATCCCTTTTTTCGGTATAGCACTGCCGGATAGCCTCTGTCGCCCATCGCTTGTCGATTTACCTGAATGCTGGTTCCTCCCTATCCGCATACAGGCACACATTAACCGTACTCAACTGTGCTGTCCAGTAGTTCTTCTTGAGATCTGGGACTGCCAGCCCCCCTTAGTAAGCCCCCCTTTGTAGTTTGGAAAGAGCAATTCTAGAGCTACCCAAATTCCAGAGGAGCCCGCGTAGCTCTCCGTCTGTCTTCCTAAAGAGGTCAGGAGGAACCCTACATGGGGTATTTTGTAGAACATAAAGAAAGCTGGGTAGAGCCATCATTTTAAATAGGGCTGCTTTACCCATCAGGGATAGTAGGAGGCCCCTCCAATGTGCCACGTCTGTCCTGAGTTTATGATCAGTGAGAGAAGATTACCTCTTAGAAAATCATGTGGATCTCTGGTGATCTGTATACCCAAGTACTTAAAGCTTGTCCGCACTAGTAGGGGCGTATCTCTAGCCATTCTAGGTGGGTTATCTCCTGATAAGGGAAGCAGGAGGGACTTGTCCCATTTGATATGGAGCAGTCTGGCCATCGTGCTGTATGGTCTGGTGGCAAATAGGAGAATATCATCCGCATACAGTGAGATTTGTTCTTCCCACCCCTCTATGCCTCCAATGTCTCTCACCATATGATCCGCCCTCACCCATGCTGCCAACAGTTCTAGCGCTAGTGCGAAGAGCATCAGGGACAGTGGGCACCCTTGTCTTGTCCCCCGTCTTAATGTAAAGGCTCTAGACACTACCCCGTTTACACAGACTCTCGCCTTCGGGTCTCTATACAATAGCCAGACCCAGCTGATGAACCCCTGCCCAAATCCCAACTTCTCGAGTACTGCTAATAGGTACGGCCACTCAATGCTGTCAACCGCCATTCGGGCGTCTAGCGATATCAGGCAGCTTCTTCCCCTGGTTTATCTTGGGTCATATGTAGAACCCCAAATAAGCACCTGAGGTTTAATATAGTGCTTCTTTGTGGTATAAAGCCTGACTGGTCTTGATGCACCTCCGAGGATATCACTGTGGACAGCCTAGACACCAGGACCTTTGCCAAGACCTTGACCTCCAAGTTAAGTAGGGATATAGGCCGATAAGAGCTACATAGCTCCGGGGGTTTTCCCTGCTTAGGAATAGTTATTAATAGAGCTGTACGCTGATCATCTGGTAAGTACCCCTTGTCTTTAGCCGCCTGGAACATACTGAGCATATGTTTCGCCACTATGCTTGCCACTCCTTTATAGAGTTCGATTGGTAGGCCGTTCGGACCAGAGGCCTTACCCGATTGTAGGTCCTGGATAGTCCCCACTATCTCCTCCTCAGATGGGTCCTGCTGCAGTATCTGCTTGTCCTCCCCGGACAGCACTGGAAGTGTTATATCTTGCAAGAGCTCCACACAGTCCTTTGCGGTCTGTGTCGAGACCGGAGCTTATAGTTGTTCATAGTAATCTGCAAAGGCTCCTGCTATTTCCCTCCCAGCCCTGTAAAGTGTCCCATCTGGCGCTTTCACTTCCTGCACCCAATTCCTACCCTGGTCGCTCCGCTCAAGCCACGCCAACATTTTGCTGGCCTTATCCCCTACATCGTAGAGTTTCCTCTGAGTTGTCAGTGCATGAGCCCTGGCACTATTCTCAGCCAGGTCTCTCAGTTCTTTCTGCTTAACCCGGACCCGATGGGCAGTTGTGGCTGCTTCCGCACCTTCAGCCAATGCCTGGGCCTCTAGTTCTGCAATTTCTTTCTCAAGCTCTTCATATTTCAACTGCCTCTCTTTTCATTTCCCTCCAATCATTCCCTGCACCTGCCCCTGTATGACTGCCTTATACGCCTCCCTCAGCGTATCGGCAGATGTAACTGACCCTTCATTTTCTTTAAAATATAGCTCCGACTGCTCCCATACCTTCTGCTGGAAGTTTGTGTCCTTGAACTCCCATGCGTGTAATCTCGAGGCCCCTGTAGTTGTACCTCCACCGGTGAGTGGTCGGAGATCCCTTTCGCTCGATGGGTGACCGAGCAGAAGAAACCTGGGTGTGTTTGTAAGAATGTAGTCCAACCTTGCATAGCTGCCGTGGGAGGCAGAATGGTGCAGAGACAGAATATCAAATCACAAATATAGAGTTGTACAAATATTGAGTTGCAAATATCGTGGGTCAGAAATATTGACAGCAAGAATATCGTGGTCAAGAATATCGACTTAAGGTAAGTAATATCGATTTTAAAAATATCGAAGTGTTTAATATCGTTTGCAAAAATATAGTTGTTAAAAATATCGTTTATTAATGTTATGGATTTTAGTATATATTTTATTTGTATGTGTTGTATGTTTTTTTGTATAAGAATTGTTTGTATTTTTAATGTGTTAAATTTTTAGTAGTTATTAATTTTTTTTATTTCAATTTTGCGTTTTTAGTTCTCTAGCGGGTTGTGGGTTTATAGGGGAATAGGGTGTGAAGTAATTTAATTATGTTAAATTTATTAATTATTTATTAATATTTGTTTAATTGAGATGTTATAGTGTTAAATGTGTAAAGTGCTTTATTATTAATTAATTAATAATTGGTTGTTAATTAATTTAAATTAATTAATTGGTAATTAATTATGGTAGTTGTGAAATTAATTTTAGGTGTGTGTTGTGGTGTTTATAGGTGTTAAGGGTGGGAAGTGATTTATTTTTAATTGATGAATTAATAATTGGATGTTAATCAATTTTAATTAACTGGTAATTAATTATGGTAATTGTGTAATTAATTTTAGGTGCGTGTTGTGGTGCTTATAAGTGTTAAGGGTGGGAAGTAATTTATTTTGTAATTGATAAATCAATAATTGGATGTTAATTAATTTTAAATAATTAATTGGTAATTAATTATGGTAATTGTGTAATTAATTTTAGGTGTGTGTTGTGTTGTTTAAAGGTGTTCAGGGTGGTAAGTAATTTATTTTTAATTGATGAATTAATAATTGGATGTTAATTAATCAATTGGTAATTAATTATGGTAATTGTGTAATTAACTTTAGGTGTGTGTTTTGGTGTTTATAGGAGTAAAGGGTGGGAAGTAATTTGTATTTAATTAATTAATATATAGTTGTTAATTAATGTTAATTATTTGATACGTATTTTGGGTGTTTGTTTCTTTTTTTTGTCTGTTGTTTTTACTTTTAAAGGGGTAAAGGGTGGGTATAAATACATTTTAATTACATTATTATTAGTTGTTAATAGTAATAGTTTTTAATTTATAAATAAGTTTTAATTGTGTTGTATTATTTTAGAGTTTAATGTAGGTGTATGTTGTGGATATCATAGTGTTAAAGTGTGTGTAGTCAATTCATGTTTATTAGTTTTTTTATTAATACATTTTTTTAATTGATTATTAATCATGTTAATTTTGGGGGAAATTATAATAAAAAATGTTGAAGTGTTTTGTTATTGGTGTGGTCTTATAGGGTAGGAAATATAATAAATACAGTTTTATATATTATTTGTAGGTTTTTTTATATGTAATTAATATTATAATATTTTTTCTTTTTAAATATTTAATATATTTGATTTTTCATTTCTGAATATTGTTTATTTATGTTTATAATTCTTTATAATGTTTAATGTTTTTTATTTATGTTTGAACTGTTTGAGTGTGAATAGTAATTTTTGTTTCTTTGCTATCCAGCACTTTTCCTACTGTTGCACTCACTGGAGTGGAAGTAGTAATTTTTACCCCTCCGCTATCCAACATTTTCCCTTCTGTTGCACTCACTGGAGTTGGAATAGTAATTTTTACCCCTCCGCTATCCAACACTTTCCCTACTGTTGCACTCACTGGAGTGGGAATAGTAATTTTTACCTCTCCGCTATCCAACACTTTCCCTACTGTTGCATTCACTGGAGTGGGAATAAAAATGTGTACCCCTCCGCTATCCAACAGTTATTCTACTGTTACATTCAGTGGAGTGGGAATAGTAATTTTTACCCCTCCGCTATCCAATACTTTCCCTACTGTTGCACTCTTTAGAGTGGGAATAGTCATTTGTTCTCCTCCGCTATCCAACACTTTTCCTACTGTTGCTCTCACTGGAGTGGGAATAGTAATTTTTACCCATCCGCTATCCAACACTTTCCCTACTGTTGCACTCACTGGAGTTGGAATAGTAAATGTAATTATTTTGCTATCCAACACTTTCCCTACTGTTGCACTGATTGTATTGGGAAATGTAAGTTTAAATATTTTTGAATAGTTTAATTTATGATAGAATGTTTTTTATATTTTAAATTATTAATATCTATATATATATTATTTTTATATCATTTTAAAGTTTTAAAATAAATTAAAGATAATAGTTTATTAATTATTTTAAAGTAAATATATATGTATAAATTATTATGTTTGTGTGTTTATCTTTTATTAAATTAAGTTTATTTGTTATATTTTGTTAAAATGTATATTAAATTTAATTAATTTTGTTAAAATTAATATTAATATTTAATATATTTCATATATATTTTTTTTTATAACATATTTTATTGATTTTCTTATAAGAGCCTTTTGCAACGTTTTACAGCATAGATTATATCCATTCAAAATTGAGATTCAATTAAGTGATCATAGATACATATAGAGGAGTAGTACGATTCAGCATTGATAACGTTCAGTGATTTACATGGTCTTCCAGTCTCATCTTTTATACATTGTTTGTGAAATCGTCATTATCGTAGTCTGTACAGTATAACAGAAGAAGCATAATAATCTAGTCTCTTCCCCCCACCCTTGCAACTTTAACAACCCAACTACGTCCCTCTCCCACCCCATTCCCCTGGCACAGCACTTCTTTGCATTTATCTGGTATTGGCAGCATTATTTTTTAGTACAGCTATATACATTAGTCACAAATGTATAATCTGGTCCATTTAATACGATACAATGAAATAGAGGACTCAGCACAACTTTTATATGGAATTCCTGTTTTGAGTAAATGTACACCTATGACTTTCCTAATTTATCCGTGATTCAATCAATATAAATTCTTCAAGCATTGCATTCCACTCTAGTGAGATAGGTTTTTTCCGTAATCCTCTCAGTTCTTCACGTTTGAGTTCTGTACTTTCAGCTCTACCCCATCGGACTACTTCATTATACCATTCTAGGATCGTGGGCGGTTTCGCCGCTTTCCAACGCATTGTGATCGTGCGTTTAGCCAATATTAGTGCCAAATTTGCAAATTTGGTTATAGGACTGCCTTTCTTACATCCGGGGTTTAATCCCAATAAACAATGCTCTAGTGAATCTCTTCCTCCCCAGGAGCAACCGCATTTAGCCTGGTCTGTATAGTTGACCAATAGTGTGCTAGTTTTGGGCAGTACCATAACATATGCAGCAAATCTGCATTCGAGGCATGACATCTAGGACACGTATCTGTCGTATCTGGAAACATCAAACTTAGCCTGCGAGGAGTCAAATATGCTCTGTGTGTTATCATGAGTTGTATAAATTTAAACTTTGGGTTACGTGATATCGTCTTTGGATATTCTAATATATAACCCCATTCCTTGTCCGTGAGTTCACGTCCTATATCAGCATTCCATTTGTCCTGAAGTGTTTGTAAGGAGGTGGCAGTATGCGCTCGGATTCCCGAGTACAACCATCGGGTCAGGTGGCTTCCGTTCCCCATTAAATATTGTAGGTGTACAAGTTCGTGTGTTGGGGGTTCCATCCCATCTGGTGCCCATGTTGTCCTAACATATCTACTAATATTTGCGTAGAGGAGGAAAGATGTGTTTGGTACACCCTGTTCCCTCACAAAGGCATCATGATTCATTAATATTTGATCCATGAATAACATTCCCACTGTAGTTACTCCCTCTTTCTCCCAGCTAGTTATATGGTTTGACGTTACTATGCCTTGCGGCAGCGGAAGGCCCATTAATGGGATGTTAGAGGCATATGGAGCTAATGCCTTTGTATAGCGAAGTGCTTTCCTCCAGTACCTCAATGCAGTGGTCAGTAAAGGGGGTGCAGTTGTTGGGATTCTACTGGTTGGTAGTAGAAGTTTATGCAATTCCCCCTCTTCCACTCGCGTGTACTCATAGCTATCTCCTGCAGATTGCGCCCTGTTATCCAATACGCAAGCCACTGCAGTTGACTGGCATAGCAATATGCTTTCATGTCAGGGACCCCCATTCCCCCATTCTTCGTCCCCAATTGAAGTTTTTGCAATCCTATTCGTCTGCGCCCGCTCCCCCAGATTAGTTCAATCAGTAGAGTATCTAGGGTTTTGAATACGTGGGCAGGGATCACAATTGGGAGATTAGTAAAATAATAAAGCAATCTGGGGAGCATCACCATTTTGGCGATAGCCACTCTCCCTTCTACCGATATTGGTAGTGAGGTCCAGAATGTTATTTGTGCTTTAAGTGCGGTAAGTGCCCGGCACAAATTGCCATCTAGCATGTTCGCAGATTCTCTGTATACTTGAATGCCAAGGTATCTAAAGGTGACTGGTGCTGTCTGGAACGTCCAGCGGCCAAACCTTAATGGATCGACGTGTGCAGTGTCAGTAAAGAAGTATGCATATGATTTGTTCTCATTTAATGTGAGCCCGGATAACAGTTGAAATTCGTATAATATGGCCGGGATTGGTGCATGGTCTGCCTTAAGGTCATTGAAGTATAGTATTAGATCATCTGCATATGCAGAGATAATGTGCGTGTCATTTCCTATTCGTATACCTTTGTGTGCTGCCACAGTCCGTAGTTTAATAGCTAACGGTTCAAGTGCTAGTATAAATAATAAAGGTGACAGTGGGCATCCCTGCCTGGTACCTCTCTCCACTGTGTATTGCGATGAAATATGGGCACCCGTACGAGCACGGGCCGTTGGGTTCGTATATAAGAGGCTAACCCATCTAACATAAGCATCCGGAATAGCAAATTTCGAAAGGGTACGTAACATATAGCTCCAGTGTAATGAATCAAACGCTTGGCGTAAATCTAAAGATACACACCCTTGTTGGTTGTCTGTTATTACTACTCTCGTCATGACTTGGTGTAGTCGTCTGATATTAAGAGCTGTGCATCTACCGGGTACAAACCCACACTGATCCATATGTATTAATTTAGGTATAAATTGGAGAATTCTGTTTGCTAGCAATTTACTTAATATTTTATAATCCGTGTTTAACAGTGAAAGGGGGCGGTAACCTGCCATGTCCCTACTCTCTCTGCCCGGTTTCAGCATCGAGACCACCACTGCTTGCATTGTAGTAGGTGGGAGAAAGCCTGTGTCAATCGAGACTTGGTATAGCTTTTGTAAGTGAGGGGCCAAAATTTGTATGTATTTTGCATAAAACTCAACTGGTAGCCCATCCATACCTGGCGTCTTATTGCGTGGAAGTTGTTTAATGGCTGCCCTAATCTCTGCTGTTGTTACTGGCGCCTCTAGTTCTTTCTTTTGATCTGCCGTTAGTTGTGGAAACCGTAATTCCCCAAAAAAGGACTCATAGTCAGCCTCGCCCGGTTCTATTGGCGCTGCATATAATGTCTCATAATATTTCTTAAAGGCAGCATTTATCTCTAGCTGAGTGCGGGCCGGGGGTCCCCCCTGTATATTAATTTCAGTTATAGGTATTACTCCCGGTTTATCTTTAATAATCCGAGCTAGGAGTGAACCTGCCCTGTCCGCCTCCGCATGCTGCCGTTGTGTATATGTACGGTAGTCTATAATGCGAAGCTCCTCTAGTAGCTCAGCGTGTTTTATGTGCGCTTCCTGCAACTTATCACTATTAGCGACATTTGGGCCTGACTCGCGCTCTAGGTCACCGAGGCCATTTTCCACTGCCGTTAGTTCTGCGATCAAATGAGAGCGGGCCCCCACTCGCATGCTTATAGCTGTCCCCCTAATTACAGTTTTAAATGCGTCCCATTCCATCTGTCTTGTACTAGCAGTGCCTACATTTTCTGCAAAGTAATGAGTAATTGCTGAGGAAAGGGAGCTATGAAATACCGGGTCTTCGAGTAATGAAGGGTGTAGTTTCCAGGTAGGTATTGGTGTGGGGATCCTCCCCCATGTTAGCGTGACTTCAATTGGGTTGTGGTCCGATAGTGTTTTCCCGAGGTATGTAGTGGCTGTGACATGAGTAAGTAAACGCGTAGAACAAAATATTCTATCAATACGCGTATGCAACCTGTGCGGTGGTGAGAAGAAGGAGTACTCCTTGTTGTGAGGATTACGTTGACGCCAAACATCAGTCATATACCAGCCGTCTGCCCATCCCTTGAGTGCGTCTGCCTGCCTTTTACAATTAGTACTGTGTAATGGTGGGTGCGATCGATCTAAACCCACATCCAAAACAGCGTTAAAATCCCCTCCTATTATCCAAGGGTAAGTGTCCCATCCCGCCAGTGCATTGGTGAGTATGCCTAGAAATTTATCCTGTTCCGAGTTAGGCGCATATACGCTGCCCAATACTACAGGTTCCCCATCAAGGATACCATGCAATAGTACATATCTGCCATTCGCGTCTATCCTTTGTTCAAGTAGCGAAAAGGGAACGCCGCTTCTTAACCATATTGCAGCTCCCCGGGCAAACGCTGAATAAGAGGTAAAATATAATTGCCCTCTCCATTTCTTGTGTAGCTTTGCGGCTTCTGCGCTAGTCAGATGGGACTCTTGAAGAAAAACAATTTGTACCCTTCTGCGATTGAGTTGCGCAAGTACTCGGTGTCTCTTGTGCACAGAGCCAAGACCCCTAACATTCCAGGATAGGTATGTATAATTACCAGGTTGAGCCATTTAAGTCTGCATAATATAGTGTAACATATCTGCCCATAAACCCGTACTGCTGACCAAAAGAAACTGAACAATGTCTGAGTCTGTGCCCCTATACCCCTTTGAAACTCTCAATACTAGGTTCCCCTTCAGAACAATAGAGGACCAAACAACGACAACAAGTTCAACCAACGACTTGTAAACTTTGTAACATAGTGCAGTCGCCACGGGGGGCATGGTAACTACCCACTGAGTGACATGCATAAGAGCACGTACAACATGCACATTTGCGGTGTCTCAGCCCAAGCCCCATCTATACGGGGAAACAATTCACATCGGGTTCATCCATTATCATATCACAGTATATTTTATACTCATCTGTTTAAGGCGTACTGTCAACATTGGGTTTGCGTAGCGTTCACCCTATATAATCATTTGCGGTCTGCGGAGTGACCAGGGGAAACAACGCCAAGCTGTTCTCAGAGTCTGATTGGAGAGTGTCAGCTTCCGAAGAGTCTACTGAGTCGGCGACGGATGTCACTTCTTGCTCCGCCATCTCCGCCACAGCCCGTACAGCATCCTTCTGATTTACCAAGATCTGTTCCGGAGTAGGAGTTCGATCCGATATAGTTTGTGATTTCTGTCTGTTGTTCAAATTTGTCTTCCTTGATCTTGGTGTTCTTTGTGATAATGGCCGCCGCTGTTGAAGTGTTTGGGATGATTCCTGTGTCGTATTAGGTGTCAGTGTAATTTCTGCCCAGTCCATTGCTTCATCCGGGCTATCAAAAAACAAGGCTTTCTGACCATAGACAACTTTTAAGCGGGCAGGGAAGAGCAACGCATACTTTAGATTATGAGTCTGAAGCGTTTTTTTTACCTCTTGGAACGTGGCTCTAGCTTTCTGCACCGCCACGGTAAAGTCTGGGTACAGTGAAATACGTTTATTCTCGAAGGAAATTGGAGCATTTTCCCTGGCAGCACGTAGAATCGTGTCACGGTCTTTATAGTTCAATAGGCGTGCTATGATTGGTCTGGGTGGCGCACCAGGAGGAGGAGGTCTAGGCGGCACTCTGTGTGCCCGTTCCACACTGTACATCTCCGTAAGGCCCGTCGGTGCAACACGTTCTCGTAGCCATGTTTCTACAAATCTGGTAGGGTTGGTTCCTTCGCTGCGCTCTGGTATGCCCAGAATTCGAACATTGTTGCGGCGGGACCTCCCTTCCGCATCATCCACCCGTTCTTGTAGACCCACCAATTGTCGTCGCAATTGTTCTATTTGGGTAGCATGGGTTTGTTGTTGAGGCGCCAGGTCGTCCAGTATCCCCTTATTAGCTGTCACCCTCTCCGCTAGCTTGGTGTGATCCGCCTTTAGTAAGGTAAAGCTGGTGGTCAGTGTACCTATTTGCGCCTCAATAGCTGTACGGGATTCCCTAATTTCCTGCAGGATCAGATCCAGTTTATCTATAGGTTATCCAGTGTCCGTGGGCGGTATCACATCCAGGTCCGAGGTTTGTGTTTGGGCGATATTAGTTGTGTGTTCCATTAAGTCAGAGGGCGGGGGTTCCGTCTGTTTGGTTTTAGGACGCCCCATATTGATCAGAGTATTCGCACACGTTGCCTCCAGGTTACTTCAGGGTATTGCTTGTTCCTGTCCCCCCCTCCGTCCCTGGCCGGTCCGCAAAACACACCCGTTGGTGCTATCAGATTCTGTTTCCCTCCACCGTGTAGCAGTGTTGGTATTGGCTATCTCTCTTCCTAGGGTGTACAGATGAAATAAGAACTTACTGCCCTGCTGTTCCCCGCACCACCTGCATGCAGTTCATGAGGTAGGAGGGAGAGTGCGACAGGCGTATGCCTCCTCGGCACCCCTGTACACCTGTTGGGCCATGATTGCTCTCTGGGGTGCCCGTAGGCGATCAACAGCCACAGATTCGGTACAGCATATGCTAATTAGCAGCCCACGTAGCCCTTACCAGGACCACTGTGTGCCATCCAATTTGTGCCTGGTATAGAATCTGTTATAACAGCGCTGTAGCAGAGGAAGCAGCACAGGTTATTATGCCCTCAAGAAGGTGGGGGAAACCAGGACGTCGGACATGTGCCCCTCCGAGTCCGCTATGGGGGGGCCGTCAGCCAGTGTGCAAGTGGTGCAGGTCAGCCACGTCAGGAGGGGTGGAGCGCAAGTATATAAATTCCCCCAGTGAATTTTACAGTTCTGTATGGCGGTTTTGCCAGGAAGGCGTATTTGCCGGTGCAGTCTACTACTATGCAGCTGGCTCAGAGGTCTTTACATGCCTGCCAGGGCTCCGGTGCGTCTCGGCATATTCGCGCCCGCCATTTTAATCTTCAGCCCAGCGCACTCCGTACCTCTCAAGTCGGCCCTTGATTGAAGGCAAGTGAGGGCTCCTTGCTTGCAGCGCGGACATTACAAACAGGATCCGGAGTTCCCGCCTGCTATTATCGTCGCCGCCGGGTCTCCGATCGTTGCCGTGGAACTCCGCCTCCGGAACCGCCAATGTGTGTTGCCCAGTATTGCTGCGTGGGCAGATGAGGCGCTCCGTCTTCAATGCCGCGCTCGATTTCAGTTATTAAAGCGGCGTTGCGCTCCTCGCTGTGTCCGCAGCTCAGTACACTGGATTCCAAGCAGGGATGATCACCCGATGTCAGGATCGTTTGCAAAGTGTCGGGGCTCGGCGCGGAGCTCCGTTAGTTCCCGTCCGCCATGTTTGGCAGTCAGCCACGCCCCCCCCAATATATTTCATATATATTATTTTATTTTATATATATATATTTAAATCGATATTTTTGTACTTACCTGTTTAGGTATGGGAATCAATATTTTTGTAGCCTATATATATTTTTCGATATTTTGAACATCAATATTTATGTCATCAATATTCTATCAGTGAACCGGCAGAATAGTATGTGTATTGCAGCAGTGTGGGATTGTTTTCACACCATATATCCGTCAGCTCCGTGGCTTCTACAAAACCCTGCAAAGGCTCCCTTCCTTGTCCTGTCTTGGGGCATGTGATTCTATCCTTTTCTGGATCCATGGCCGCGTTAAAGTCCCCTCCCAGAACTAGTACTCCCCGCGGCAGTTCAAGCAGTAAGGTTCCCAGTGCCGGAAGGGTCTCACCATGTAGCCGGGGGGGAAAATACACCAAGCAGAAGTTTACCGTTATTCCCTCCCATGTTCCTGTGATTGCAGCAAATCTGCCCAAGATATTGTAGCATTTCCGCCCTAATACTAACGAAGTTGAGACCATCACTAGGATGCCCACACCCCTTGAGCCGGAAGTGTAACCCACATGTGCCCGCAGGGCATAACCATATTGGTCCAGTGCTTTGTATAAGTTCCCCCTCAGGTGAGTTTCCTGCAGGAGGACTACATCTGGGGCATGGCTCTTGATGCTTTGTAGGACTACTGTGTGTTTTATCTTACTTCCCAACCCATTTACATTCCAAGACATAACTCTCAACGCCCCTCCCCCCTGGATGCCCAGTGGGTGACAGGCTTGCCTATCCCCACTTGCCTACATCTCCCTCAATGGGTTGATCGTGACAGATCACAATGTCTCTGTACAAGGTGGGTCACTGGGAGTTAGCTCCCTTCCCACCCCTTCCCACTTGTTCCGTGTATCGGTTCCTGTGTTGTATCATTAGCATGTTCAGAGCAAACCTAACAAAAAAAAACTATTTCAGGGTGGGCTAGGTCTGACCTCTGTTGCCCTAAGACCGCGGCAGAGTCATTATAGTCCTGACCTGGGAGTTCCTGCTTCAACTTTTCCTTCTCTCAATCCCCCCACCCCAAACACCAAACCAAAGGATATCGCCTGGGTTTCATCACAATCACATCACAATGTTCGGCCTGCTGTCCTCTCATTAAATTTTGCCACCATCAATGCTTCTTCTCTGGTGGATTCTGCCCCTCGCTGTACAGATCCGCTGTCTCACTGCGGTCCTCATCTGATCGACTCGATATGAAACGGCCCGCCCCACTGTCCGCCAGCCCTCCAGCCATTCCCGCGTTTCTTCTGGCGTGTTAAAATGCCACGTTTTCCCCTCTGCCACAACACGGAGCCTGGCGGGGAACAACATCATATATTTTACGGACTTTGGTCTGTAGCTCCCTCTTCACGGCCTCAAACGATCTGCGCTGGCGTTGGACTTGTAGAGTAAAATCCGGGAAAAAATGGATTACCATATTCTCATATTTCAAGTCTCCATCTGAGCGTGCAGCCTGCAGGATAGCGTCTCTATCTCTATAATTCAGGATCCGGGCTATGATTGTGCGTGGGGGCGCTCCCGGTCTTGGCTTAGGGACTGGCGCCCTGTGAGCCCGTTCAACGAGTAAAAATTAGACAAGCACTTGGGTTGTAGATGTTTAAGGATAAGATCCTCCAAGAAGAGGTTGACGCTCGGGCCTTCCGCTCCCTCCAGCACTCCCACCACTCGTATGTTATTCCGTCGTGCCCTCCCTTCTTGATCATCCAGCTTCGCTGCCAAGACCGCTTGTTGTTTAGTTAGATGATCTACTCGCTCTTCCAGGCTCTTGGCTGATGATTGCAATTGTGTTATATTGGCCTCTTCTGTCAAGACATTATCCGAGATCTTATGGAAGTCTGTCCATAGGAGATTAATGTCCGTTGTCACTGCATCCAATTTAGGCTCAAGTGTACCCTTCAGATCTGCTATTGCCGCCATTATGGCTCCAAGAGTGGGCTCCATAGGTCCCCCGTGGTCCGACTGGTCCCCCGCCTCCACCGCCGGTGTTCTGATCACCGCATAGTTGTCCATTTTGTTGGCTTGGGCCGGGGATTGCTTGGACTTGCCCATGTCTGCCTCTCTGTCCTAAGTGGAGTTGCCCCCGCCAGGGTCCCCTGCTTCACACGGTCGCCTCTGCACCTCACTCCTTTAGGGATCACCTCCTGCATGGTTGTAGTGCGATTCGTGTATTGCTGTAGCCAAATTATTGTCTGCTCCCTAGGCTCTGGCTGCCCAATTCTTCCAGTCTGCCCTGCCGGGTCCCCAGGCCGTCTTCAGTTGCCACTCTCACCTGTGTGGCTATTCCTCTCCAGGAGTTGTTGCACCGAGCAGTCTGGGCAGACCAGGTCTTCTTTAGTTACCCCTCTTGCCTGCATAGCTGCTCTTCTCCAGGAGTCGTTGCGCCAAGCAATCTGAGCAGACCCCACAAGGGCCTTGTCGCAGGGAGGGGGCAGCCCCGCCTTCAGGTGTTCTTCAGGGCTGGTTGCCTTCCTTTTCGCCTTGCCAGCCACTATTTTGTATCCCCCTGCTCCTCTGTTGCTCTTGAGGTGGCTCTATCTGCCTGGGCCTCACAATACCCTCAATCTATTTTCTCCTCCCTCATCCAGCAGCCCTCGTGGCCCGCTCCTCCGCGGTCATCCTGGCCACCCGGTATCTTTCCTGAGTAATCCCCAGGCACTCGCTTCCAGGCTTCTGTACAGGCGACACGCCCGCCCCCGCCCGCAGATCTGGGGCCCGCAGGGGAGAGCGCTCACTTGGGGCGGCCCGTATCTCAGCTCTTCACCTCCAGCCACAGTGCCCTTGTCATTGTTCCCCAACAGCTGGGTCCTTTTTGGTCCGTGACAAGGGGGTGGGTCCCGCCGATCCCTCTGGAACAGCACCCGGTCCCCGAGGCGTTTCAGACGGGCCTTTTAGTTGGTAGGCCCGCGCCTCCTTCTCGGCGATTTCCTCTCGGGCCTCCATAGTCTGCGGCCGCACCTCCGGGTTCTCAGCGGTTCGGTGTCGGGTATGGGGGGAGGGAAGGACCACAAGCTTCCTTCGCCGTTACGGTGGATCGCCTCCTTCATTCCTTGACAATCCTGGGCAGGTGCGGATCTTTGGGACGGATTTATTGCCCAGAACGTCGGTCCTGGTGTGGAGCTCCTCTAGTGTGCGGCCATTACGGTCGGCGCCGTAGCCACGCCCCCCCAGTCTAGAGTCTTTAGCACAATGTTATATAACAGTCCATTCTTAAAGGCCTGTTGACCTTAATAAATGCCTTTAACAATAACTAAGGGGCCCATTACGATACCCGGCGTAAAAAAATCCGCCAGGCATGGAAGCGGCAAAAATCCGCCCGCACACACCGCCTGAACACCGACCACGCCATTATGAGTACACAAACTGAAAACCGCCATCGGCGGAAAAATCATACAAAATACCGCCCGCCATCGTCCGAGTCGCAGTCAAACCGCCCGCCACGGACGGAAACACGCACGACAACACAAAACCGCCCGCCCTCACGGCCGACACACCGCACGTGAAATTACGATCGCACCGCCATGAGCGCGGAAAAACAACAAAAATACCGCCCGCCAGCGCAAACAACGCCGATGAGAATCGACACGGCAGAAGCCATGGCGCCCACGTACCTGCACAGAAACCATCCGCACACAAAACCAATAGCACACAACATGGCCAACAAGTCCACACAGCAAGGCACGCACAAATACACAAGCACAGTACACATCCCGAAAACACCCCCCGGACAAACAAAAATACAAAGGCCAGAACCCCAGACACAACACACCTGAAAACAACAGACCATGAGGACACACCCACATAGGTGAGTACAAAAGCAGCACTCCCACAGACCACAACCCCTTGCTACATTGCAAACCAGAGAGGAGAGGAGAGGACACAGTGACACAGCAAGGACAGCAGCACACCACAGAAACGCACACATCACAACCACCACCACCACCACCACCAAACACCGGCACCACAAACCCCCTGCACATTACACAACACACACCGCACCAGCACCACAAACACCATGGCACCACAAAGGATGCCCAAGTTCACGCCCATGGAGCTGACGGTCATGGTCGACGAGATCATCAAGGTGTACCCACAAATCTATGGGAACATGGTCCAGCACACACCACTAGCCACCAGAAACAGAATGTGGACCCGGATCGTAGACCAGGTCAATGCAGTCGGGACCCTGCCCAGGAACAGAACCGAGATAAACAAACGTTGGAATGACGTAAAGAGCCTGGTCAAGAAGAAGGAGGGCAAAAACAGAGAGCTGGCTGCCGTCACTGGCGGAGGGAATCCCGCGCTCTTTAAGACCTTCAAAGCGTGGGAGGAGAAGGTGCGAGTCGTAATACATCCGGAGATCCTCGCCGGATTAGCAGGGGGAGTGGAGGCTGGTAAGTACAAACTAATGTATACCAGCACACCGCTATGTACACACATGCGCAACCACCATGCCACAGCTCCCAGGGACAAACACCCCCATGTCCAGCACACAATACACAACACATCACACGCACATGCAACAGACACTACCACACACAGGCCAAACCGAACAACTGTAAGATGCGTGGGGACATGTGTACACTAAGCCAGCCACGTAACCACCAACAGGTCCACAAATATGCCAGAAGCGCCACAACGAGCACCCGCCACACCCATGTGTCCGCCACAGCTGCACTAACCGACAAGTAACAGGTAAGTGGCAGGAACACAAAGTGCAGTGGGTCGGAGGGGGACAGCTGAAGTACAACACCCACCAGGCCCCCACTCCCACAGACCAGCAAGGTGGAGCACTCCCCACACCCATGTGTCAGGCACAGCTGCACCAACCGACAAGTAACAGGTAAGTGGCAGGAACACAAAGTGCAGTGGGTGGGACGGTGGACAGCCCAAGTACAACACACACCAGGCCCCAGTCCCACAGCACAGCAAGGAGGAGCATCCCCCACACCCCACACCCACGTGTCAGCCACCGCAGTGCACAACGACAGCCGAAAGGCAGACATCACGGTCCACAGCAATCGGTGTCAGTGGGTGTACAGCCACCCCCACGACCCACTACACCCCCCACCCCCACAGACCTGCAACATGGAGCACCCCCGCTAAGAGCCATGTGGCATCCAGTACAGTGCACGCACGAACAACTTGCAGGTGGGAAACTGGACAGGGCTGGATTACTGGAGGCATGAGGACCATAACACCACCAACACATGGGACATGTCACGTAGCACACGAACACGCAGCACCGCCCACCGTCACGAACAAGTGAACAATGTGCACACGGACATGAACAGCAGACTCACACCCCACATGACCCATCACAGACATAGCAACACCCAAGGAGCCACGTCTGCATGCACAAGCCACACTGAATATAGTCCCACACGGCAGCCACTGTGCAACTCATCACACACAACCGAAACACCATTGAAGTCCTGTCCATGTAGCCCCTACTGCCTGTCAACCACACACCCCACAACTACGCCTATGTAAGACAAACAACACTAGACGCAACAGAGCGGAACAACAGAAATGCACACGAACACCACTGAACCCATCAAACACACAGACACACCATGCACATACAACATACCATCCATCCCATCCGTCAGCCCCAGTCTCATGAAAGGCATGTCATCCGCACAGCTGCCACACATACAGCAGTCACGCTAAGACACATGCCCATGACCAACCATGTGCCAGAAGTCAATTAAGCGCACGACACACTGTGAGCAACAACACACAACATGGGCCACACCCCTCCCCGAGCACTGCAGTGATGCACATGGCACAGGGCAGCACGCACACCAAGGAGATGGGACAACTGCAATACGTTGGCTGGCACACAACTATCACTCACTCATAACGATACGTCCAATGCCATGTCCAGTAACCACAACAGACAGCAAATATGCAGGGCATGTCAGGCATGCACACACCTCAGACCATGCACTGTCATGCTGCCACAACACATGTCACGTTCGGCACCCATGGCTCACAGCATGTACCCCAAAAGCATATACCCTCCCAAATGCGAATCTGGGGCATGGCCCCCATGTTGCCATATGCGTTCCTAAGCGTTCCATTTGAACTCCAAAAGCAAAGTACAAACCAGACCCAGGATGGGCCAGGAGCCCGCATACACCAGAGTCACAATGAGTAGGGGCACAGCAACACACCCATCGGCATGGCCAATCCGTCCCATGCCACATGTGCACAGCACACAGTCCCATTGCCTAGCACACACAACTACAGATGCCACAGCCACACACTCGCCTCCGGGAAACCCATGTACGAGATTGCACGAACTGCCAATGTCAGACGACTAATACATACTTCGCCAGGTGCAACACAATAACAAATCTCATTCTCTCCACAGGTGACGAACTGCTGGACGCTGGGGATGGAGACAGCAGCCAGCACAGCCAGCCTACAAGCCCCCAACGAGGACACACGGATCTGGAGGATCTGTCCACCTCTTCGGACACGGACCACCAAGCTGGCCCATCTGGCGTGGCAGGGCCCAGCCGCTCCCCAGGACCCCTCCTACCCACCAACCCATCATCCAGGGATGCTGAACAGTCCCAGTCCCCTGCTGCCACTGTCGTTGCGGCCACACCCACGGTCATTGCGGCCACTACCACTGCCGCAACCGCCACCATCGCCGCACCGACCACCACCGCCTCCACCACCACCACGTCTTCGCTGGCACCAGCCCCAGCGCAGGTGGTGGCCCGGCCGACTGGATCCACCCTGGGAGCCACAGCGAGGACCGTGGTGAGCAATGTGGCTAGTGGGCAGGCCGGTGGCAGCAGGACTGGTAGGAGGAGCAGGGTCAGGGAAACGCCAGCCTCCCCTGGGAGCCATGCCCTGCCTCAAATGGACAGAGTCCTTGGGGCCTATGAAGAGGCCCAAGGACAATGGGCCAGGTCTGCTACTGACACGCGGGAGGTGCTGGGGGTGCTGAGGTCCATGGACGCCCATATGGGCCAATTCGTGTCCCGTATGGACCAACTCGTGGACCTCATGGGCCAGCTGGTGGTGGCGGTGGGGTCACAGGCAAGGCCAGCAACACCACCTCCGCCACCACCTGCTAGGGCGCAGGCTCGGGCAGCAGTGTCCACTTCCCCTGCGTCCACAGCCAGTGAGCACACCTCACCCACCACCAGCAGGTCGCCACCACACACCCCCTCCCAAACGTGGAAGGGGCCGTCCGAAGAGGAAACAGATCTCCCGGGAGGACTTCGCACGCTCCAGTCGCAAGTGAGGCAGCCAGCCAGCCTTCCGCCAGCCTTCCTTGACCAGCCACTGCATTGACTTGCTCTACGATCCCACTCCACACAGCCATCTGGATGGCATGTGTGTGTTGGACTATGGACATAGAACCAGTGGGTACACCCTGATCATCACGCAGCCATGACCGACAGCTCATTGTCACTGCACGCACCACTTTTGTCATCACCTTACACACAATCACATGTCACAGTTTGTAATAAATGCACCTTTTTCACTAACTGCTGTTTGTGCCCTGTGTCTTTATTGTACGGAATACAACGGCCACCTTGGGCGGAAAGGCACCTGATGCGTGGCATGGAAATGGAATCCGGAGGGCCTGTAGGGACCTAGGGGTGGGAGACAGAACAGGAGCACATTCAATGAGTGTGTCACACACCCATCACACAGTACATGTCAACAACTACAAGCAATGTACACACATCGCACAGAGCAATAGGGCACAATGCCACAGCCACCAACAGTGGCATACTACCCTGGCCATGGAGCGTTGACACACTGCACGCAGTGAACATACGGCCACCCTGACACAGCACACACACACCTGCATAGATACAGACACATCATCCGTCGTACATGGACACTCACCGTCAAGTGAAGTAGCGGGCGATGAGCTGCTGGCGCACATTCCCAGCTTCCTCCTCTCCGCTGTCCACCTCACTCGAGCTGTCCTGGTCTGCGGGCTGGGGCCCTGGTTGATCTCCGTCATCCACAATGAGGGGGATCTGCTTCCGAATGGCCAGATTGTGCAGCATGCAGCACGCCACCACTATCTGGCACACCTTCTGTGGGGAGTACGCCAGTGCACCCTCGGTGCGGTCCAGGCACCTGAACCTGGACTTGAGGAGGCCAAAGGTACGCTCGACCACACGTCTGGTCTTCCCATGTGCCTCATTGTATCGATCGTCTGCTGGGGTGCGAGGATTCCTCAATGGACTGAGCAGCCATGCCCCATTCGGATACGCAGAGTCACCTGGGTGTGAGGGACACAGAGAACCGTTGCTATTCCAACTGGACAGGGGACAGCATCGCACAACCAGCACGCTACACCACTCCACATACTCACCGACAATACAGCCACGATCCTGTTGCAGATTGGCCATCAGTCGTGGCAAGATGCTGTTGCGCATTATGTGTGCGTCATGGGCCGAGCCTGGAAACTTTGCACACACGTGGGTGATCACCATGTCCGCAAGGCACACCACTTGCACATTCAGGGAGTGCGTGTGCTTCCTGTTGCGGTACAGGTGCTCAGTGGCCTGTGGTGGAACAAGGCCAACATGAGTGCAGTCAATGGCTCCCACGACGTGTGGGATTCTGCCAAGGGCATAGAATGCACCCTTCACTGCCGCCAATTCACGAGCCCTGGGGAATCTGATGTACCTGTTCCGGTACAGCATCATGGCTGCCAGTACATCCCTCAGCACCTTGCTGAACATGGGCTGGGACATCCCTCCTCCACTGCCCACTGTGTGCTGGAATGACCCAGTGGCGAAGAAATGCATGGCGGCCATCACCTTAGCCGTGGGGGTGACAGCAGTCGGATACACCCTGCGGGGACGGAGATGGGGCTCTAACATGGCACACAGTCGATGCAGAGTTGGCCTGTCCAGCCGAAACTTCCTGATTACCTCTGTCTCGTCCATGTCCGCCAGCAATTGGTATGGGCGGTCAATGTTCGGTCTCCGCCTGGGTTAAATGGCAGAGGACACATGTCAAAGCAACACGGCACATAGCAATTTCGCATACACATCACTGACATGACTGAGCAAGCACATGAGCCACAGCCCAGCTGTCAAGCTGGGACGGCACGGCCACAATACACTTACACAGGTCTCCCAACAATGGCAATGGCAAGTGAGACATACCACTGCCATGTGCATGCACATGGGGATCTAGGCCCCAATGACTTGCGGGGCGTGCTGATGGGGACTGACTGCATATTCGTCAAGCGGCAACGCCACGGCAACATGAGTGTCTGCTGAGCATGGTACTGCTTCCGAGGCTGGATGAGTATGGCACACGACGACGACGATGTGGGCACGGGCTGAGCGGCCAATACAAGTGGGACCTGTGGCACGAGGGGATATGAGACAGTAGTAGGTGTCAGCACTGCACCCTATGTACAGCACCGTACGGATCACAGCTCCCGAAACATTGACTGGTGTCCACATTGACAGCCCCATGCCAAGACGGCTGTGTGCTTGCAGTCACACGTCACAGGTGAGAGGTTACATTGCACGTGCCAGGTGGCAGTCGTACATAGTGGGAGCTGGCATGTGTGTGCATGTGTCTCCTGTTCAGGATCCACCAGATGGGCGCTGACTCTGTACTGACCATTGGACACAGCATGTTCCGTGGAAGGCTTGTGTGTGTGGGATGGTGGCACTGGATGTGCCTCCGTTGGGTGGGGGGCCATGCACAGGGCGGGTACGTCGATGATTGCGCATTGTTGGTCACGGTGGGTGCACCAGCTAAGATGTGTTGCCCTGTGTTCAATTCCTATGTCCGCATGATGATGGACTGTGGATGTGGGCAGACTACACATTGGTCGATGTGCTGTCTATATGCATGTGCCTTCACACCAGGCACAGCTGCCCCTGCACATGTGACCCCTGCTGGACTCGCTGCTGGGTCTGTGGAGCTGATGCACCTTCTGCGCGTGGGGCGGACAGCTCTCCTCACTTCCCTCATTGCGCATGTCATGTCTTTGCCGCAGGTGACATGGATCATGGAGGGCCCACATGTACGCGTGGGTAGGCTACACATGATTGTTCACTGGTCGCCACCCCCAGTCAGTGTTTCGAATGGGAAGGTTGTCGTGCTGGTGGTATGTTCGATGTGGCGGATGGGCGGGCCTAGGTGCGGGCTTACATTCCGGACATGGGGGGTAGTTGGATTGGCGACTAGTTGCAGTACACACGGGACACGTCTCTTCCTTTCCACATCTGGGTCATCCCTTGTACTAACTGACAGTGATACAGTCATCTTCGCCCCAGCCCTCATGTCCTCCCTCGCCCCCCAATATGCATGCTCACCTGCGAGGCTAGCGCTTGCACAGGCAGCCCCAAGCTCGCACCAGAGAGGGCAAGGAGTGTATGTGTGGGTCCAGTTGCACGAGTGGGCTGTCTCAGGGTATGATGTGTGGCGGGACACCGTCCACCTGCGTGGTGCCCCTAATGGAGACCCGGCCTGCATGGACTATGCATCACAGTCTTCGCCTTCCGGATCCGCCACCTGCGACACCCAGTGGCTGTGGCTGCCCTTGCGGCCATGCCGCGTCCGTCTGTGGCTGATGGCCCACACATTCACTCTTTGGCCTCTCTGGGGAGGGCTCAGGGGTGGTGGCGCACGCGCTTGCACTTAGTCGCAATGGCATGTGGCGTGGTTGGTATGATGGGCAATGGATGGGATGGTGCGAGCCACCTCCCGTGACGTCAGTGCTGCTCGTGCTGTGGTGCGTCCCCCTACACTTCCATTTGACTTTTTGCCATGCTGGACGTTGAGGTTCTATTGCCTGCGTGATATGACCAGGAGGAGCGCGAGGAGACCTCTCACACACCATGCTCCACTGCCATCCCGTGCCCTGTATCGCCTGTGCGGATTGACTATGTTGGGGTTACACCTGGTCGACTGGGGCTGTGTGTGTCTTGTCAAGGGGCATGGCGGGCGCACAACAGGATCCAGCTCGTCCACAGAGGGTGGGCTGAGGTGCGCCTGGTACCGCTTTGTACGTGTGCCCGGCTGCTGTGCACACACGTGTTCACTCCCCCCGACAGGTGTCCTCTCACAATGCCCAGGGAAGCGGTGGTGTACTGTTCATGAGCCCTCCCAACACGGCGTGCTCCAACTTGGCATGTGCGCATCTACCCGTCGCACCCACCCACCTGAGCACTGCGTCCATACGACTTCACACGACACATGTGTGTCTTCCACAGTAGTGCTACTCATTTGCGTTGACATCCAATACCAGTGGACTACATGGTCATGTCACGACTGCCGTGTACTTCACATACTCTCATCCTCTCTCATTCGTACTTGTGAAATGAGTCAGCGGAGACAGTTCTGGTTTCAAACATTATATTGAGTCTTCTGTCCTCTGTGATGCAGTATAGTGGACACTACTGGCAGCGGAATACATATTGAGGATATACTGAGCATGATTACAAATGGGATAGGGTGTGGGGTTACATCTGCTTGGCCAAGGCTGTGCTAATGTACATTTACGTATAGCTGCGGAGCTGCGGACTTTGACACAGACGGTATACATGTAGCCTACCAGACCGCTCGGCATCATGGGCACAGTCCATCTCAGTTCCATGTGACAGGTTTGCTGCGGTTGTTCCTCATGCACGCGTGCATGTGAGATGACATCAGGGCATGTGCTTGTGTGCATGCAGCGGCGTGCCACTTGTTGTTGCACTGTGGTGGTTACTGGACATGTCACAGTCACTGGGGTCGTGTTGTTGTTGTATGCACTTGTCGTCCATGCAAAGGTCCTGGTATGGGATTCCCGGGGCGGGGGTGGGAGGGGTGCAGCACCCACAGACTCCAGGCGACCTATTCATGTCCACTGAGCGGTGTGTGTGTCCATGTGCGCTGGATCCATGTCGTGTCCTGGTTGTTCGTGCAGTTCCGTCCATGTGGGTGCGATGCACAGAGCCCATGCCACTGCCTCCCACGATGCATGCGGTGTTCCTGGATGTGATGGGGAACAGTGTGCATGTCCCGGTCATATCCGATGTCATGGCGATGTCATTGATGGTGTGGTTACAGTTGCCGGTCGTTTGGTATGGCTGTTGTGGTGGTGACTGGCCAGTCCGTGCAGAAGCTGAGCATGGGTGCGGGGTTGGACTTCATAGGTCAGTCGGGGAACCTGCGTTGTGGTCCGACGTATTTACAGGTTGTCAGGTATGCGATGCCGTCCAGCAGGGCTTCCATGTCATTGGTGGTGTACATGTTTGCCAGCCAATGAAGCGGATGGTGGCTGTCAAGGTGTTGTTCGTAGGTTGTCCCTTGGAGGACCATGATGGGGCATGCTGGGTGACATTCGATGTAGCTGTTCTCGATGATCCGTCGTGTGGAGGCACAGTGGTTCCATTTCAGTGCGCGTGCGATGTTGGCCACATACGCCATGCCCCCATAGGCAGAGCAGGCCCTGTCGTGTGCGTCCAGAGGGAGGAGTAGTGGTAGCAGGTCCGCCTTCAGACATGCCGGGTTGGAGAGGCATATCTCGACGGGATGCTGGTAGGGACACCTCCGACAGTAGAAGACGGGCATGACGCAGTTGAACAATGTGATGCGGTAAGTCAGTCGGTAACTTACGTTCAGCAGGGACAGGAGATCGCATCCCAATGTATGTATCGTGCTGGTTTGGTACAGCTTGAGCTCTTCGGCGTAGTTGGGTAGGTGTGTTGCGGTTGCCATTTCGCAGCGGTGCGTTGTGGTGGCGTGCTCCGGCTGTGTGTGCAGTCTGCAATGTGCACGCTCCGAGGTTGCTGTGAGCTCTGTGTAGTCGTAGGGAGACAGGACTTGTGTTCTGTTGGCTTGTTTGGAGGACACGGGCCCTCTTCCCACATGCTTCTCAGACAGTTCAAGGTCAGTGCTGTGTGACTCCTTCCAATTAACTTGCATGTGGCCGACATGGGGGAGTGTTTTCTTCTTTCTTCCCCGTCCGTTGTGTGCTTCTGTGATATGCGCTATCTGCCGTGTGGTCGGTCTCCTCGGCATGCCTGTGTTGGTCTATTCTTGGACAATGGCTGTATTCACCGGCTTCTGTCGTAGGGCTGTGGTTTCGGTGTTGGAATGGAAGGTCATTCAGTGCTGTCTGCTCTCCCTTGTGTGGGCGGCAGGCTGCCTTTCCGCTCTGCGTTGGGCCTTGTGTGTGGATGTAATTCTTGGGCCACCTGTTGTCGGTCACCGGGCTCTTTGGTGTTCCGTTTCATGTGTCTTGTTCATATGTGCAGGGTGGTATGGGTTTTTCAGTGTGGTACTGGCGTTCCTCTTCCCGAAGGGGCCCTGCTTCTCCTAGTTGGTGTTGCCGCCGCTGTGTGCTTCGCCATGTTTGTTACACTGGGGTGTGTCCTGCTGTTGCGTGACTTCACTGACATGTGTGCGTCGGTTGTGTGGCGTTGGGTGTTGTCCGTGAATTGGGCGTTGGGGACATGTCTGTGGCCGGCCTGTCACGTGTCATGTGCGTTCGGGGTGGGGCTGGTGTGTGTGCTGCTTGGTTGTGTCCCTGTGTCTGTGTGCGACGCATGCATGGCGCTGCGGTTGGCCTCTGCGTTGTGCGCATGTGTGTCGGCGTCATCGGCGCTTTGGGGCCGTGACGGGGTGGTTGGTTCCTAGTCCCAGGTGGTGTGTACACATGTGTTCCGCGATGTTAGGATTTGGCCTGTGTGTCATATGTGGATGCGATGGTGGATGTGTAGTGTGCACGCGCTGGTGGGGGTTGTCCGCTTTTTCCTCCCTTGCACTGTGTGCGCTGTTTGCGTGCACTTGTTGTGTGTGTGCCTACCTGCGTCTCCGCGGTACGTTGCGTCCTTGGTGGTGCATCAGCAGAAGCATGGGAAGGGCCTGCAGTGCTGGATTCATGCCCGGGGTGCCGCTTCTTCGTTGTCCGTGCTCTGCGTCCGTGTTTCCGCCTCTCTTTCACGTGCGGTGTCTCTTTGCCGTGGGAGCCGTTTGTTTGCGGCATCGTAATTTATGCGCCGGGCGGGACGTGTTTCGTCGGACGGTGTGTGTCAGTTGTGCTGCGCCGCTACGTGTGCGGGCGCACTTTGATGGCGGACGGTGTTGCTGGCTTGCCGGCGGTGTTTGGCCTGCTTTTCGCATCGTAATTGGGCGGGCATGTGGACTGCTGCGTGCCGGCGGTAACTGGTGGTTTTTGCATCCGCCAGCACGGCGGTGGTGCTTCCGCCCGCCATCGTAATGGGCCCCTAAGTAAGGTCTACCACCTTTCTTGTAACTTTTCATAACAAAAGGATTTGACCTAATACATCTGTCATAACAGTTCCCCATGAACCAATCAAGCCTTTAACCTGCATCACTGGCTTGTTACCATAACCAACTGTTGCCTCCTGCATTGAACATACGATGGCAACCATCAAGCATACATTTATAAAATTACAAATATATACAAAATTATAGCTGGCAAAACAGTATACAACCACTCTGTAAAAAGGTTATCTCAGTCCATATATTCTACCCCAAGGGTTTGTTCGAAGGGGTAACTAAAAACCGAACACTTGCCTTCTATGGTAATCAGTGACATTCTACATAACAAAATACTGTCTACAGCCTTTAACAAAGTGTAATAGCAAGCCATCTTTAAACGTCTATTGGGTTTAAGAAACAATTTTCAAAATGCATTGGTCAGGCAAACTGCCTTTGTTGTAACTTTTCATTATAAGCAGATCAGACCTACTCAGGCCTATTAAATTCTGCATAAGCTTTCCCACAGGCATGCAGACAGAAAATTATAGATATGCACCAAATTACAGTGGTCAAAACAATATTCGACCTCTCCTAATAGGGTTAACAAGGATTATCAAAGTGAAAATGTTCCACCTGCTGGGTTGTCACAGGGAAAACAACACCAAAATACTTGTCTACTACTACAGTCTGTGAGAATCCATGCAACTCAATACCTGCCTAGAGGCAATAATACAGTATAATAACAATCCACCCATAAAGGCCTATTGACAAGACCATATGATTTTAGCCTTAATTAATTTATTTTATTTATAAAGTTTTATATAGCACGAACATGACCCTTGCGAATATCAGAGCACTTTACAATAATCAAGGCCACATGTATAGAAATAACAACATCCTCCAAGAGGAATAGGGTATGGGAGAATCCCCTAGAGAGAAAACAACAGGTTTCCAGGTGGACAACAACCCATGGAACAACATAAGAACATAGACTGTGAGAAATAAGCACACATGCAGGCTATGGGATAAATCATGTCCTGGGATATAGTTCATGCGTTCTGCGGCATACATTTGTTCATCAGTATCCTTTTAATTTCTTTCTTAAATGAAGCAGTTGAGGAATTCATTCTGATATCAGGGGGAAGGGTGTTCCAGATTCTGGGGCCATGTCTGAAAAGGCTCGGCTATAGGTTTTTCTTTTTATAAAATTTTGGTGGTTTCAGCAGTAGGGAGCTAATGCCTCTAGATGCTCTGCCGCCACCAGACAGCTCTAGTTTTTGTGCAAGGTATCTCAGAGTGTAGGAATGGAGGGCTTTATGAGTCATGCAAGCAATTTTGAAATGAATCCTTGCCTCATATGGAAGCCAGTTAAGAGATTTCAGGTCAAGAGTGATGTGATTGTGTCTTTTTTAACCTGTAATGAGCCTAGCAGCAGAGTTGAGAGAGGCCCTTAGTGGGGCCAGCTTAGCTCTGGGTGGCCACATAGGGTTGCATCCCATAGTCCATCCTGGGAATCACTAGAGCTTGAACAGCAGACTTGCGGTCATCCGGGGGAAGGAAGGGTTTTATTTTTCTCAAGATGCTCATGTGGAAGCTCGTTCCTTTAGTGGCAGAGCTGATGTGCTCCTGCATGTTCAGACTCTTGTCCAGCGTTATTCCCAAAGATCTCGTTGACTCTATAATGTGAAGTATATAATTGAGCGGTGTTAGTTGTTTAATCCATTCTGCGATGTCCGGTGAGTGTTTGGGTGGGGCAATTAGTAGGAATTTTGTTTTGAGAGCGTTTAGTTTGAGGTAGTTACCAGTCAGCCAGTTTTGTGGTTTTTGTAGGGTTGAGTTTAGAGACCTAATATCTTTGGGAGAAAAGATTTTTAAGTACAGATGGGTGTCATCTGCATACATGTGATAGTGGATGTTAGATAAATTCAACAAATCTGTTAGGGGTTCCATGAATAAGTTGAAGAGCTTGGGTGAGAACGAAGGCCCTTGAGGAACTCCTAATGTGACATGTGTGGGGTTAGATAGGGACATTTTGACCTTGATTCTTTGCATTCTGTTCTGGAGAAAAGAGGCAAACCAGTTAAGAATGATCCCTGATATCCCCATCCTACATTTAAGTAGGTCTAAGAGGCTGTCATGTTTGACAGTATTGAAGGCTGATGAGAGGTCAAGAAGGATAAGAAGGCAGGATTCATTCTGGTCTAACATTTTTAGCGCATCATCAACAGTGTGTGTGAGCACTGATTTGGTGCTGTGGCCATGGCAGAAGCTGGATTGAAATTGATCTAAGAGACTGAATTGGTCAATGTGCTTGCAAGGTTGAATATGAACACATTTCTCTTGTGTCAGAATCGTAGAGATTGGACAGAAGTTGTTTTAGTCTGAGAGGTCCGCCGTCGTTTTTTTTAAGATGGGGGTAACCTGCCCCACTTTAAGGCACTCAGGGATCGAGCCTTGAAATAATGAGGCATTCACTATTTTAGTCCAGAGAAGGAGTAAGTACATTTTGATCTCACTAAAGATGTTTGTTGGTAGAGGGTCGCTGAAGTGGTTTGCAGGTTTTATTGTTGTAAGGATTGTGAGGATGGCACTTTCTTCAAAGGTTTTTAATATGCTCCACGTAGCATTGTTTTTGGGGCTGTGAGCTGAGATACCCGGTGTCTCAGCAACCAGGGTAGGGGGAGAGTTGGGTTGCTTCTTGGATTGTGATTTGACCAGTTTGAACAGTTTTCTTGGACTATTTCTAGCTTTGTCTAATTGACTTCAAAAGAAGTTCTCTTTGGAGCTTCTAATTTGGTTGTTGTAGAAGCTTCTCAGGAGTTTAAGATTTTTAAGGGACGGTGATGATCTCCATGCTCATTCAGCTAGTCTAAGCTTATGCCTTTCTATGTTAAGGCTGCCATTGAGCCAAGGTTTGGAGTCTTTGGTAGACATTCTTTTTAGCTGCAGGGGTGCTATTGAAGCTAGAATGTTCAACATGGAGTTTGTAATGGTTTGTGAGGTCATGGACATCTGCCATATCCAACGGGGGTGTCAGGATGATTTTGCCGAGGGGTGTCAGATAATTCAAGTTGATACTCTGCGTGTTCCTTTTCCATTGTTTGGGTTTCTTTGGGTTGCCCTTTCTTGTCTTCACTGATTCTGTGATGAGGAAGGTGGTGCAGTGTTGAACAGTCCAGTCACAGGGGATGACAGATTCCAGTTGAATGGTGTTGTTCTTGGCAATGATAATGTCCAGGGTTGCACCCAAGTTACATGTGTAGGACTGTCACACCCAAGTTATGTGTAGGATGTTGTATCCTGACCAATCGGATTGTATGGAATCTGGTAGTAGAACCTTGTGGGTCCAGATTCCATTCAATGTCAGTTGGCCCAGGCTTTTCTTTTAGAGAGACATGTTTCTGTTTCTCAATAAATACATATCATCATCACACGTGGCTGTCATACCTACTACAGAATATTACACTGGCGATGATCGGAACGCTGTCAGAAAAGCCTGGAGCACTGCTAGAGCTGTTGGGGTAAACAGTCGGCAGACCAGAAAGTGTCACACGACACTCGAGGAGTAAGGAGCTGGCAAATTAAAGACATCCCATTGTTATGCAGAAGCGGTGATTATCAGCGATCAAGTGCCTACGAAGGTTTGGGTCAATTTGTCAAGGTTCAGATGTCGCGCGCATGCTCCTGTCTAACCAAGGCTGCGCCGATGTAAGGTACGCTAATCCGCCATTTTAACTTGCCTGTCCTGTCATCACACCAGTCAGGCATCGTAGTGTAAGGCCTACCGATTTTAAAAATTGGGTGAAGCGCTCATTGGTGGCCGTTTTACGTTCGTGTGGCAAGTTGTTGACATCGTGGTGATCGGTACATTTTGCGGTCAACTGCAGCACTAATTGGATGGCATTGTGCTGTAAGGTAATTTTTGCATTGGTAAAACCATGGTGATCCTCACACCTGAGTAGATTGTTAATCAATCAGTGCGGTCAACGACAACATTTATTAGATGACATTGTGCGGTGAAGTAATTTTTGTACTTGTTAAACCACGGTGATCCGCACACCAGAGTAGCTTATTGTTCTATCTGTCGATATATATATATATATATATATATAGATGTGCGAGCTACAATTTGTCATTACGGTGATTCGCGCACCTAGCGGACACCTGCTGTGACTGCTGTGAAGCTTCACAAATGAATATTGTGCTGTTACCGGTTGTGAATTAGTACAGTGATTCACACACCCAGTAGACATAAGACTTTAATTTAATTATAAATGTGTCATTATTTAATAGCAAAATACTGAGAATCTGTACAACTTATATACATTTGTACTTTTACATCAATCTTTCTATTTTTTTAAAATATTTTGTCCTCTTTTCAAGTTTCCGTACATGTATGGTTGTTGAGCATATCCATAATTACATTGCAAAAATATCATAGAGGTAACAATGGAAAGATGGCTTTGAAGCTTATTTAGAAGCCATTGGAGGTGATGTGTATACAGACAAAAGGAAATTAGCCATATTAAAGCATTGTTTGGGGGCAGAAGGTAGGCGTGTGTTAAGCCATTTACCACTTTTGGTTGGGGATGAAGATGATGAGGAGGATGTTGATGTTTATGATACAGCTATGTCACAATTGGATACTTTATACATCAAAAAGGTTAATGAAGTTGTTACAAGACACACATTTTTAAGTAGAGCTCAACTACCAAATGTATCCATTGATTCTTTTGTTAATGATTTTAGGATTCTTGCAGCTAAGTGTAAATATAATGAATTCCATGATCAGATGCTACATGATCAATTGGTTCATAAAATAGGGGATGTGAAATTGCAGGAGAAGTTATTAGGTGCAGAAGATCTTACATTAGGAAAAAGCCATTGACATTAGTCATAGATTTGAGGAGATGAAGTTGGGTATGAAGGAACTGGCTGCAAAACTGACTTCTGAAGTACAAGTAGTAAAGACAAATGTGAGTGAGCATAAGGCAACCAGTGAAAGTTGCAAAACTAGACCTAAGTTAGGTTTCCAGGGCATAGAAAAAAGATTATGTTTGCTTTAAATGTGGCCTATCTGGTTACTTAGCAAATTACAGGTCATGTCCTGCAGTAGGGCAGATATGTAGTTACTGCAAGAGTAAAGGACACTATGCCAGAATGTGTAGGAACAAGAACAGGTACAGAGACAGAAACTAATCAGTTCGAGTCAAGGAAATACACCAAGAGTTTGATGATTTATCAGAGGAATTTGTTCTAGGTATTTATGAAGTCAATGACAAAAATAGAGACTTTCCATTTTGTGTCATTACCATTAATGGAGAGGATGTCAAAGTTATGGCTGACTCAGGTGCTCGACACACTTTAATAGGTGATTAATGGTTAAATAAATTTCTGAATGTTCAATTGTTACCATTGGACATAAAACTAGTGGGGTATGGGACTAAACCCATAGAAGTCTTAGATTATTTCATTGCTGAACTACGTTTTAAAGGCAAGTCCGTTGTTGCGAATGTGTATGTTGCTAAAGAAGGATCCTGCTTGTTGGGTTGGCCACAACAAAGGGACTTGCTCATTACGTTAGATCCCAATCATCCTAAACAAGTTTTAGGATACAGTGACTTAGGGCCAGATGTACGACCATTTTTGCGAACCCGTTTGCGCATGCAAAAACTGCATGGGGAATGTACAAACCCTATTTTGCGATTCGCAATTTTTTGCGACTCGCAAAATAGGGTTTTGCGACTCGCTATTAGGAAGGGGCGTTCCCTTTCTAATAGCGAGCGCAACCCTATGTAAGAATGTTTTGCGTCCGCAACTGCGGGCGCAAAAGACTCGCAAATTACCACCCTCTTCAAGAGGGTGGTAATGGGGTTGCAAAAGGGAAGGGGTCCCCAGGGGACCCCTTCTCCTTTGCAAATGCATGGGGAAATATTTTTAAGGGCAGGCAATGGTCCCAGGGACCACTGCCTGCCCTTAAAAAAATGAAAGAAAAAGTTTCTTTTTTAAATACATCCCGTTTTCCTTTAAGGAAAACGGGCTGCATTTTTAAAAAAAAACTGCTTTATTTAAAAGCAGTCCCAGACATGGTGGTCTGCTGAGCCCAGCAGGCCACCATACCTGGGAGGGCCTGCCATTCCCAATGGGGTCGCAAATTGCGAGAGGATCATTAATATTCATGAGCCTCTCTATTTGCCACCCCATTGGGAATCGCTAACAGTGTGAAAAATACTGTTGTGCATTGGAAATAGCGCCTCGCAAATTGCGATTCGCAAAAAACTCGCAATTTGCGAGGCGCTATTTCCACGGTCATACATCTGGCCCTCAAAATCTAAAGTTATTGAAGACAAATCTGTTGAATGGGAAAAGTTATTTCCTAAAGTATTCTCATCTAATCTGGGATTATTAAAAGATTTTGTACATAAAATCATATTACAACACAATGCTGTTCCCAAGGTACACAAGGTCAGAAATATTCCCTTATCAATGAGACAAGCTTTAATGGAAGAACTGGATAGGCTAAGTAGTCAGGACATAATTGAAGAGATTGAGTCCTCTGAATGGTTGTCACCTGTGGTCTTTGTACAGAAACCTAATGGAAAAACCGACTTTAAGTTGATTTGAGGGAACTAAATGAGTGTGTGTGTGGGTGGATCGTCATCCTTTGCCGAACCCTGGGGAAATGTTTTCGGCATTGAAGGGTGCCACTGTCTTTTCAACATTTGATCTGTCCAATGCCTATCATCAGATTGCCTTACACAAGGATAGCAAACCTTACGCTTCATTCATAACACCTGAAGGAGCATTTAGATACAAAAGAATGCCTTTTGGTCTGATTTCTGCTTCAGCTGTATTTCAAAGAGTTATGCATAAACTGTTCAAGGAGGTAAAAAATGCTTTGAATTTTCAAGATGATATACTAGTTTTTGGAAACAACAAACTAGATCATGCAGAGACTTTATGTAAGATGTTAATTATTCTTCAGAGTCATGGTATGTTTTTAACAAAAGAAAAATGCAAATTTGAAGTCGAATCGGTGGATTATTTGGGGTACAACATCAACAAGCATGGAATTTCTCCGAAGCATAATCTGGTAAAGGCTATAGAAGAGGCTCCGGATCCTCAGAACAAAGATCAGCTTAGATCTTTTCTTGGATTAGCAGAATATTATGCTAAATTTATTCCATTGTTTGCTGATAAGACAAGTCACATGAGAAATCTCATGAAAAAGAATCAACAATTTACATGGACTGAAGCCTGCGCCATTGAATTTGTATATCTGAAAAAATAGATTTCATCTGCTCCTGCATTGGCAACCTTCGACACCCGAGACAATTCAATTATCGTTACGGATGCAAGTAATGTGGGAATTGGTGCAGTTTTAATGCAGAACCATGAAGGCAAATTGGTCATCATTGCGTTTGCGTCAAGACCACTGAGGGAAGCGGAATTCAAATATTCTACACTGGAAAAAGAGACCATAGCGTGTTGGTGGGGAATTGAGTAATTTTGTTAATATGTTTATGGCACACAATTTAAAGTAAGGTCAGTCCATCGCCCTTTAGTATAGTTAATCACCACTAAGGGTTGTGGTAAGGCTACACCCAGAATTGCCAGATGGCAATACAAACTGCAAGACTTTCATTACAATGTTGAATATATTCCAGGTGCCAGAAACATTTTGGCAGATTGTATATCTCTTTACCGATCAAAGAGAAGAGTGACCAATGTATTGATGAGGATATGGAGAGGGTGGTATCCATTTGCGAGGTGTCTAGTGGTTGTATTAAACAGGACGAATGAAAGTGTGCGTGCGACAATGATGAGGAAATTAGGAAGTCATCAAATACAACAGGTCACAATGGCCAAAAAAGAAACAATTGAATGAAGAACTGTCTGTGCAGCTACTTTCTTTTGGCCACAATCTTTTAGGTACTTTCACAACCTTGCTCATACTCCACACATTACCATCAGACAATTCTACTACCTGATGTCCGACTCTGACTATTTTCATGGGAATTGAAAGCTATTCATCATATGTGTGTCTACTCCAAATTTCTTACAAACGACATAAAATGTCACAACTACTTTACCACCATTATTTTGCCCTGTATGGGCCACAGCAGCCACTGTCCTTATTATGCACATAACAATGAAATAAAAATTAAAATTATAATAACAATTAAAAACAGATCTTGGTGCAGCCAAATTGATTATCTCTATACTCATTTTCACCCTAGAATCGAAATACATCATACAGTTGCAAAGCAAGGCCCCCAGAGGCTTAAACAATGAGGAAGAGATGTGGATCCATATAGGTTAGGACACTGACACACACACCATAACTAGGTATCTATCCAGAACATTGGTTCAGTTACCCATTGCGGGCTAGATTGATGAGAGATAAGAAGTAATATTGGCCCCTTAAGTTATGGTGACATCAAATGTCATAAAGTGTAAATACCTTCTTTGGAATTTGGGAATGCACTATTGTCTTACCCTATATAGAATATGATTTAGTTAAGGTCAATGATCGCACAGGAATGAACTGGGGAGAAAATGAGTATAGAGATAATCAATTTGGCTGCACCAAGATCTGTTTTTAATTGTTATTACCATTTTCATTTTTATTTAATTGTTATGTGCATAATAAGGACAGTGGCTGCTGTGGCCCATACAGGGCAAAATAATGGTGGTAAAGTAGTTGTGACATTTTATGTCGTTTGTAAGAAATTTGGAGTAGACACACATATGATGAATATATATTTACTAAGGATGTGCATTCCTTTTGATAACAAAGGGGTTATATCAACTTGAAAAATGATTTATGTTTCAACTAGAAGATATTCACCCTTTGTATGTTTAGAGAATTAGACTCTCTATGATGGCCGCCACGTTATCCTGATAATTAGCAGAATGTGTATTTTTGGACACTTTCACTGTCACTGACTTCCGGTTAGCTTGCATTACAAAACTTTATTTAAAAAATGGACAGAATGTTATTAATTGTTGACACTGAGGAAGGCGACCGTGCCGAAACGCGTTTGTCATCCTGGTTACGTGGATTAAACGACTGAAAAGTTAAATTGCTCCAGAGTGCGCTCGTTTGTTTAAAGCAATTTCCAGGACGGGAGAATTGCGGTTGAATAATTGATTCCACAAAACCACCTTGCGGAGAGCGGCACCTGCGGAGTGTGGAGCGATGGCGGGTGGAATGGAGTTGTGGCATATATATATATTCAAGTATGCTGCTAGCAGATGTTTACATTTTCGGTACAGAAAGCAGGCACGGACCACGGTTCAGTGCTTATTCGTCACATGACAACGCTTTCCGTCATTTTTCCCCTTTTAAAGTGACAGTGCATGTTAGGGAACGTTCTGGTTCCCACCTTATAGACACTGAAAACATACTCGCAATGGCAAACATGTATAACCAAATTGTTTTGCATTTGTCAATTTTCTTGTAAAACATTTTATGCGCTTATTTGGTAAACAGTATCAGCTTAATTCTGACCATTTAGCATTTTATCCATTCATATTTAACAATCCAATAAATACAAATAAATATATACTAATAAATATTACATACCATAGCAGCCAAAAATGTATACACATGGAATTACGAATCAATGATTAAAATTTTAAACCAATGTTCATAAAATTGTTCTTTAAATGCTAAAACCATTAATTTGTTAAAACATTATATAAATAATTTTGGTTTTAAAATCCTTGCTTAATGCAGCTATTTTACTCTTTTAGTTACTTTGGTTTGTCATTGTAGATTGTATCCTGTCCAAGGCTATCACCTGATAAGATAAAGTGCTGGTGCAAATTTGATCCTCATACTCAAAATTAGGGATTTGGACCATTTGGTGACCTAACATTGTAATAAAAACACCACTTAATGTGCAAAAAAGAATTTGTAGTTAAAAAACCCATCATTTTTATGGTTTAGGTCAGGTGGCAGCCTCTCATTGTTTGATTGTATAATGTTTGTATTTTTATTTTGTTTCTTTGTTTTATTGCTCCATTTTTTCCCCCTTTTTTTTAATAGATTGTTGCAGTAGCAGCTAAATTTATAGTTAAATTATGTCCAACATTAAAACCAGTGTTAAAAGCAATTTTCATGAGTATTGGAAACAATAAGTATTACAATCAGAATAGCAAGAAATCAATTATATGCATGTATATAAATCTTCTGTGGTATTCAGTCCACCCGGGCTCTTACTGTCGAGATTTAGAATGTACTTCGTTTCTAACCTCCGTAATGCACCCTCTCTGTCACCTCCCCTTCTATTTTTTGGTATTGAATCTATGAGGTAGTATGAGAGGTGGTGGAGGTCACGATTATGCACTTCTTGAAAGTGTCTGGCCACCGGATAGGTTGGGTCATGATTTGTGATGGCCCGGATGTGTTGTAGAATTCTCTTGTTAGCAGGGAGTTTGGTACTCCCTACATATTTAAGATTACAAGAGCATTCTAAAATATAAATGTCGTAATCAGTTTTACAGTGTAGAGAGCGTGGAATTTCTATTTCTCTAACACTGAACGGTGTTTTATATGTTTTTTTGTTAGTACCGTACTGACAGGCTTTGCAACTTTTACATTTCGCAAAGCCCTTCCTTTGTGTTAGCCAATTTTGTTGTTCTAGGACCTCCGGACTGCTTTTGACCAAACTTCCGCTCATAGATGGCGCTCTCCTGTATGTTATCCCCAGGGTCTTTGTTAAGCTACCACCTATAACCGGGTCACTCAACACTATGGGCCAGTTCCGCTCTATAATGTTCTTGATGGATTTTGTAAATTGTAAGCTAGAATTAGCCTCAATTGCATTGTTTCTTTTTGTTTCTCAGTATCTGTTTGTTTTGGTTTTAAAAGTACATTTCTGTCTAGGCCCTGGGTTTTCTTGATAGCTGCATCTATGGTCCTACTCTTGTACCCCCTTGCTAAGAATCTTTTTTTACTCTCTAGCTGTGCCTTTTGTAGATCAATGGGGCTGCTGCATATTCATTTAATTCGCAACATTTCCCCATAGGGGTACTGTTAACCAGGTGTCGTGGGTGGAAACTGGTTGAGTGTAGGACCGAATTTCCTGCTGTTTCTTTTCTGAATAATCTAGTTTCCAGTTTGTTTTCATGCACAAAGACTTCTACATCAAGAAAATGAATTGCTTTGCTGCTGATAGTTGACGTGAAGCTTAAGTTGATATCATTGTTGTTGATATCCCTTACAAAATTGTTAGCTTCCGTTGTTGACCCATCCCACACAATAAATAAATCATCGATAAATCTCAAGAGCAGTTTAATATTTTTGTCCATATAATGCTTGTGTGCTACACTAAGGACCAGCTCCTCCCACCACCCCATGTGCAAACATGCATAGCTGGGGGAGAAGCTGGCCCCCATTGCAACACCACGCATTTGTTGGTATTATATTTTGTCAAATAAAAAAACATTATTGTTTAGACAAAAGTTGGTCATATTGCTTAACATTGTACAGTGTGGTGTCAATCTTGATTTACCTCTGCCCAAATAATGTTTTAGTGCCCTTATACCATCTCTATGATTAATGCTGGTATAAAGGGACACTACATCCAAGGACATTAAAAGATAGTTCTCCTTCCATTCAAAGTTTTGAAGCTTTGCTAAGAAGTCACTTGTGTCTTTAATATACGTAGGCAGAGATTGAACCAGTTCCTGTAAAAAATAATCAATGTATTGGCTTGGTTCTCAAGTAAACTGTTCTGTGCCGATATAATAGGACGGCCTGGTGTTTTTTCGCTTCTTTGTGTATTTTTGGGATGAAATATAAATTGGGGATTACAGGGTTTTCTTTCCGTATGAATTTGTATTCCTCCAAGGTCAGGATTCCAGCGCTCTTCCAAGCTAGAAGTTTTCCATAAAATTTGTCATATATTTATTTTAGTGTCCATATGTTACTGATCTTATAACATGCTCTGTTGTTTAGCTGAAGCAAAGCCTCCTCCATATAGTTCTTTCTGTCCCACAAGACAATATTGCCCCCTTTGTCGGCATTTCTGACAATAATATTGTTGTTTTTTTGCAATTTGGTAATCAACTGTTTATATTGCCAGTCTTTACTGTTCCGTTTGCGCCTAGTATATTGTATCCTGAAATTAAGTTTCTTGATTTCATTGACTACTTGTTCATTAAAGATGTCTATACTATCCCTGGGCATTATTGGATTAAATGTAGATTTTCTTTTAAAAGGTGTTGCTTTCCTTGTGGGATTAGATTCTTGTGTTGACACATTTGCTTCTTGTGTTGCCGCATCATTATTTGGGGTGCAATAAAACATACTGTCAACATTCTCCACGGTGCATGTATTGGTTGCTTCCATCTGGAGTTCCATTAACGTTTTCAGCAGAGTTGTATCCCCACTGTCTGATATCCCCTGTAAGTTTTCAATGGGACTTTTTGCTTCCTCCATTTCTTTTTCTTTATCTTTTTGTTTGTCTTTTAGTAGAGCATGATGTTTTGCTAACTTCAATTTTCTTATGAAACGGTAAATGTCCATCCTAGTGTTCGCGTAGTTGAAATTAGATTCTGGACAATATGAAAGGCCTAATGATAAGATTTGTTCCTCTGCTTTGCTGAGAACAATACTAGTGAGGTTAATTAACGTTTTGGCTGTCGTGTCGCTGTCATTTATTTGCGATTCCACCAGCCTCTCCCTCTCATCTTTTTGTTGTTTGGCTTTCCTGTTGGATTTTCTCCTCTCCCTCCGCCTGTGGTTCCGCCTCTTCCTCTGGCGTTCTGTTGAGTCCTCGGGCGGAGGGTCGCCCGTCGTTCCTCGACTAAAAAATTCATTTCTTCTGCCGGGGTTAGGTTTGGCAGTACTCTCCTTGGGATTGTTTGTTGTCCCTCTGATTCCACTTCGCTTTCCACATTGGAACTTAAATACGAATTTGACGTGTATGGGTGTCTGTCTTTGCTAATAGAGGCACTGGTTCCTGGCTCATTATGTGTTTTAACTTTGTTTGATTTCATTGCATCATATTTTCTCGAGAACGTAAAGATGCGCCCCGTCTCGTAGTCTACCCTGTCTCGATGAAATTTGAACGCCTTGCGTTCTTTGATTTTATCTTCTTCTTTTCGTAACCGTGTCAACATTTCATCCCTTAGTTTCTTTTCTTCCTCCCCTTTATTTAATTGGGTAATCTCCTCATTCAGTTTATCAATTTTTTCTTGGAGCTTCACCCGGTCTGTCTCTGCATATTTGACGAGGATTTCTACCAACCTCCTGGATGACTCTAGATTACATTGCGCCTAATCTCGCATCATGTTGGGGTTCGGTTGGTCATAACTCTGGGCTATTAAGATCCTCAAGCCCCTCGGAATTCTCCCTACGTCGAGGTAGCGCTGCAGGGATTTATGCTCCCACCATTTGCCCTGCTCCGCGCGCATCAACTTTTCTAGCGCTCGCATTTTGTCTTTGATGTTGCCATGACTGGATTTATCGTGGTGTCCCTTTCTTGTGCAATTATGCTGCTTGGAGGTACATTGCTAAACATTTCAGAGGCTGCCGCCTCCCGGTCCCTCAGCGTGTCCGCCGACATTTTGGTCCTTTATGTTGTTCAATAATAGTGGTCTTAACGGGTAGATTTCTGCTAATGTGATTCTCCCCGTCACTACTTGCACACCACTCTTCCCTCAATGCCTTTTGCTTCCTACCTTTGGCGTTCAATCCCCGTCCGACGCGTCCTCCGACACGGCACCCGAGGAGTTCGCTTCAGGCAGTCAGTTTCCTTGGCCGCGGGGGGGCCGACGACTTGAATCCTTGCGGAGAAACCAAACACAATTACTTCCGGAGTGTTGCTCGGAAGTAATAGCTTCCTGTAGTCGTCGCCTCTTCGTGAGTGTGGGTCCGTGCTAGACCGACTGAAAAAAACAATGGTTACAGGGACCTTATAGATAGGTTCACATTTTACCCTCACAAAAACATAGAAATGTAGCAGTTATAATTATTCTTATAGTTATACTTATATTAAGAAACTAAAACTTGTGGTCTAAAGTTACGACACAAGTTATAGTTTCTTCAGATAAGTATAACTATAACTGCAAAATTTCTATGGTTTTGTATGGGTAAATCATGAACCTAACTATAACGTCCCGATCACCTTTTGTTTTTTCAGTGAATTTGAATGTTTTTTTTAACGTAAATTCATTTATAATTAGATCCGCGTGTACCTGCGGATCCGCGGAGGATCTGCATTCCTAGATATACAAAGTTTTATTTCCTTAATAGCTCTAACACTATTGAACAGATTTACACCAAATTAGAAAAAAGGGCTCTTTCTGGACCAAGAGCTACCTTCCTGCCAAATTTGGTGTAAATCCGTTCAGCGGTTCGGCCTGTAGCTGTGTCTCAAAATTGCAAAATCCCCATAGACATTGCATTGGGAAAATCGTTTTAGGACCCCTTTCTTTTTCTTGCCCCCTGCTTGACGAATCCCCCCCTAAACTTTCCATGCAGAACTAGGAAAGTAGGACACTTTTTTGGGAGAGCTTCGTGAAGATTCGTCAAACGACACCAAAGTTATTAACAAAACCAAAAATACTTTGTCTACAGGAAAAGTTGGTCCTAAATATATATATATATAGATATATATATATATATACATATATATATATATATATATATTTTAGGTCAGCTGTTCCATAGGGTAAGCATTTTTGGTGTTGCTAATAACTTTGGCCCTGTTTGACTAACCTCTACGAAACTTTCCAGAACGGTGCTTCTTTATGACTAGTTTGTGCATGGAACGTTCGCATTGATCTGTCAAGTGGGGGCTGAGAATAAAAGGGGGGAGGCAAAATGGAAAATCCCCATGCATTTTCCCTAGACTTCTTTAAGAAGGGCTACAGGAAAAACTGCTGAACGGAATTACATCAAATTTGGCAGGAAGATAGATCCTGTTCTGCAGATTGTGCTTTTGGTGATTTAGTGGAAATCCATTCAGTCTTTTTTTTTTTTTTTAACATAGGTCAAAAATATTTGCATATCTGGATGATTGGGTAACCAAGAGGCTCGAGAGACACTCGCTTGAGCACCAATTTAAAAATGGAGCTTTCTGATTGGATAAGGGAGCTTTTTTCCCCTTAGGCCAATTTGCTCCTGCGGGAGTCAGACTCCTGCAGGAACGAGCTCTCTGATTGGCTGCCAGCAACATCAGAAAAAAGTTGGTGGCAGCCATTCCAGGACTCGGGAACTCAGTCCCCTGTCCTGAAGTAGTAACTTAAGAAAAAATAAGGTGGCAGGGTCGGGATACCCTGCCCTTTAAGCCACATGGAGGGGACCCATAGGGCCAAAATCAAAAACAAATCAGCAGTTTCTGCTGCGATCCCGCAAGACTCCCACTGGATCGGAAAGAAAGAAAATGCCGGTCCAGGGCTGGTTTCATTAATTAAGGAAAGGGGGGGGGCTCGATCAGCCCTCATCCCTGAGCCATTATATGCCTCTGGAGTGGAGAGGTGTGGTGCAGCGGCCAGGGCAGCTGACTTCGGAGCACAGGGTTCACGGTTCGATCCCCGGCTCCGGCGGCAGCTCAGCTCAGCACCATGTGACTCTGGGCAATAGCTCACTTAATTTCCACGACGGCCCCCAGCGCCTTGAGACCCGTAAGGGTGAGTAGCTGCGCTATATAAAAACGGACTTATTTACTTACTTACTTACCTGTTTTACCAAAAAGGGGGAGGGGGGTGAAAGGACACCTCCCCGAGCCATTATAAGCCCCGGGGAGCTCAACCCGGGGCCGAAATCCTTTATATTATATTGTATTTATATTTCGGAGCAGGAGGATTAACGACTCCTACTCCCTTCAATAGGCGACCAACCAAGGGGTGTTCGCCAATGGATCTTCAATTAACTCAAAGATGATCAGCTGAAATAGCTGATCTGGAAGTATTAAATGTATGATAGGCTTTCCCTTGAAAAGCCAGAGAGGCTAGGAAATTAACCACCAAATTTACATCTGCTGAAATGGGATCTGAATTAATGTCCATACACCAGCTACACCAGGCCAACCAGGCTGACTTGTAGAGTTTAAAAGTGCCAGGGGCCCAGGATTATTGAATGAGGTGGACAGCCTCCTTCGAAATTCCTGGGATTCTACAGGAAGACCTGAAATCCTCCAAGATATCAGGAAAAGTGAGCCCTCTAGAATCATGTTGTGACAAGCTAGCTGAGGGTTGAGAAGAAAATCGGGAAAGTGAGGAATCCAAACTGGGTAATCCCGGCCAGCTCCAACAGAGTTGATTACCAAGGTTGAGCCTGCCAAAAGGGGGTGATTAGAACCAGAGATGAAAGTTGTCTGTGGGCCTGAGCTAGTACTTGCACAATCAGGTAGAAAATGGGGAAAGGCATTGAGAAGAGACTGTGGCCAAGTTTGAAGAAATGCATCCATGGCCAGAGCCAGAATATCTGGTCTCCAACTGAAAAAGGAGGGAAGTTGGGCATTCGGTCGAGAGGCAAAAAGGTTGATTGACATGTTGCCAAAGTTGAAAGAAAGACGATTGAACACTGAAAGATGCAGATGTCCAGGAGTGGATTCTCCATTAGGGCTCTAGGGCTGTGCCCCTTTGCTCCTGTGATAGTCCTTTACATTCCTGTACAAATATTAAATGGATTGATTTATTTAGAGATACGGCTGTCTGTCCCAGGATGTCTGCCCCAAATCGCCCTGAAGCAGGAGACGGAAGCAAGGCAGTAATCAACTTTCTGAACTGTGATGCACTACACAGGGCCTAATGTTCTAAAGCCCTTCATAATAAAGCATTGCCATTGTATTCTAAGGCAGTAACCACTATCAGCCGATCTTGTGACATGTGATACTGGGGTTGTCTCTAGCCACTGTGCTAGATTCTTAAAGAATATGTTGCTCTTCTTATATAGAGTTCACTATGTCTATTTCTAGCTCCTCCCTCTGTTCCATGCAGTTCCCCTTGTGCTCATGTTTATTTCGTTATTATCATTATCATTTCACTAACTGTTCAGCTGTCCTCCTCTTTTGCTATCTCTACCTCGTTTATGCTTCTCCCTTCCACTTTGTTCAGTCCCGCATTCTTAGGATTCTGATGTTTTATGTTTTGATTTGGTCATTATCATTTGCCATGTGATACTGTAGGTTTTCTCCAGCAATTTTTCCAGGTTTACAATTTTGAGTTACCCTGTGACCCAGTGCTCATTGTTTTTACTTAGTGCTCATTGTTTTCACTTCAAGCGTCTCACTTTGTGCCATACTGTTCTTTCGTTGTACTTATGCATTTCATTATGAGTTTAATCATGTCACTCATTGTGTAGCTGTCCTCCTGTTTTACTGCTTTTTTTACCTCTTCCATTCTTGTATCCTTTTACTCTGCTCCTGAACCTATTCTCTGTCTTTTCTTTGTGTCCACACTCTTAGTCTGTTCATTTCTTCACCCGTTCTCCTCCCCCCCGTTTTCACCCACTGGATCCAGCTTCACCCGATCAGACCACACCCCTGTGCTGGGACCACGCCCTCTGCACTCGCCTCCTCTTATTCCCTCCTCCCACTCCCACCGTGACTTCCGCATCCGGCAGTCATTCGAGAGACGGACGTCACTTCTCCTCTAAGTAAGTCCTTGGTGCTTGGGCCCATGCTCGTTTTGACGTTCTTCCCCGGCCCACCTGCTCTAATCCCCGTGTACCTTCCTCCCCAGTTTCTATGCAGGTCCCGGGCTCACCCGCCTGTGATATCTTTCCCCGTTGCCGCACACACGCAGCTTTACTCAAGGTGAGTTCCCTCCGGTTTCGCCTCGTGCCTCTCCACGCCACTGTTTCCCTGGCTCACCCCGTTTGTATTCATTTCCAGCGTGTCCTTTTGGGCCCTGCCCCCCCTGGCAGTACGGGGACTATCCTCCCTGGCCACACGGTTCTGAACAGGATTTCCAGACTCCGTGGTCTCTCTTTCAAGACGTCCCATCCACTTGCGCCCAGTTCATCACTACCCTCCGGGTAAGCTCCCCTTTTCCCTTTCCGTGTTTGTTACCCACTGTCCGGTCGGTACATCACCCGCTCTGCTCACCTACCTCACGTCACCCCTTACTCCGTTGGTCGGTTGTTCTACAGCGTGTACTCGTTTGGGTCACTTACGCACACACCCTCACCCGTCGAGTTCACACTTCCTTCCTTCCCATGCCATCTCATTTCTCCTCACTTGTACCATCTCTCGGCTGTTACCTTTCCCTTTTGTTTTGTTTTGTTTTCTCTTCTTCCCTTTACCTCACCACTTCTATTCGACCCTATGATCATTTCACCTACTCCCTTGTTGTGAACCATACTCACGTACTCTGTGACCATCGTCTAGCTCAGTATTTTCCATTGGTTACATTCGCCGTTTACTAATTGCTTTCCAGTAGACTGTGCATCACGATACGGTGTATGAACATTTATTTTCTACTCATGCGTTCTTTCTCACTGTGATTCCGTTGTAGCATGTCATGTGATTCATTCTATCAGTATCTACTGTGTACCACTATTTTTACGTGCTTGCAATTTTGGTCACCTTTCTGACTCCGTCTAAACACCGTCTCCGTGATATGATTTATCTGTGTACTGACACAGTTCTGTGTTTTACACCATGTCTTTCACTTCCACATGGATAGCAACACATGATGGTTCTCTTGTGCCTTCGCACTACATTTCCAGGATGCTTGTTTCACCTTGTTTGGTCACCTTTGACCAGTCCATGCAGCGTCACCATCTGTTTTTATACTGGTCTCCATTCTTCACTGCTAGCACCTCCAACGACCCTTGTCACTGTGTACAGTTGCACAGCCACAGTCTGTTGTCATTTAGCCATGTTTCTTTGTATTTTAGGCTTTCCTCTGCTGTGTTGTTTTGTTTTTTTGTACCTCGATTCACTTCATGTATTTCCCCTGGGGTTTCCTCCACCTTTTCTGGTGATAGTGCGTGTCGTTGTCACTAGTTACGCAGATACACATTGTGTGTATGAGTGTTCCTCATCATTTGATATACTTTGTATCTTTCCCAGCCCTGAAGAGTCACAGGACTACCACCCATTGTGACAAAACACGTGTCGGCTGGTTCTTCCTTTTGCTTTGTTTCATCATTAAATAATCTTGATTCACACAAATGATGTCGATCTTGAATTGGGCAACTTTTGAGACTTTGTTTTGATCTATTATCCCAACTACGTGTGCACAGGATAGTGTTCATATTACCAGTGTGGGTTGTTGACTCACACGATTTACGGGGGTTATTGGGTTATTTCCCCCAACCTGTTAGCACCGTACACATACATTAGCTAGTGTTACATAGACGCGTACGAGTCTGAGCGCCATTTCCCTGATGTACGGAAAACCCTTCTCAGCTTAACCACTATCAGCCAGTGACGCTTTCAGCATCATGGTTTTGGGCACTGGAGTCTCCGTCCCTGCGTGAGAGCAGCCGTCCGTCATTCACAGGTACAGATCCCACCCTTTCATCACATGTAGGAGTGGATGCAAACATGTTTTGGTGCCTTGTCCTCTGCAATGGTAAGCGTTAGAATGCTAATCTTCTGTTATGTATATTGTTCTGAGACCCCTCGCCATGCTAACCTCCCCCACTGTGCAAGTCACTGGCCCCGTTAGAAGTGGAGCTGCTGCATTTGTTCCCCTGCTAAATAGATCCAAAAGACGAGCAGGCCAGGGTTCTTGTTCCCTTGTGCAGTTGCTCCAAATATCATACTCAAGGGCAAAGCGAGAGATATGTGCTTACAGTTGACAGTTATCTGCTGTATGACATTAAAACTGGCCCAATCATCATGCCCTTAACAACATTAATGCCAAAAACATGGATTGATTTACAATGAGTGTTAAAAACTTTAAGGCAATGCATGTCAGCAATTTAGTTCCTCTCTTATTTCAAGTTTTACTTAATCTTGCCTCTCTCAAGAGTTAACTATTTAATCATGATGTGTTTCTTTCTGTAATACCAATCTGCAACGACATTCAAATTTTCAGGGAGGTAAACCGCTCTGACCGATAGATTCAGTTGAAGACAGTACTCCCAAAGGTCTTTGGTGAGATCTGCAAGAGATTTGGATCTTGAGATGGTTTATATATCTAACTGCTGACAGATTGTTCATCCGTAAGAGAATGGTGCATTATGCCCTGTCTTTTGTAAAAGATTGGATGGGAACGGAACCTGCAAGCATCTCTAAATAGTTGATTTGCATGAATGACTCCTTACTTAACCATGTACCTCCAGTCGAGAATTGACCACATCTTGCGCTCCAACCTGTCTGACTTACATCGGACTCTAAGACAAGATCTGGGGCAGCAGAGAAAATTGTTTTCCCGTTCCAAGCGTCTAAGTGAGTCAGCCACCAAAGAAGTTCCTCTCTTGATTCTGGATCATGGGAAATGGGATCTGAATAGATTAGGCCTCTGCCGAGATGTCACATTTTTAATCTTTGAACGGCCCGATAATGAAGCGGGACAGGAATTATTGCTTGAATAAGCCAGAAGACCCTCAAGGTGAGCCAGAGATCTGAGAGAGAAATAAGTAAGGGTTAAGGAATGCTGAATTTCCTTTTTATGAGAGCCATCTTGTGTTGAGGGAGTTGGTGGGTAGACCAAGAGGTATCTATAAGGAACCCTAGGAACTCCTGACATTGAGAAGGAATAGGTGCAGACTTCTCGATATTGATAAGGAAATCTAGGCGAGGTAGAAGGTCGACAAAGATGCATCCATGATCAGAAAATCGTTGAGATGCACAATTAGTCTGATCCCCTGTGCCCTGAGGAAGGCTACGACAGATTTGAGAATCTTGGTGAAACACCAAGGAGCTGATGATAGGCCGAAGGGAAGAGATTTGAAGCAGTAGAAGGAAGGACACCATTGAAACCGGAGATATTTCCTGTGTGAGGAATGAACCGGAATAGTAAGGTAAGCATCCTGAAGATCCAATCTTACCAGCAAGTCGTCCTGGAGCAATATGTCTCTGAGGTGCAGAATTGTCTCCATCTTGAAGTGATGATACACTATGAAGTTGTTGAAAACTTTTATGTTTATTACAAGGCAAAATGTTTTGTTCTTTATCTGTACCAAGAGGATGATACTGAGGAAACTCATGGGGTCGAACTCTATTTGTTCGATAGCTTGTTTTGTAAAGAAGAGACTGAATTTCGTCCTGGACCAGAAGGAATTGATCCTGAGAAAAATGAAGAGTACGTGGAAGTTTTAACTGCACAGGGGGCTGGTAGAGCTCTATGTAATACCCTTGAACCGTTTGATTTCCCAGGGACCTGTGGTGAGAGAAAGCTAAGCATTCAGACAAAGAGCTAACCTGCCTACTACAGGAGGAAGGCCAGAACTGGAAACTCTTACCTGAGTATTGCTGTCCTTTATTCCTCTATTCCCTGGACCGGAAGACTCTGAATCAACAGCGATAGAACTGAGGTTTGTAGCAAGTGTAGATGTCGACTTGGGAGCTTTGCTCGAATGAGCCTCTGTTAAGGGATTGTACCCTTGAGCAGCAACGGACAGCAAAGCAACTCCTGCCTTTGCCAACCCTGGCAAAAACCCGAGAAAATAAACTTTTCTTCAGGGAGAGCTGGGCCTTGTCCATCGTGGCAAACGTGGAGACATATTTTCTGAGTTCTTTAATAAAGGAATCCCCATACAGGAGGCCTTTAGCATGTGGACCTTCTTCCTTACTTTAAAGACTGCTAAGCTTGGGGTCTATTTTTAATAACAAACTTTTTTGCCTCGCTTGCCTAATGTCAGCGTTGGCATTGCCAAAAATGCATATAGCCAGTTGGGTCCAATTAGAGTGGGTATTGGAATCAACTTGAGTGCCCTCAATTTTATGGCAAGACCGGAGGCTCCTATTATGCTTCTTTTCTTGCATTTATTAAAACAGCAGCCAATATAAGTGAAAACTACAGTTCCCAGAGGGCCTAGAGACCGTAGGCCAATGGGAACAGTGAAAAAGAACATAACATGTAACCAATGAGCAGTCAGCCCTCCGATACTACGTCACAATCTGACTGCGAACAGTCCTCTTTTCTTGCTGCTCGCAGTCAGATAAGTGCCTTCTCTTAGTTGCTCTGTGCTATTCATGCTTTATTGTATATTAATCATTAATTGTGCTTAATTTTTCATTACTTAGTGCCTTTGCAGTGGCCTCGCGCTTACCGCTTTCAAGTTCTTTCACTCGCGCTGTTCAGTGCTCAGCTGTTTCTTTGTTCACTAGCTCGCGCGCGCACCTCGACCGTTAGGTCCAGCGCGTCTCGCGACGTCTGTCCGCCTTTCTTCCCTTCACTGTGCGCTCGTTCCCCTCAGCGCGTCTGTTCTCATCGACCTTCTGGACATTTCTGAAGCCTCGTCCTTCGCTCCGGTTTGGCACCGCCTTTCAGGGGAGTGGCTTAGCTTCAGTTCTGCCCCTTTCAGCTTCCTCATATCCCGGTCTCAATTTTTAACCCTTTCTTCCCCTGACATTTGGTTTTGCTCGTTTAAAATGGAATTGGACAGTTCACCCGGGTCAGACATGAATAATGATGAAGGCCTTTAATAGTGATTTGAATACCTTCATTAATAATTCAGTGGAGAATGCTGTTGAGGCTTCCATGAAACGCCTTTCCAAAGGCATGGAGAATTCTATGCTCAGTCTGTTGTCTAAAGCATTGGCCCATTCTGCGGGGGATAGCAGAAAAAGGAAGTTGGTACCCTCCGTGTCTTCTAATGTTACCAAAAGTGCGTCACGCTTGATTGGCGAGGTTTCCTCGCTCCAGACTGAGGACTCTGCTCCTCCCAGGCCTCCTTCTAAGGAGGGGTTATCATCTTTTGACGGAAAGAAAAAAGCTAAGGTCAAGCACGTAGAGGTACCTAAGAAGTTTGTAATTTCCACCATTCTAGACACAGACGTTGATATGGGTGATGAAACTGATGATTTGCTCGATGTTTTTGATGTTTCTGACCCTCCTTCTCCTCCCTCCAAGAAGCAAAAATCCGATTCTTTTGCCTTTTCTCCAGTTCTGGATTCAGAGGGTGTCCCCATGTTTGATCCTTCCACCCTTCGTCACCCTAACTCCACGGAGTGGTTCCCGGCTTCCCACGTGGGCGATTACATTTGGGCCAGGCTCCGCCTTCCTCTTGACAAATCTGCCCGAGCTAAATTGAAGTCTGAGTGCCCTAAGCCTTCTTTGCCTTCCAACATTACTGCGGCTCCTTCCATAGACCAGCCTCTTCTAAAGTTTTTCTCAAAATTTGGCAAGGATCCCCGCAAGGGGGTCGATAAAGCTTGGTCTACCTGCCAAGACAAGGTTCTGGATATCGTGGGCCCTTTAGCTCGCATTTTTGATTTGGCAGAAGCTGCTCGCTTGGAGGGTCATGATTTGAACGCCGAGGATATCTCCTTATGGGTCCGACGAGCCTTCTGTCTGCTAGGTAACGCCAACGCAGCGATTACTCATGAACGCCGCAAAGGGCTTCTCATCAAGCTTGATCCGAAACTGGCTAACCTGGCTCCTCTAGATCCTGGCAGTAAAGCGGATGGTCTTTTGTTCGGGGACTCCCTCGTCAAAGATCTCAGCAAATTCGTCTCAACTTTTGCCTCTCTGGATAAAGCGCAACAGTCTATCAAAAAAGTTTTCTCCCCTCGGGTTTTTGGACGGGCCGGCAGAGGCAGGGGTCGCTCTTCCGGCCGTTCCTATCCCAATCAAGGCTCCAGAGGCTCCTTCAACTCAGGCTACCAGGACTACAAACCTCAGTTTTACCCAAAACGAGGTCGTGGATACAGAGGTCGCGGTCAAAAGAACTTCCGCCACAACAACATCAACCAACAAGGTAGGTCTTCCCCCAGTGGGGGGTCGTTTAAAACTATTCATCCAAAAATGGCGCACTCTCACGGCAGATCCCTGGGTCCTAAATACAATCCAAGGTTATCTTATAGAGCTTTACGCAACACCTTCCCAGACAGTTTTTCCCCCTCCTTTAGTCTTTTCAAACGACATGTCTCATCTCATTTCTGTGGAGATTCAAACTCTTCTCCAAAAACAGGCCATTCAAATCGCTCCTTTAGATCCTTCAGGATTTCTCAGTTCCCTTTTCCTTGTCCGAAAGAAAAACAAGAAAATGCGCCCTGTCATAAATCTAAAAGTGTTCAATCAGTTCGTGGTGTATCGCCACTTCAAAATGGAAACCATCATTCATTTGCGGGATACTCTCCGCCCCAACGATTGGATGGTCAGATTGGACTTGCAAGACGCATATCTAACCGTTCCCATTCACGCTTCTCATTCCAAGTTCCTTCAATTCCAATGGTTGGGCGTCTCCTACCGGTTTTGCTCCCTTCCGTTCGGCCTTTCATCAGCACCTTGGTGCTTTACAAAGATCATGAAACCAGTGGTGTCTTATCTACGATCCCTCGGGATCAGGCTTCTCATCTACCTAGATGACATTCTCCTGATGAATGGGGACAAACAGAAGCTTTTGTCAGAGTTGAACGCGACTCGGTCGCTCATGCTGGGTCTGGGTTTCCTTCTCAACATCGAGAAATCTTCACTCATTCCGTCTCAAAGCATGGAATTTCTGGGCTTTCTAGTGGATTCCTCCACGGCATCTCTTCTTCTTCCACAGTCAAAGGTTTCGGCCATAAAGACAGAAATTTCTCAGGTCCTTCACACCTCTCTGATTTCCCTCAGATCTCTAGCTTGAATCGTAGGTCTCCTCTCTGCCTCCATCCAGGCTATCTTTCCAGGGCCGCTTCACTATCGCGCCCTACAACGTCTAAAAATCCGGCACCTCCAGCAGGGTTTGGCCTATTCCGATCTCATCGCTTTAGATCACGAGTCTCGCGACGAACTCCAATGGTGGATAGACCATTTAGATGCTTGGAACGGACGAACTATCTTCGCTTCGGCCCCAGATCTTGTGTTAGAATCCGATGCAAGCCTATCGGGTTGGGGCGCCCGTTGTGGTCCAATATCGACTGGCGGTACATGGTCTCTCGAGGAGTCGAAATTGCACATCAATTGTTTAGAGATGCTGGCAGGCTCCTTTGCAATCCAGAGTCTCATGAAAAACAGAGTACGCTGTTCCATCCTCCTTCGTATGGACAATGTTTCTACGGTCCGCTACATAAACCATCTAGGTGGCACAAAGTCCAAACCTCTAGCGGAACTTGCAAAGAGTCTTTGGGAGTATTGTCTGACAAACAAGCTATCTCTCCAGGCAGAGTATCTTCCGGGAGATCTCAACTCCATAGCAGATTGGCATTCTCGCTACCTCCGAGACTCCAGCGATTGGAAGCTTCTTCCATCCGTCTTCCAATCCCTGTCTCAAAGATGGGGCCCTTTTCACATCGATCTCTTTGCTTCTCGCCTCAACGCCCAATTACCCTTTTTCTACAGTTGGCGACCTTCAGGATTGGTCTCTTCATCTCAATTATGCCTTCCCTCCTTTCCTCATGATCAACAGAGTACTTTCCCAGGTTCGTCGCCAATCGACCTCCCTGGTCTTGGTAGTTCCCTTCTGGCAATCACAGATTTGGTTCCCGTCTCTTCTGGAGATGGCAGTAGATTTCCCAGTTCTTCTCCCTCTTTCCAACGATCTACTTCTGAATCCATTGGGTCATCCTCACGACCTCATCCTGAACAATTCCTTGGTTCTGTCCGCCTGGAAGGTCTCCAGCCTGTCCCTCCTGACCTCCTCATTTCACAAGAAGCTTCTCTCTTTATCAGTAAAGCCTGGGCTCCAGGTACCTCCAAGGCCTACAAGTCTGCTTGGTCTTTATGGTCAAGCTGGTGTCTGGAAAGACATATCGATCCCTTTTCAGCCCCTCTAAACTTTGTGGTTAATTTCTTGGCTTCCGAAGCCAGTGCAGGTAAGTCTTATAGAACGGTCAACTTGTATAGATCAGCAATTTCCCTCAATCATTGTCCTATCGATGGCAAACCTGTCGGAGTTCACCCTCTCATCTGCCGTCTTCTTCGTGGAGTGCGATTTTCCAAACCTCCATTGGCTAAGTATTCTATTTTATGGGATGTCAACTTGGTACTTAAGTTGTTTTCTGACTGGCCAGATAACTCTGCTCTCTCTCTAAAAATGCTCTCTGCTAAACTTACCATGTTACTATGTCTAATTTCTATCAAACGTGTGTCAGATGTTAAGGCGCTGGATTTTTCCTCTCGCCAGTTTTCTCCTACAGGTGTTTTATTTCAAGTTCACAAACGTACCAAAACAAATTTGAACACTGTTTTCTACCCTTATTTTCCTTCCCATCCCAAGCTATGTGTAGGTCAATGTCTCAAGGTATATGAACAGAAGACCTCCGATCTCAGAACGTCCTCTCATTCTCAGCTCCTCATTTCTTTCCGAAAACCCCATCTCCCTGTTTCCTCTGCTACCTTGGCCCGGTGGGTCCGTTGGATCATGTCCCTTGCGGGCATTGACGTCTCCGTTTTCGGAGCCCATTCTTCCAGGGGAGCCATGGCCTTCAAAGCTTTTTGGGCAGGCTCTCGATTAGAGGACATTCTGAGATCCGCAGATTGGTCAAATGACAATGTTTTCCGACTGTTTTATTGCAAACCGGTTGTTACTGCTACTTCTCTAGTTGTTGATATGCTTTGAACAAGCATAATAGGAGCCTCCGGTCTTGCCATAAAATGTAGATTTTCCTAGTATTTTATGACAGAAAGTCTTAATTGATTGATTCTCCTGCTTGTCTCTTCCGGAACTAACGTCCGAGCCACCCATGGGCTGTGACCTTGAAGTAGAGATTGACTCTCCTGCCTGTCACTTCCTGCACTAACGCCCTAATTTTCCAGGGTCTCTCCTCCGGCTGCGGCCCCCTTTGGCCTTGAAGTAAGTACTGCTTCCCCTCACGCCGCTCGCACTTCAGTAGCTCAGGCCCCAGGACCCACACTAACCTCTCTTCCTACCTTGCAGAACCCTACAGGTTCCGTCCTGCTCGCATAAATTACTTGCCAATCTTCAGAACTCACGATGCCCCTTGGATACTGAACAGCCTAAGTAAGTCCCTCTCCTTGGAACACTACTGTCCACTCCAGGTTCTCAACCACCTTGTTGCCCCAGGGCCCCTGCCCATATCGTATTACTCTTGACAGCACTTTCCTTGCTTAGTCGTGCCTCACTTTCCGCATTCTATAGGCGGCTTCCTGCGCGCATCCACTTTCCTTGCGCTGACACCTCCCCAATTACAGCGTAACTTTACTATCAAGTATGCCCTCGCATGCCAACCTCGAATCAGCACGATTACCTTACACACTCCAGTGCTCCAACTTTTACAGGAAGCTTTGGAACTACCTCAAATACTGAGGCCTCATTCTATATGGAACCTCTATATTTTTCATTCAGTGTTTCTTACCTATCTAATTACCTTCCATTAGCAGTCCTTAACTCACCATCGACTAAGGTGAATTTCAAGAATCCCTTATTAATATAGGTAATGTTATTAAATTGGTTGCTTTTTTCGGGACCATTGTTTGATTTTTGGTTTTCCTTTTAATAGATTCTACTTGTTCACACTTGTTCCGTCCTGATGATGATCTTACATTCATAAGATCGAAACGCCGTCGACCTTTACAACTTAAAACTCCATTACTGCAACTAATTACTTAGGAGTTTTTACATTGTTGTTTTCAATGCGATGTAAAGTTTTTAATGTCACAAACACTCCTCACTTCACGCACTTTCACTTTTATGTGTGAGCACCAGAACTATTATTATGCAATTATGTTATGATACTCCATTTATGCCGTTAATAAATGTGATGCCATATCAACTTTGTGTCCCAGCATCTATTGCGTAATTAGTCCCGCCTGGACTACACTACCTTGTGCTATCTGATTAATGCTGCCTAAAAATAATTCAGTAGCCTAGGCTACACGAGGACCCAAGCGGCCTCCCTTTGACCTTTGTCTTTACCATATATTAATTTTATTAAAGACACGGAGGCGAGTATTATCCCGCCTCAACACTTCTAATCTGTGTTTTTTCTCCCTCCCTACAGCGAATCCAGCGTTGCCTCCCGCATCGTCATAAGAGGATCCAGGTTATTCAAGGTTACCCTTCTAGTCCTGGTGATGATCCTGTTTCAGATTCAGATTCTGCCACATCGTTTCCTGATGCTTGTTCGTCTTGGTTGGATTTCGGTCAAGATTTGTTCTCCTGGACTTTGACCTGTTTCATTATTCTATCTATTGTTCCTCTGTTTATGGACTCTATCTGAGCTGCTCGTCAGCGAAAAGAGGACTGCTCGCAGTCAAATTGTGACGTAGTATCGGAGGGCTGACTGCTCATTGGTTACATGTTATGTTCTTTTTCACTGTTCCCATTGGCCTACGGTCTCTAGGCCCTCTGGGAACTGTAGTTTTCACTTATATTGGCTGCTGTTTTAATAAATGCAAGAAAAGAAGCATAATACTCGCCTCCGTGTCTTTAATAAAATTAAGACTTTCCGCCATAAAATACTAGGAAAATCTACATTCTTGCCTCTTCGACCAGCTCCGATATCCTGGTAAGGGGACCAACCAAGTCTAAAATCCTGTCCTGGCAGTTGGAACAGGCTCTGTCAACCCCTTTCTTCGGACACTTTCCGAATTTAGTAAAAAACATCAACATGTTTGGATCAATGACAGGAGTAACCGTTGTGTTGTTGAGAAGCGACGGACGGGGACATTCTGACTTTAATTTATTCCTAGATTTATCTAGAGCATGTCAAGTTAAAATGAAACATACTCAGCCCCATGCTCCGAAGGGACCCGCTCTGTGGAACTGGGATGATGAATAAGGGACAAACATAGTTTTCCCAAGATGGTCAAGTAATTCATTAGACACTGGGTGCCACCACCAACATTAGGAGAAATTGTATGCCTTTTCTCCGGAGGCCCATAATTAAAAGGATCTGAAGATCCGTCAAAATTGTGCGTCACTCATGACATCATCACCATCATCAGTGTCTTTTAAATGGGTAACCTGAAAAGGGAAAGAAGGGAGCCCCAAAAAAGAAACCTCTCGGTGGGAGGACCAGTTTTTAACAAATAACCTTTGCTAAACCCAACAACAGTCGCTGCACGTTTCTTACCATTTTTTCAGGGAACTTCAGTAGGGGAAGAGAGCATTTTTGAAATGGAAGCCTGTGCATTTTTTTACACGTCCAGCATAGAGACAGAAACTGCCTGCTGCACTGATTCCTTCATAAAGGACTTCAAGTTATCCTTAAGTGCTTGGGCTTCTTACTCATCAGCCATTACCAATGCTGAAAATACCAATTACTACCACCAATAGGGGAAAAAAAAAAGGAACCTAACTAAACAGATTGTAAAGGGACTGTCTGAGAAAAACACTGTAAGGAAAGGGTAAATTTAGCAGAGCATTAGCGGAACAGGAACCTTTAGTGGGCGCAGCTCTGAGGAAAAAGGGCGGGCAACCGGGGAGGGGTTATTTGGCTGCCGAAGAGCCAGTTGCCGAGAACAGAAAGGAAAAGGGAGGCAATGCTGCTAAAAGCGCTCCACAGGCGATGAGGGGAAAGAACAACGTTCTGGGAGGCAACGCTGAGGGAAGCAGCCTAACGGGAGTCAGCGCGAGGCCGGAATGCCCACCAACGGGAAAAAAAACTTGAGGCAGAACGGTGCATCGTAGAGAGCGCGTGTGTAGGACTGAAACTGTTCAGAAGCAACGCTAGTGAAATACACTGTAAACCACATTTCTCAAAACCATACAATAATGTAAATAACCACAATAAAAAAGAAAAGTGAGCATGGTACTTATCTTTACTGCGAGTAAATAAAAGAGGATAAAAAATTAGCTAGCATTCGCGCCAAGAATTTTCAATTCTATTAAGGACACGGAGACGAGGATTATGCTTCTCTTTCTATTTATTGCCACTCACAGCAGCCAATGAAAACTTGTATTTATGTAAATAAACTACATTTCCCATGATGCTCATGGTACACCTCACATCCTGTAGAGCCCCATAAGAGCCACTGTCACCGGAACTCGTCCTCTTTCTTTGCTTCGAACAATAAAGTCCAACATAATAACTGAAGTCCAACACAATCCTCCAACGTGGAAGAACCAGTCCAACTGGAAGTACATCTTCTTAATCCGGATTACACTTAATCCATCTTCTTGTCAGATCCTGAAAGAATGAGAGACAAAAACAACCCGTAACCTCTGTATAACCAGAATATATATACAACGGGTGGGTAATAATTACAATACTGTAATGTAATCGGGTGGGAAAATCCTCGCCTCCGTGTCCTTAATAGAATTGAAAATTCTTGGCGCGAATGCTAGCTAATTTTTTATTCTATTACAGGACCGGAGGCTTCAGTATATGCTAGTTTAACGCTGATTAAAAACCACAGAGGATATATCACCCACCGGTTTATAATAAAACTGTTTAAAGGTTGACTCAGATGACCAATCTGCAGAATGCATGATATCCTGTACAGTAGAACCCAACATGAACGTCTTAGAGGCCATGGCGCCCGGACAGAATGTGCCCCAAACACTTGGGTATCAATACCGGCTTCTTGCATAACCGATTTTAACCATCGGGCTATAGTAGCTGCAGTAACAGGTTTGTAAGGTTTTTGCAAGGCAATTAATAATTGCACCACACCATCAGGTCGAGTAGACCTGGTACATTCCTCATAAGTCTTGAGACATTGAACTACACAGAGTTTTGAGTTAGCAGGAAAAGCATGATATTCCACATTGCGTGACATGGTTTTGGTTCTAGATGTAATGTTAAAGGAAACTCCTTCAGGAGTAAATACTCTACCTGTAATGTCCAGAGCTTTAACATCAGAGGACCGCCTACATGCGGAAAGACATAACAGCATGGCTAATTTGGCTGAAAGTTGTTTCCTTGTTAACAAATTATTTTGTGGCCATTTATTGAATAAGGAAAGAACTAACGACACATCCCACAAGGAAGAATATTTAGGTTTGGGTGGATTCGCTACCCTAATACCTTTTAACAGTTTACATATTAATGGATGCATTTCTACCGGTTTACCCTCAAGCTGGGAATGACCCGCCGAAATGGCGGAGCGGAAATTGTTGACGGAACGATATGCCATACCCTCAGAAGCCTTTTGTGACAGGAAATTTACAACATAGGGTAAATCCGCCCCCACGGGATCCACGTGTTGTTCCATGCACCAACGAACCCAAGCCTTCCAAGCTGAAGAATATCTTTTCTTGGTTGAGGGGGCCCAAGCCTGGTTGATAAAAGTTGAAGCTTGTTCCGAAAATCCAGGCATTTGCCAACGTTGCCGGAAAGTCTCCAGGCCATCAGGGACAACTGCCCCGACAGAACCATCGGGTGCATCTCTCCATGAGGGCCCTGGAGCATCGCTGACGACCACGGGATCATCCTGGGAGAGTCGCAACTCGCCTCCAATAATATTGGGAACCAAGGTTGCGACTTCCACAGAGGAGTCACTAGGACCACCTCCGCCTTCTGGCGCATTATCTGTGTGAACACCCGAGGAATTAATATAAAGGGGGGAAAAGCATAATTCAGACTCAGGGACCAATCCTGAGAAAAAGCATCCGTCGCCAGGGCTAACGGATCCGACCTCCAGCTGAAGAATTTGGTCATTTGACGGTTCAGTCTGGATGCAAACAGGTCGATCTCGCAATTCCCCCAGATCGCCTGTAACCACTGTACTATCCGGGGTTGGAGTTGCCAATCGCTGTAGTCCTTGAGATGTCTGGAGTTCCAGTCCGCCACTACGTTGGACTGGCCCGGAATGTACTCGGCTATGACCGAGATCTGGTGACTCAGGCAGTAATGCCAAAAATCCTTCGCTATCTGTACCAGCATGGAGGACCGTGTTCCTCCCAGCTTGTTGATGTACCGAACCGCTGAAATGTTGTCCATCCTCAAGAGGATGCAACACGAGACTCTCTTGGGCGATAGTGACCGGATCGCGAACGACCCTGCAAGTAGTTCCAGACAATTGATATGGAGGTCTAGTTCGCTGAGGGACCAATGCCCTCCCGTAGAAATATTGCCGCAACGAGCCCCCCAGCCCCAACGGCTGGCGTCGGACTCTATGACCACCTCCGGCAGGGAGCCGAATATAGCTCTGCCGTTCCACGCTTCCATGTGGACTAGCCACCATTGAATTTCTTCCCGCGCCTCCGGGGAAAGAGGGACCAGATCCGTGTAAGAGAGGCCCTTCTGTAAGTGTTGAATCTTGAGCCGTTGAAGGGCTCGATAATGTAATGGGCCTGGAAAAACCGCCTGAATGGAGGATGCCAAGAGGCCCACTATCCTGCTGATCACCCTCAGTGAGACCATCTGATGCGATAACAGGGAGCGTAATTCTTTTTTGATGTCTCGCAGCTTGGAGCGGGGAAGGCACAATTGAGCCGTTTGAGAATTGATCAGGAAACCTAGAAAATCCATCGTTTGGGAGGGATAGAGTACCGATTTGGATTTGTTGATCACGAACCCCAGGTTTTGTAGCGTAGCAATGGTCATGCGTAAGTGTTGAACTGCCAAGTCTGGGGACTGTGCCATGATAAGTATATCGTCCAGATATACTATCATGCGAACCCCTTGTTCCCTGAGATATGCCATCACTGGCTTCAGCACCTTGGTGAAACACCATGGTGCTGAGGAGAGTCCGAAAGGAAGGACCAAATATTCGAACCATTGGTTCCGCCATTGAAATTGCAGGAACCGGCGGTGAGGAGGGAAAATGGGAATGGACAAATAGGCGTCCTTCAGGTCCAGACGGACCATCCAGTCCCCTTGTTTCAAGAGGTCCGCCAGCAGATGGATGCCCTCCATCTTGAAGTGTTTGTAAGTGATGTACTGATTGAAATCCTTTAAATTGAGTACCAACCTGTAACCTCCACCTTTCTTCTGTACCAGAAAAATATTGCTGCAGAAACCGCGAGGGCCCTCGTCGCAACGTGCTATCGCGCGTTTCCGCAGCAATTCTTCGAGCTCGGAATCTATAAAAACGCATTCTACCTGGGAAAAAGAAAGCTGTCTGGGTTGTTTGACCTGAGAAGGGTTCCGAAAGAAATCTAGATGAAAGCCCTGAACTGTCTGTAATACCCAAGCATCCTGAGATAGTTGAACCCAATTGTGAAAGAAAAGTTGAGTACGACCCCCCAAAGGCAACTGGAAAGGGTCTGGAGCTCTTACCTGAAGACTCAGGGGCTTGAAAGCCACCACGATAGGCCCCTCTGTTGAATCGTCGCCTGTTGAAACGTTGCCTGGTGGGGTAGAAGGTTCCCCCACGGGTGGAATCCCACTCTCCCCTGCCTCGACCGAAGTCTCCTCTCTGAGGACCTTGGGAGTAGTGACGGCCAAACGAGCGTCCTCGGCCTCGTCCGGCCCCGTTAAAAACACCAGCCTGCAGGACTCTTTTTATGCCTGACTGTGCCTTGTCAAGAGTGGTGAGAGTGCCCACATATTTTGCTACATCCTTGACGAAACGTTCGCCAAACAGGTTACCGTCCGCCAATGGTCCTGGCTCTGCTGCAGCCAACTCCGTGAGATTGGAGTCCATGCGCATCAGGAGCGACTTGCGCCGCTCCGTGGAGGTGGAGCAGTTAGCGTTTCCTAAAAGGCATATGGCCCTCTGCGTCCACCCCGCCAGGATGTGGGGATCCATTGTAGCCCCGGATTCCTGCGCCTCTAGTGCCATTTCTAAGATCTTCGCCAGGGGACCCACTACATCTAGAAGTTTATCCTGACACCCACGCCAGGCTCGATCAATACCCTTCTTGGGGTCTTTAGTAACTTTTTCAAGAAGGTTAAGAGACTGGGGTCTATATCCGGGGTGTCCGCCACTTTATCAGCAATATCCGCTCTGGGGCACTCCGAGCGGAGTCTGTTCCTCACCTCCTTGTCAAAACTTCTACGGATATTATCGTGCAAATATGCCGCAACTGCGGGAGGGGGTAGCCAATCAGAGGACCTGGGGTGAACTATGTCAGCAGGATTAAAGGTGAAGGGCGTAGAAATGGGTTGTGGTGTTTCCACATTCCTCGCCTTCTTGGAACTCTTCTTAGGAGGGGACTCATCGGGTGTGTCCATAGCCGTAGTATCTGTGTCCGTATCAGTGTCTGTATTCTTGGCCTTGCCAGCATCCGGGGCAGGTAAGGAGGAGAGCGCGGAAGAATGTGGCCAGGATTTGGGTCGGCTTTCTGACGCAGAAGCGTCCTTGCGAGATTCAGCTGGAGCAGTGAACCCATGACGCTTGCGAATTTCTCTAGTTGCTTCGTGATTGGTTTTAAAGCCGAAGCCAGTGCTTGTTGCACAGTTCCCGGAACTGCTTTTTCAAGGGCCTTGTTTACGGACTCCTGAACAGAAGCGTCCAGGGCCTCAACAATGTTGTCTTCTAAGGAAGGGTTCACCACTTCCTCCTCATACAAGGTGTCCTCCTCATCATACGTGACCCAAGCCTCCATAATGGGACAGAACCCGCAATATACTCTTGAAGGGAGGGTCAAAGGAGTAAGGGGGGAGCCAACCCACAGCACAAATAAGGACAGGTACCTAGCTCCTCAGCCACAGCTGTATATATGTTCTTGCAGCCCTCAGGGCGTAAGTAGAGCCAGAAAAACGAAATATGAGGAGCTGTGCACACTCCAGGGCCCAAAAGCTATTCTTCCAGCCAGCCAGGCGTATAGAAGGTGTTCCTTCGAGGGACAGGGGAATATTGAAAGGAAAAACGATCGAAATCGGGAAGATACGACGTGCGTAGCCCAAAACCTACCAGAAAATAGCCCAATTGGGCTACGCACGTAGAATCCGGGGAGATCGGGGTTAATAAGGCTCAGAGCGCGTGGGCTGATGAGGGAAGCCTGTGCGCTTGTATTGTGGATTAAATTTCCCTCTGCCAAAGGCAGTGCGGTACCGGGACTCCCCGCAGGGACGTGGAGCGATCGCCTGAGATCGCCGTATGCGCGCGATTAGCAGCACGCAGGGAGAAACCCCAGGGCAGCTGAGCTGAAAGCCGGCAGAGGACGGGGATCTGAACCTCTCGGCATTACATCCCGATTGCGCACGGGAGTCAAATGGACCAGAGGTCGCGGCACACAAGGCGCTGGAACGCAGCGTGGGGTAAGGCACTGATTGAGGCAGAGCACGTAATGTCGAGCGCGAGCAGCGCTAATACATAATTAAGTTCTGCGGCGCATGCATGAATACAGTGCCATAAAGTAATCAATAGTACACATGAGGTCAAATGCACTTATCTGTCTGCGTGAGCAGCAAAGAAAGAGGACGAGTTCCGGTGACAGTGGCTCTTATGGGGCTCTACAGGATGTGAGGTGTACCATGAGTATCATGGGAAATGTAGTTTATTTACATAAATACATGTTTTCATTGGCTGCTGTGAGTGGCAATAAATAGAAAGAGAAGCATAATACGAAGCCTCCGGTCCTGTAATAGAATTGGTTGCTCTCAGTCAAGACAATTATTAGGTTACTTCAGGTCTTATTGGTTGTTGTATTATGACATCATTGTTTGTTGTCCTTTCACCAGGTTTTCTGGGTATTGTAGTTTTTTCTTTTGCCTGGCTGCTGTTAATAAAATCGCAAGAAAAGATAGCATAATATGAGCCTGCGGTCTGGTAATAAAATCATTGCCTCCATGTCCTTAATAGAAACAAACATTCCTTTGCCATAACTAGGAAATTTTACATTTGTAAACAGCCCTGCCACGTTTCCTAGTTCCATGTCTGATGTGCTACTCCAGTCCAAATTTTTTCTTTGAATTCTAGGACTGTCAGTCTTATGTATTTCATTATAAAACAGGAATACAAGTTCCAGAATACAAACTAAAATTCTGGACTCAGCCATCAGCATGGACATGGTTGGCAGCTATAGATGTTCACATGTCACGTCACCCAGTACTTAGCTTTAATTCACTTCGTTTTGACTGTCGTTTACTCACAATTTGTAAGCATAAAAGTATTGTGACTTCCAAAAAAGTCGGATACGTACACATTTTTTCGCATGTAAGTGAGTGGAAGACCCAATCCAAGATGGTCGCCAAAACTGACTGAATCAGAAAGTGCAGGCTGCCGATCCCAATAGCGCCACCACTTTCGCCGCTCGTCCTTCTTCACTGTTTTATGGTTCCGTCCCTTGGAATCTTGAATTGTGACGTCGCGATGCGTGTGACAACACCAGTTTGGAGCTTCGTGCCCAGGAGAGGGCGCGCTGAGCAGAGCTGGCTGTACACGGTGCCCCCGGAAACAGCTGAGCAGAGCGAGCATTCGGCATTTGTGATTCTGCGAAAGGTTGCCTGGGAAATCCGGTAGAGGGATCGACCCGGAGTGTGCCCTTCTAACCGGCAATATGGAGATCGGGACTGAGATCAGCCGCAAGATTCGGGTAGGTGAAAGTGTTTCTTCGATTTAAGAGAGCAAAGGAGACTGTGGGTAGGAGATAAAGTTACACCGGTTGAATGTCGTAAAGGCAGCTTGGTAGAGGAAGATGCCGGCGAGAGGCTGAGAAGAAGCATTTATGTACTCCACCTCACTGAGTCTACTCTAAGGAATTTATTTAGCTGACCTGGCCTTGCAGGAACTATGTACACTTTTATGCAATATGGACGTTTTCTTGTTTTGCAAATCTAAGGGTTTTTACTTGTCCGTTAGTAGTAAGTGATCGCTGTTCTGACGTCCAATGTACCGCAAGTGCATTATATGATATGTACTTCAGTGCATTCCTATTATACGTTTTGAAATATAAGATTTAGCATGCAAAGTGTTTTAGCCTAAAAAGCCTAGCCTAAAAAGCCTGGACTAGAATCCTTTTTCACACAAGACGTGAGCCTCCTAATACTTGTTCATTTTGTCCTTACACAGAACTTGTGTAAACTGGCATCTTTATACTGAGGAAGGGGTTAGCATCTTTCATTGTGCTGGAGTAGCAGCTGTCTTCGTGAATGTGGTCATTGTGTTTGGTTTAAGGAGTAGGAAATAAAGGTCATCTGCCATAGGGTAATGCAATTGTTGTATAACTCTGCTTGCAGAAAAGCTTGCTAAACCTAAAAAATGAGTCCATGTTATTCCATAAATAATAAAGACTGCCCTGCATCTTGAGGACATGCTCTCACGCTGTGTAATGAGGCTATGTGTAAAAAGGTGTTGGACCTGGCCCTTTTTGCAGGGTTATCCCCAAACTAGTAGCTTTCTTCCTCCTGTTTTTGTTGGTTTTAGGACTCTAGGCACTTTACCACTTCTGACTGCCTTCCTGAGCTAGAGTGGTGGGAGAAGTTGTCACTGACACCTGAATAGGGCTGCACCTGTCCTCACACAAAGCTGTCTCCACTCCCTTTGGTGTGTCTGGAGCCAGGTCAGGAAATGGGGTCTTGTGTGCTACAAAGACTTTCCTTTGAAGTTTGCCTACTTCAAAGATAGAAAGGGGTATAAGTATTGGACCTCTGGCACCCTAAAATCAGGACACGTCTGGACTGTGGACATTATGCCTGGAAAAATAGCTGGTTGCTGTAGTAGGGACTGCCACTCTGCCTGTTGTTTTGTTGTGCTGGCCTGCTGCTTCTGTCCTGTGAGTGAAAGGACTGGACTTTGCTTTTTACATCCTGCTTTCAAGGTTCTCCAAGGGCTTGTGCGTGCTTACCTCCTGTTAAGAAGTCTCAGGGCTATCAAAGATTTTACCTACCAGTGCCTGGGCTCTTCTGCTGAGAGATATAACTTGCCAAGTGGTGCCAAATCCAGTTTTTGGGCCCTTGGAAGTGTAACCTGGTGATCTCCAGGAGAAAATCCACACATCGACTCCCAGCGCTATTTTCTCGACGCATCGCTGCAAAAGATCGACGCATTGCTGCTGTCTGCACCGAAGCATCGATCACAGCTTTTACCGTAGGCCCCAACTCGCCGTCGCATCCCGTCAGAAGAATCGCTGCAGTGTGATTCCCGAGCACTGTCACCGATGCACGTGGCACCCTCTCCGACTCAGACACAGCATCAACTCCCAGGTGAAGAAAAGATGCAGCACCTGCCTTGCAGCTGTGAAATTGATGCAGCGTAGCTGGATTTTCGAGGCCTTGCCCCTCAACTCCGACTCTTAATTGGCACCCTACCACAGTAAGGATCCGAGGCCGCGTGTCCGGAAACCGACGCATCGCCTCCCCTGCCTAGTAGTAAGGAACCGATGGATCGCCTCCCCTGCCTAGCAGTAAGGAACCGATGCATCGCCTCCCCTGCCTAGTAGTAAGGAACCGACGGATCGCCTCCCCTGCCTAGCAGTAAGGAACCAACGCATCACCTCCCCTGCCTAGCTGTAAGGAACTGACGCATCGCCTCCCCTGCCTCGCTGTAAGCAACTGACGCATCGCCTCCCCTGCCTAGCAGTAAGGAACCGACGCATTACCTTCTCTGCCAGTAAGGAACCAACGCATCACCCACCCCGCCAGTAAGGAACCAATGCATCACCTCCCTTGTGTAGTAAGGAACCAACACATCGCTTTGTTTTTCCGGCGCCGCACCTCTCCTGCGCATCTTTGATTTTTGACGCATCTAAGTTACTTTGTTTTTAAACTAACGCATCCATTGATTTGTATGGACTAAACTTGCTTAATCTTTTAAAAGTGATATTTTGACTTGTGTATGTTGAATTTTTGTCGTTTTGGTCTCGTTTTATTCAGATAAATATTGACTTTTTCTAAACTGTTGTGGACTCCTTTTTTTAGGTCGAGCCTGAGCCAGCGCGCAAGCGCTGCTCTGGCGATCTGTTGTAGGTAGAGTACGGAGGAGAAGCCCCGCCCACATTTTTAATTGGCTTGTCTTTGCTCTTCATAAATGCTGGCGTCTGATTCCTTAATAGGCTTGTTAGTCCTTCCTTAGTTCGGCCATGTCGTCATTTGTATCCTCCCATGGCTACTGGCCCCTTTACTTGGTTATTACACCGTACGTGTACTATTTTTTTAGGTTCCTGTTGTGCTTTACTTTGTTTCCGGCCCCCTCACGTTGTCCGCGTTCTCCATCCTCCCGCTCCTCCTGTTGTCCGCGTTCTCCATCCTCCCGCTCCTCCTGTTGTCCGCGTTCTCCATCCTCCTGCTCCTCCTGTTTGTCTGCGTTCTCCATCTGTTTGCAGCCCGTTGCGCCTAACACTTTAACGGAATGGAAAATAAATTAATGTTATAATGTAAATTCTTCTACTACTGATTCCTGAACACAATATCTAGACGCTGCGACCCTCTCTCCCTTCAGCGGTACGCACACACGCTGCGTCACACGCCTCCCGGCACTGGGGGCTGAGGGAGCGCAGCCTCCATTGGCTGCCAGCAGAGCGGGTTCGTGACAAGATGGCAGCCGCTAGTGCCGCCGACCTAAGCCGCCGCTGATCGAGGGATCCCGCAGGACGTGCAAAGTCCATGGACGTCTCCCCATCGAGCTCCTTCTCTTCTTCCTCCACCTCCCCGTAGATGCGGCGCGCCACAGAGCAGCCCGGAAACCACGCACGTCCGGGAAGTAAGAGGAAGGTAAAAGATATGGGGTCGGGGGCTGGCAAACGTGACCTGCTCCATGTGTAGGCACCAAGTGACCATAACTGGGCAGCCCCGAACAACTAGGCGTGGGCCAGAGACACCTGTAAACAACCACTTTTGGTATGCAGCGAGGCTGTGCAGCCATCCCTCCTTCTGGTATGCTGATATGTCCACCCACTGTTTGAGGTTAAGCAATATTCACAGCCCCAATACCTGTGCAGATAATGTAAGAGTATTAAGGGCTTAGGGTATGCAGAGTTCCGGACCTCTTAACTAAGAAAGAGAAAGGCAAACGCATATCATGCTTCAGAATGGACTTTTGCTTTCGCCTAATTTTGCTGTGTTTCACGCATGCTTCCCTGTATATTGTGTTTATTTGTGCATTCAATATATAAAAGTCAATTCTGTTGGTTTTGGCTATCCTTTTTCTTTCTCGCGATGGCAAGGAATACGGATGTTATGTATTGTATTGCATCGCTTAACAGTCTATTTTATGAATGAACGAAATATTTTTTTTAAAAACATGAGGGACTGCCTCTTTAAAATATTAAAGTAATTGGCAGAACCTCCTGTGTGTTCATGGCAAAAGGTGCAACAAAAGGGAGTGAAAGCATAGAGCTTATGTGATAAACGTTTATTAAACATATGTACTCCTCAGCATTTTAAACCCACCCATTTGGCTGCTGATTGCTATGTACCACATCTTTTAAATTTTAATTCCCGTGGTTTCTTAATACTGTTCATGTGACACAGTAGCAAATGCTTTTAAACAAACACTTCTGACACTCCTCTTCCTGGCCACTTGTCTCTGTTCTGAGCTCTCAGGAGAGTCTTAGTTTAAGCAATTGTACCTCGGATGTGTTGTTTTAGGCCGTTCAAATGTACTTTGTAGAACGAATTAATGAGATTTATTACTCTCATTCTTTTCTTGATCATCAGAATTAGATTTATTAAAAGCTTTCAGCACGTTACTTTTCTCATACAATGATATACAACTCTAATAATTAAAAACATAATCTTAAATCATAAAAGATGTTACAGAGTTCTTGCATTTGTACATTGTATACATTCCCTTGTGGCCCCAAGAACCCAATAATACATATTTCTTCACATTTTCTAAGGAAGAGAATAAGGCATATATTTTGTTAAATACAATTCTCTAAAGTAAAAGAAGGCACATGTTTCATGTGGATTTGCACCCTAAAAGACGCCATGCTTTCAATATGCCTTGTTTGCGCAGTGAGCGAAGGCCTTCACGTCAAAGTTTTCTAACATCATGGTGGGATGGCCTGCCTAAAATGGTGACCCCACATTTCAAAACTCCCTGCTCTTATGTTTTGCTTTATTTGGTGCTACCCAATACTTGATTTTAGGAGTGAGCTTCTTCCACGCTGCCCAGCTTTTTGCCTGGTATCATGTCATTGTTTTAGCTGTAACTTTGCCATCAATCACTAAGCAAATTAGAAAATTCCTTAATACCTGGCTCCAAAACGTCCTTGGTAACGGCCCATGGTGTTGTTCCCCAGCCCCCCTCCTTATCTCTACATAGATTTGGACAAAGCATCATAAAATGAAGGAGGTCCTCATAGCATTTGCTTCCTAAAACCCTTCATTTTGTGATGTTTTGTTTAAATGATTTCTTTCTTTCCCAACTGGTCCAATTTGCTTGAATCCCACTCCTGGAAAGTGAAAAAAGTCTGCACTTTTGACGATTTCTTAACGTTAAGTCGTGTTGTGGATACAGTGAGACATGAAACATGTCTGTTAGCAAACAGATGCCACATTTTTCCAGTACCCGAAGAGCTAACACCAGGTGTGGATCACTACTTTCTTTAGGTCGAGCCTGAGCCAGCGCGCAAGCGCTGCTCTGGCGAACTGTTGTAGGTAGAGTACAGAGGAGAAGCCCAGCCCACATTTTTCATTGGCTTGTGTCTTTGCTCTTCATAAATGCAGGCGTCTGATTCCTTAATAGGCTTGTTAGTCCCTCCTTAGTACGCCCATGTCGTCATTTGTATCCTTTCATGGCCCCTTTACTTCGGTTGTTACACGGTAGGCGTTGTTTAGTCCTTAAGCACTACTTTTATTAATGAGTTTTGCATTAGTGAAGCACCTAGGGTGTGCATGTGTGGCGACACTTCACCCATGAGGCACGTGTCATGCACTTGTTGACACAATGCACACTTTGCGTCTTTCAATATATTTATTACAAAGTGCAGGACCTTGCCAAGGGATTTTGCACACTACATACATTCACTCCAAAAATAAAACCTATACATAAAAAACTTTGTCATTTACAAAGTCAATAGCTCTAACTCACAAATGCGAGACCTATTTGCATTGCAAATGCTTGTTTGTAGTGTTTTCACTGTTTTACTCTGTGTGTGGGTACAAATGCTTTACACTTTGCCTTTGAGATAAGCCTGACTGCTCGTGCCAGGCTACCAAGGGGATGAGCAGGGTTTATCTTAGCCATGTGACTCACTTACCCTGACTAGAGTGAGTGTCCCTTCTTGGACAGGGTGCTAACCACTGCCAACTAGATATCCCATTTCTAAGAAAAGGTTTTTTGAGTTCATGTTTTTGGGCATCAATAATAACATGTACTATGCATTTTCACACCTTTCCACATATACAGACTGAATTAACATAATTGCAATTGAAACACATTTCTTATGGTGTATAGGAGTGAAGTTATTAATGTATTTTAGTTGGGCCACATATCTGTCTAAAAACTCCATCTTGAACAAAATGGCTGTCTTTCCCCCTCACCCATGCACATCCTCTCCCACTGGCTCCACAGAGCACAGTCAAGCCCGCATGCAGTAGTTTATTAGGTCTCGCCTAGCGACGCAGCGAAGCTGCTCGCTAAGCGAGATCTATTGTCGTCGACTTGAGTTTGGAAGGGCGACAGGAGATGTGCACTTTCCCAGACTGCCGATGTGCACGCTCACAAGCACGCTCACGGCGTACATGGGCACGCGCACGGCGTGTTTTTCAGCTTGCGCCCCGACAGCCGATGTGCACTTTAATTACTTGTTGCATCCCGCTTTCACTTTAAAGCGCGATGCAAAAATAAACACGCTGCTGTTTGCGTCTCGGCCGCGCTTGTTTTAAATTCTAGCTCTGTTTTGTCATCGCCGCTTCTGCTGGAGGAGATATAACTAGTAGACCCCAGACTTTCAGTATCCTGTTTCCTCTAATCTGACATTCCTTACAAACTAAATGTATAAATAATATATATATCCCGCCAAAACATAAATCAGTGTTTTCCTGCATTCTGAAGAACAATAGATTTGAGTGAAACGGTTTAGACGCTTTAAGACGCGCTGATGGTATTTGAACATGTCATGCAACACGTTTCCCTCTTCGGCTGCGATGTCGTGCACGCTGTGTACTCTGTGACAGTAGTGAGTGCACACGTGGCTTATGGATGTCTGATGTATGATGATTGATGTCGATGCTTGTGGATGTCTGATGCTTGTGGATGTCTGATGTCTGATGCTTGTGGATGTCTGATGCTTGTGGATGTCTGATGCTTGTGGATGTCTGATGTCTGATGCTTGTGGATGCCTGATGTCTGATGCTTGTGGATGCCTGATGTCTGATGCCTGATGCGTGTGGATGTCTGATGCTTGTGGATGCCTGATGCTTGTGGATGTCTGATGTCTGATGCTTGTGGATGTCTGATGCCTGATGATTGTGGATGCCTGATGCCTGATGCCTGATGCTTGTGGATGCCTGATGTCTGATGCCTGATGCTTGTGGATGCCTGATGATTGTGGATGTCTGATGCCTGATGATTGTGGATGTCTGATGCCTGATATCTGATATCTGATGCCTGATGCTTGTGGATGCCTGATGCTTGTGGATGTCTGATGCCTGATGATTGTGGATGCCTGATGCTTGTGGATGCCTGATGCCTGATGCTTGTGGATGTCTGATGCTTGTGGATGTCTGATGCTTGTGGATGCCTGATGTCTGATGCTTGTGGATGCCTGATGTCTGATGCTTGTGGATGTCTGATGCTTGTGGATGTCTGATGCTTGTGGATGTCTGATGCTTGTGGATGCCTGATGCTTGTGGATGCCTGATGTCTGATGCTTGTGGATGCCTGATGTCTGATGCCTGATGCTTGTGGATGTCTGATGCCTGATGCTTGTGGATGTCTGATGCCTGATGCTTGTGGATGCCTGATGCCTGATGCTTGTGGATGCCTGATGTCTGATGCCTGATGCTTGTGGATGCCTGATGCTTGTGGATGCCTGATGCTTGTGGATGCCTGATGCTTGTGGATGCCTGATGTCTGATGCTTGTGGATGCCTGATGATTGTGGATGTCTGATGCCTGATGTCTGATGCCTGATGCTTGTGGATGTCTGATGCCTGATGATTGTGGATGCCTGATGCTTGTGGATGCCTGATGCCTGATGATTGTGGATGTCTGATGTCTGATGCCTGATGTCTGATGCCTGATGCCTAATGCTTGTGGATGTCTGATGCCTGATGCTTGTGGATGCCTGATGCTTGTGGATGCCTGATGCCTGATGCTTGTGGATGCCTGATGCCTGATGCTTGTGGATGCCTGATGCCTGATGCTTGTGGATGTCTGATGCTTGTGGATGTCTGATGCTTGTGGATGCCTGATGCCTGATGCTTGTGGATGCCTGATGCTTGTGGATGCCTGATGCTTGTGGATGCCTGATGCCTGTGGATGTCTGATGCCTGTGGATGTCTGATGCCTGTGGATGTGATGCCTGTGGATGTCTGATGTCTGATGCCTGTGGATGTGATGCCTGTGGATGTCTGATGCCTGTGGATGTGATGCCTGTGGATGTCTGATGCCTGTGGATGTGATGCCTGTGGATGTCTGATGCCTGTGGATGTGATGCCTGTGGATGTCTGATGCCTGTGGATGTCTGATGCCTGTGGATGTCTGATGCCTGTGGATGTCTGATGCCTGTGGATGTCTGATGCCTGTGGATGTCTGATGCCTGTGGATGCCTGATGCCTGTGGATGCCTGTGGATGTCTGATGTCTGATGTCTGATGATGTCTGATGCCTGTGGATGTCTGATGCCTGTGGATGTCTGATGTCTGATGCCTGTGGATGTCTGATGCCTGTGGATGTCTGATGCCTGTGGATGCCTGATGCCTGTGGATGCCTGTGGATGTCTGATGTCTGATGCCTGTGGATGTCTGATGTCTGATGATGTCTGATGCCTGTGGATGTCTGATGCCTGTGGATGTCTGATGCCTGTGGATGTCTGATGCCTGTGGATGTCTGATGCCTGTGGATGTCTGATGCCTGTGGATGTCTGATGTCTGATGCCTGTGGATGTCTGATGATTGTGGATGTCTGATGATTGTGGATGTCTGATGCCTGTGGATGTCTGATGCCTGTGGATGTCTGATGCCTGTGGATGTCTGATGCCTGTGGATGTCTGATGCCGGATGCCTGATGCCTGTGGATGCCTGTGGATGTCTGATGCCTGTGGATGTCTGATGTCTGATGTCTGATGCCTGTGGATGTCTGATGTCTGATGCCTGTGGATGTCTGATGCCTGTGGATGTCTGATGTCTGATGCCTGTGGATGTCTGATGTCTGATGCCTGTGGATGTCTGATGCCTGTGGATGTCTGATGCCTGTGGATGTCTGATGCCTGTGGATGTCTGATGCCTGTGGATGTCTGATGTCTGATGCCTGTGGATGTCTGATGCCTGTGGATGTCTGATGTCTGATGCCTGTGGATGTCTGATGCCTGTGGCTGTCTGATGCCCGTGGATGTCTGATGCCTGTGGATGTCTGATGTCTGATGCCTGTGGATGTCTGATGTCTGATGCCTGTGGATGTCTGATGCCTGTGGATGTCTGATGTCTGATGCCTGTGGATGTCTGATGCCTGTGGATGTCTGATGCCTGTGGATGTCTGATGCCTGTGGATGTCTGATGCCTGTGGATGTCTGATGCCTGTGGATGTCTGATGCCTGTGGATGCCTGATGCCTGTGGATGTCTGATGTCTGATGCCTGTGGATGTCTGATGTCTGATGCCTGTGGATGTCTGATGCCTGTGGATGCCTGATGCCTGTGGATGCCTGATGTCTGATGCTGGTGGATGTCTGAAATCTGATGCCTGATGCTGGTGGATGTCTGATGCCTGATGTCTGATGCTGGTGGATGTCTGATGCCTGATGTCTGATGCTGGTGGATGTCTGATGCCTGATGTCTGATGCTGGTGGATGTCTGATGCCTGATGTCTGATGCTGGTGGATGTCTGATGTCTGATGTCTGATGCTGGTGGATGTCTGATGTCTGATGCTTGTGGATGTCTGATGCCTGATGTCTGATGCTTGTGGATGTCTGATGCCTGATGCCTGATGCTTGTGGATGTCTGATGCTTGTGGATGTCTGATGCCTGATGCTTGTGGATGTCTGATGCCTGATGCTTGTGGATGTCTGATGCTTGTGGATGCCTGATGCTTGTGGATGTCTGATGCCTGATGCTTGTGGATGTCTGATGCCTGATGCTTGTGGATGCCTGATGCTTGTGGATGCCTGATGCTTGTGGATGTCTGATGCCTGATGCTTGTGGATGTCTGATGCCTGATGCTTGTGGATGTCTGATGCCTGATGCTTGTGGATGTCTGATGCCTGATGCTTGTGGATGTCTGATGCCTGATGCTTGTGGATGTCTGATGCTTGTGGATGTCTGATGCTTGTGGATGTCTGATGCTTGTGGATGTCTGATGCTTGTGGATGTCTGATGCTTGTGGATGTCTGATGCTTGTGGATGTCTGATTCCTGATGATTGTGGATGTCTGATGCCTGATGTCTGATGCCTGATGCTTGTGGATGTCTGATGCCTGATGTCTGATGCCTGATGCTTGTGGATGTCTGATGCCTGATGCTTGTGGATGTCTGATGTCTGATGCCTGATGCTTGTGGATGTCTGATGTCTGATGCCTGATGCTTGTGGATGTCTGATGCCTGATGCTTGTGGATGTCTGATGCTTGTAGATAACTGTGTGAGTGTGTGATGTGTGTGCCTGTGGCAGTTTTGATCCTTGTACACATATGACTCCTGAAGCACAGATGATTTATAAGGGCGATATATCACATTCATAAAATGTGCTTAAGGTGTTACTTGTGCACTGTTGGAACACCGTACGAGTGTCAAGTTGGTGCATTATATTTGCTTATTGCTTTACAATACAAGGGACTTTTTTATTATTAAGTGTCACCACTTTGCCAACTGCTCCTCACTGAAACTCTCCAATGCAGGGTGTCTTATACTTCAGGGTTAAATGTGAGTTTAAATGTCTAGGAATAAGTCAGTAACACAAACTACCAGTGGGATGTACTACACCCAGACTTCTCAAGTCACTATGTGTTCTGACACCCCATCACCAAGTGGGGAAGCGAGCTTAGAGTGCTCTTCCTAGGCTCCCTGCCCTGCCTCCCTGGCTAGAAGAATCTGGAAGGGGGGTGGCTTTCATTGCTGGAGGTACAGCTCCCGCCTCCTGGCACATCCTCTCCTGGTACATCAGCTGGTCTCTCCATTCAGGAACACTCAGTAGCTGCCCCCACAAGGTGCACTCTGGGGCAGTAATACTCCCTGCATTTTATCGGGGCTCACAGGCTCTGCTGGCCCCCCAGATAACTTCAGAATGTCAAACTCCTCAGCGAGGGATGTCTAACATAGACCCAGGAGGGCCCCACCCAGTGCTTAATTTGAGGCAGTAGTTTACGGTGCTCGACACCAGCAATTAATTGTCAACATCGGCGCTTATGACAGTCAGCCACATGGTGGCGCTGTTTGTGTGATTTAGAGATAAGCAGAACAATAGTTTTATTATTTCATTATACATTAAAAACAGATACCTGCAGCCCAAACCATTCTTATAGCTGTGGAGGCCTCTAACAGTCTGAATTGTCACACTGGTAGCAGTCTGATGATTAATAGTTGTGCAGGTAATGGCAATTTTGACAGGGGCAATGGGTGGTGCAAGCTGCAGTGGCCTCCTGGCGAGAGCCCTGGCACTTATTTCTTTACAAATTGAGCACTGGCCCACCCCTGTCACATTTTGGGGATAGCTACATAAGATAAATGTAAGTTAAAGTGCATCTCATTTATGGGATCAGCACTTACAGAGAAAATCTTGCAAAGATGCTACCCCTGCTGGACATACCTAGTACCCCTCTCAAACCCACGCAGTCACTGTGATAATGTTGCACCTTTGCAAGCACTTTTTGGACAGGAAGCGAACAATGCTTCACAGTTGGGAGGGTGCGAATAAAACGTCAGGAGTGCATGTGGGAGCGGGACAACAAACTGGCACAGGGAAGAAACGAAACAGGATTTGGGGACCTGCGAGGAGGAATCCTCCTGAAACAAGCATTTGCAAAGCAATAGGTCTCGCATTTACGCAAGTTTAAACTATTGGCATTGTAAATGACATTGCCTTTTATTTATGTTTTGGTTTGTACAACATAAATTAAAGGCATTGTCATTTACAATACCATTTACAATACCAATAGCTCCAAAACTCGCAGTTGCGAGACCTATTGCATTGCAAATGCTTGTTTCCACTGTTCTGATTACACTGTCTTTTGATTAATTTTTCCCATTTCCCTCAGACTTGTAACATTTGTCAAGGTCCTTCTGCTGTGATTACTAATCTATTTATTTTTTGAAAATCTCATTGTTGAAAGTTTCATATTTGTTTGAACATCTCCGGATGAAACATTAACAGAAATGGGATGTGCTTATGTGTTAAGGTAATGACGTTTATTATTCATGTATTCTGATTTGCTAAAGAATTACACTTATGCTCACACTATGAGGAAACTGCTAAAATTGTTCATATTCTATGCAAGAATTGTGTATAAAAACCCGTTCATTTTGGAGGTGTGACAGAGATTTTGAAGACTTTCCTATTCTGCTAGGGAAGCTGCCTGACTTTTCCCAGATTTTGCTGCTCATTTATGACTTGAATTAATTTCTTATTTTACATACTCTATATAACTCTGCTTCTGAGTGCCTTAATGAAATTTATTCTGTATCACCTATTTTGAATTTTGTAATAAAACTGTTTGAGCTTTCCATTGATCTAGAACTCAATTCTTGAGTGGTCCCAATTTCTTCTTGAAATTGTTTCACTCTGCTAAATTAATGATCCAGGAGGTGCCTGAATATGTGCACACATTGCCTCATGAAATTGAGGCTTAACACTGTCTCCGATCCAGTAACCTGTGGGAGAACTGAAGGAGGTCAATTTTGAGGTGTCTAAATTTTGGGGCACTGTTTTGCGCCCACATATGGCCACACCATTCTTAATGAGGGCAATTGTCCTCTTTGCAAAGGCAGAGCCATGTGTGAATGTGGGTATGCGAGTTAACCATTTTCTGATCTTAAATGAGACAGCACCCTACATACAGAATCGCTCATGAGGATGTCATAACTGTCGAACAACTAAAATAATGACTTTAACTGAAGTGACCTAACTCTAGCAGGTGTGTGGGATTCTACTTGTTCAGCAACGGGATGCTTCAGAAATCTATTTGTTCTGTAAAAAAAAAAAAAAAAAAAAATCTTCCCTTTTGGTGCCATACAACTAGGTGATGAATTATGGCTGCATTCTCATTATAGTTACTATCAAGTTGGAGAGAGAGGAAAAACTAGGGCTAGTTCACTTCCCCAATTAATGTATATAAATCAAAGGGAACTAGCTACAGGGTAGAAGCTCCTAGTATGTGTTTGTTTGAAGGAAAAAACATTTGTTTTTTATGAAGACCCTCACCCACCAACCTAGTTGGTGGCATGCTTCATCATCGGGTCCCACCCAAGGTACTGAGTGTACCTTGGGTGTGCTTCGACGCCTGGTTACAGCGGAGCAGGTTTTGTGTTGTGAGTGTGCAGTGAAGGTGAGTTGTGTGCGAGTTAAACTGTCCAATGGGTCCCAGAATTCAAAAGACTATTTTAATGTTGGGCCCTTGGCAGTGATTAAAAACTGAGAAGTGAATATCAGTGAAGATAATTAATGACTCTGATATCCGGTGTGGTCAACATGTTTCAGCCAGGTCTCAGTGTTAAACTGGCTTTCATCAGGACCTATGTGTGTGAATTTAAAAGGTGGTCTAAAAATAATATATTTAGGACCAGCTATGTGGGCACAAGAAAGGGATGTCTGGGGATGCGTAGTGCATCTTTCTTGATCTGTATTGGTGATCAGGGGTGATTTAGGCTGTTCCACGGTATATTATCGTTTAATCCCGCTTTATGAGTTGAGAGGCGATGTATCCATCGCTGTTCTTTTTGCAGTAATAGTCTGTCGTTAGTGGAGTTCTGGCAATCGATTTGCTCAATCACTGTCCACCTCATGTCATTTGGGGTGTGTCCTTTATGGATGTAGTGGTCTGTCATCTTACTCGTGTTCTTTTTGCATCGTACGGTGCTACGGTGTTCTACAATTCGTGTTTTCCGCATAGAACACGGACACGACGCTCGAGTCACTTGATATAATATGTCAAAAAGAAGCCATTATTATTATTATATGTATTTGTTTGTCTATCTGTCGCTTTTTCCCTTACAGGAAATGAGCCATTAGAGTCAACATCCTCTTCCACATATTGCACCTTAGTGTGTGCGCCACATAGCTGGTCCTAAATATATTATTTTTAGACCACCTTTTAAATTCACACACATAGGTCCTGATGAAAGCCAGTTTAACACTGAGACCTGGCTGAAACATGTTGACCACACCGGATATCGGAGTCATTAATTATCTCCACTGATATCCGCTTCTCAGTTTTTAATCACTGCCAAGGGCCCAACATTAAAATAGTCTTTTGAATTCTGGGACCCATTGGACAGTTTTTTAACTCGCACACAACTCACCTTCACTGCACACTCACAGCACAAAACCTGCTCTGCTGTAACCAGGCGTCGAAGCACACCCAAGGTACACTCAGTACCTTGGGTGGGACCCGATGATGAAGCATGCCACCAGCTAGGTTGGTGGGTGAGGGTCTTCATAAAAAACAAATGTTTTTTCCTTCAAACAAACACATACTAGGAGCTTCTACCCTCTTGCCAGTTCCCTTTGATTTATAGCATTCTCATTATGTCAGAGATCTGATACTAGCTACTTTGATTTGCGCCAGGGTTTATAGTCTGCCAGAGTTTGCATTATAGGAAGTCTCTGACTTTGCCACATTTCTGCAAATCCACCCACAGGGGCTGGAAGTAGGCAGGCAGCATGGTTCCAGGCCTCGAATGCCCTGTGAGTGTGTGCAAACCCACAATCGTACATGTTCAGGATTATTCACCACCCACTCCAATAAAAATGTGTTTTGGGAAAGGAGCAATTGCTTTACAGATTTTCACATGAGCAAATATACATGTGTATATTTGCTCATAAACAAACGGAAATCACAAAGGTTTGCAAGGAAATCTGCACTAATAAAAGGCCGTAGAGTAGACCTTCTAGTGCACTTTTGTGATTTGCTTTAAGAACGGGGGCCCTAATTGTTTTCATGTTTCACCTAATATACCCGTAATGGTTTTACATTTACACAAAATCTCCATTATTAATCTTTTTTAAATATTGGCATATTTTTAACAGGCTTTATTACGTGGTGCATTAAAGAAATGATATTAAAAGTTGTCTTTAAACGTCCACAGTATTTAAACAAAATGTATTTTTTCAATTTGCAGTTTTTTGTGTACATTATTTTTTAAAGTAAAAGATCATCGATCTTGCGTTCATGCTCCTGCATGCATTTGTATATAATCAGGCAGTATTTTGGGAGGGTTATAAATAGCCATACATTGTTACATTTTGCAAAATTGTACTTGTTTTTATATTAGAACCACTATCAGTAATGCAAGCTGAGCTTACAGGTCCCTGGCTTTCCTTAGACTGCTCACCCTAATAGTAAAAGCTTTCAATTAATGAGTTATGTATTCTCTTTTGAGCAACTTATACACATGGATTCAAGTCTTGCCCTTGTGGGAGTCCATCTTCCTTCCCACAACCATACTGTGGAAATGTACATTGGCATCCAAATGATTGTGCTGCACAGCGTTGGGCCTGTTTGTCCAGTGTCCAACATAAACATGAAATGGCTTGTTTGTACAGTGGCTAAAATACACATGAAATGTGTTGTCCATGATTCCAAAGAATATTTCCTGGGGATTGGGCAGTAGGAATTCCTGATCCCTGTGTATTGTGTCTTAGTCCTTCTGCCTATTATGTTGCCTGGTTCCTTTACTGTTCGCTTTGACTCAAATCATGTTTAAAAATGGACAGTTAAGATGTTTTCCTGTAAACAATTTGCTTTCTCGGATGCAGAAGGCCACCTTATCTATCAAAGCCACTGACCATGTGTATTGATGCAGTTATCAATGCAGAACTTTCAAGATGATTTCTACTTGTTTCTTGAAAGTGTTTCTCACCATAATGGCTTTGATTGACCAGTTTCTATAGAACACAGTAACGTTATGTAATGTAAAGAGGTGATTGAAAGCTATTGCTTGCGGATCCAGTTTCTTTTCCCGAATACCAGGATCAAAGAGCCATAATCAAACAATGCTTCCTCCTTTTTTATTGATGATCTTCCCTGATCCACACATTAGGGCTCCCAGATAGAAAATCTGCTGCAATGGGTGCTTTACAAATGCAAAATAACAAAATTGCCAAGCACATCTTAGCAATAAGCATTTGCCACTGAGCATTTCAAAAGCATTTGTGTGGGACTAGCTTCAGCCGTTTGCTTCTCCAACAACTGGAGTCTTTCTTTAGATTCAATTCATCAATTTTTATCCATGTTCAGTAGGTGCATGTTATGTTTTTCTGTTGGGTTTATACTGTCCTCCGATTTGGACAAACTAAACTAGTCCCCCTACTCAAAGTAAATACTTAATGTGACTGCTAATCTTGATCCTTGTGCACTACTTTTTCAGCTGAGATGTGAGCCATGAATTAACCTCATATCTGATGTAGCAGCACTAATGCCTGTCCTTTATGGATAAAACCTGAGATGAAAAATCATGGTGTCCCTTACGTGGAAATGATGAAGATAAAACACTTCTAAAGAATGCTTTTCAACTCAGTGCGTCTGTAGGCACTGATCTTAGTGGCTTGTTGCCTGAGGTCTAGGATGAAGAAAGGCGTGCTTTGTTAGAATAAGTGAGTTTTACATTTCTGTTTGAAATTGTGAATTTCCTTTCTTGACTACATATTCGGGATGTATTCCGAGGGGTAACATGATGAGAACATAGTTGTCAGCCATATGTATTTTAAAAGTTGTGGGGCCACCGAGACTGCACGTTTTTGTTGTCTATTTTTCTATTAACGGGTAATGTTATGCAATCTCTCTTACCATTTTAAAACCACTTGGCCTTTGACCTCGTGGCTTTTGATGTCACCAGAAGTCCTCAATGTTAGTATAGGATCCTATTACAGGGTCATCCATAATGTATGCTCTCTCTTCATAAATTAGATAATTGTGTTGTGTGCCTCATGACAAGGGTGTATGTGGACTGAACCAAGAGGAAGGACTTTGCATATTCTTATAATCCATCTGCTGTTGTTTCTTTGGGGAGTTTGATTCCAAAATTGCACTGCAGTGTATTGAAATAACTTATTTAAGTATAATAATGATATGTAATTAATGCACATATGTTGTGTTATGTAAGTTAGTCTGAACAAAAGATTGTTTCGAATGGTCTGCGGTGTGCGGGCATGCATTTCAGGGCCAGGTCACTTTTAGTGGTTAAAATATACATTGACCTGCCAGATAAGCATATATGATGTTACATTAGATAATTAACCCATAGTACCGCTACATGTAATAATGAAAGAGTAGATTTTTTTCATAACTCACTGCTTTTAAGACCAAGTTTGAATAGCTGATTACAGAAAGAATCCCTGTTATTCACCAACACACCTAGGTAAAGGAGATGATCTTTTTAGTTTAATTTAAAATTCTTCACAGATGGACAGATGTGATAATTGTCAGTTATTATTAGATTATAAATACATTAATTTAAATTAAATGTATTTATTTGAGAGAAACCCTGAAAGATGGCTGAAACTTTAGGCACCTCTTTTATCACTGTTTCTAGAAGTAGCATGGTGTACAATGGATTTTAATATTTTTTGGAATTAACACAGGATTATTTTAAGATCACCCCTAGTTTTCTGGTTTTTCCTTCACTATGATTGCCTAGGTCTGTTGCCTTTTGAGGGTGTGGTGACACTTCCTATATGCTGTGAACTATCAGACTTATCTATGCTTTCACACTTGTATAGATATATTCTACATGTATATATCTAGGGAGAGATGTACATAGATACAATAGCAGTAGTCTTTTTTTCGAGTCTTTCTGAATTACGCTAGGAGAAGAAAAGCTGAATATGTCATTTGGTGACAATACGGATCTAAATTAGGATTCCATATGAAATCTTCTTATACACTCTGCACATTGGGAAACACTGCCCCAAATTAAACTTGCAGCCTTTGCACAGATGTAGTTGTTTACGCTGCTATATATCCCTAAGAATAATAACAATCCTTATTTTTCTAAGAATAGTGAATTTGATACTGATATGCCTCTGCCTTAATTAACCGGCTAAAAAGAACTTTAAAGAACCTCTTCAGAAAGCAATTTTGATGTTCAGGAGCATACATACATTTAAGTTTGAGGTTATACTTTTGGTAACGGACTCCGCCTCACAGGTTTCTTTGAGTTGCGCTCCCTTATTGGACACTGCCTGACAGGATTGATAGAAATAGCAAGAACACTATTACCTACCTGCAGTTCTCTCAATAACCGGCAAGAACCTTGAGGTGGTAATGCAGCAACCAAATATATTTAACACTTTCAAGCAAGACGATAGGTAAGCTGATGGAAAACAACAGTAATCTTAGTCGACCGCAAAATAGAAACTTTTAGTCAATTTATAAAGTGTAGTAAGGGAGGAATGATACAAAAAAGGTAGCACAACCTCATCAATTTTCTGTGATAAGATGATGTGATGAATCAAAAAAAAAAAAATGCCCATGGAACTTGCCACACAATTTTAGAAGGCACTCCTGTAGCGGTCAGTAGTACTGGCATCAACCCACGTTTCATGAAGATTACGTTGAGGAAGTGATTGCTGGGACAGGCTCCTGACAAAGGTACATTTGAAATTCTTATGTCCACTGAAAGCCTGTGAATAGCTTGTCTAGCTCCTGAGATGTGATTCCTACGTTAAAGTTTATGGGCTTAGCATAGGCCATTGTTTTCGGACTTTGCTGTTGCTATCCTACTCTTTGTCATAACTAATTATATGGTGTTTGCGTACAGAAGTGGCAGGTTGTCTACAACCCTGCTCAGGGACGTAGACTCAAGGGGTGCATTTGAGTTGTGACCTCCACCCCCAAATACATGCATTCTTTGCTTGGTAGTTGGGTCCCAGAGCCCTGAGTCTGGACTGCTATATCTGTGTTAGTTTTTCTCGCTGTGCGCCAAGAATAAAAGACAAATAGTGACATTTGATGTAAAACAGGAGATTAAGAGATGGAGCTACACACCTGGTGGCTGAATTTCAAAATGTAAAACCAGATAACCTGGAATCAATACTGGTTTCCCTGCTTGTCTAAATTTTGTGATCCTAGGCAAACATTTCATTTCACAGAGCCTCCTTTTACTTTATTATCACATATAGGAGCACTTTTGCCACTGGATTTCATGATGTGCGCTGTACATGCACCTCTTTTGATTAATGTAATAGATTATAATGTTCTATCTGCAAAAATAATCTAGGCCACGTTTAGGGTTTACATGACTAACTACTTGCCTTTTAGTTCACTAATGCATTATCATTGGGGGGTGAGCCATTAATTTATTTATTTATTTATTTATTTAAGAGTTTTATATAGCGCTGGCCAGATTCGAGGGTATCGGAGCGCTTTACAACATACGTGTCAAGGAAATCACACAGTAACGCAATAGTATTGAGGAAATCATATAGTAGCGGGGTAGTATACATAATGGTATAGTGGTTCATGGCGCTTCGGAGGTATGGGTGTGCTGTACCGCATTAAGGCAAGGAAGTCTGATGGAGTCATAGCGGTGTGCACAATTGGCTCAAGCCAGCCTCCTTTAGGGGTGGGGGGGGCGAGGTAGGTGTCCGGTGGCTTGGCGGAGGTAGATGTCTTGATGGCAGAGAATCTGGCATCTGCCCGGTTCCGGCTAGTGTGCTCCGTCGGGAGCTATCGATACGAGGGCGGACGATTGAGAAAGAGGTCTTTGAGCTGCATTTTAAATTTTGGGAAGGATGGGGTAGTTCTGATGTGGACTGGGATGGAATTCCAGATTTTGGGCGCACTTCCAGAAAAGGAGCGGGCTGCGTTTTTTTGTTTACGGGTTTTCGGCGGGATGAGGAGAAGCGTATTGGAGCTCCTGAGGGTCCTTGTCTGGCCGGCCTTCTTAAGTTTGGAGGTCAGGTAGGCAGGTTTCCCGGTGTGCAGGACTTTGTGCGTGAGGCAGGCAGTTCTGAAGTTGGCACGCATTTCGACTGGGAGCCATTTTAGCTCTTTGAGTGCGGGTGATATGTGATCGTATTTCTTTGCTCCTGTGATCATTCTGGCTGCTGCATTGAGTGTTATTCTGAGGGGAGCTAAGTGGCATTTAGCTGTACCTGTGAGGGCTGCATTCCCATAGTCTAGTTTGGACAGCACTAGTGCTTGAGTAGCTTGTTTGAGGTCCTTGGGCGGGATGTAGGGTTTTATTTTGTTGAGGAAGGCGCTTTTTGCAGAGATTTTAATGTGCTTGGCCATGTCTAGTTTTGGATCGAGAGTTATTCCCAGCGATTTTATAGAGTCAGCCAGGGTGATACTGCCGTAGAGGGCGTCAATGGCTTTCAGCCATTCTGTGATTTGGGGGTTCTCTTTTTTGTTAGAGATGAGGAGGAATTCCGTTTTGTCTTGGTTGAGTTTCAGGTGATTAAGGGATAGCCAGTGTTGGGCTTCTCTAAGGGTGTCGTTACGTCCTTTGGATGTCATCGATGGAGGAGGTTTCGAGATAGATCTGGGTGTCGTCTGCATATAGGTGGAAGGGGATTTTGTTTTTTTTAGTATGGTGGTGAGGGGTTCCATGTAGATGTTGAAAAGTTGAGGGGAAAGAACTGATCCTTGTGGGACACCTCTGTTGACGGGGTGTAGGTCCGACGAGAAGTTTTTGATTTTTATTCTTTGTGTGCGGTTCTGGAGAAAGGAGGAGAACCACTGTAGGACCGTCTCTTCTGCACCTAGCCTATTTTGAAGTACTTTGATGAGTAGCTTGTGGTCAACCGTGTCAAAGGCTGCCGATAGGTCTAGAAGTATGAGTAGGCCGCATCGGGCCGTGTCTAGTGACTTGTGAATGTCGTCATGATGATGATTGCTGTCTCTGTACTGCAGCCTTGTCGGAAGCCCGATTGGTGGGGGTCCAGGAGGTTGATGTTGTCCATGTGTTGGGTCAATTGTCGGAGAACACACCTTTCCATGATTTTGGATAGGAGAGTAAGATTGGAGACGGGTCTGAAGTGATTCAAGTCGTTAGTGTCCAAGCCCATTTTTTTTTAGAAGTGGTGTGACTTGGCCGACTTTGAGGCAGTCTGGGATGGTTCCGGTTCTCAGGGAGCTGTTTATGATCTTGCTCCAGAGCGGGGCTAAGGAGAGTTTAAGTTTTTTAGCCAGTTGAGTGGGTATAGGGTCGAGGACGTGAGAAGAGGGTTTGGAGGTGGAGATTAGTTTGACTATCACCGATTCAGAGATGGGGTTGAAGGATTTCCAGAGTTTTGGTGGGTGATTGGGTACGATATCATCTGTCCTTGGGGACAGGCTCCTGTGAGTGGGACTGCGGTTGACATCCAAGGAGAGCTGGATCTTGGTGATTTTGTCGTTGAAGAAGCTGGCGAAGTTATCGCACCGGTCTTTGGAGGCCCCCATCGAGGACGGGGGGGGGGCTTGGAAGTCTGTTGCCTGATGAGGTTGAGGAGTTCCTTGGGCCTGTTTTTTGCGTTGTCGAGAGCAGTGCAGAAGAAGGAGGTTTTTTCGTTAATTATGTGTTTTTTGTACTTCCTTCGAGTTGATTTGAGTTGCTCGCGGAGGATTGAGGTTGGGTTGTTCTGCCATCGTCTTTCTGTGGCCCTGAGGTGTCTCCTTTCGGAGTTTGTCTGTGTTGAACCAGGATCTGGATGGAATGTTTCTGGCTCTTTTTTAGTTTCAGGGGGGCTAGTTGGTCCAGAAAGGAAGTCATGGTTGCGTTATAGTGAGAGGTGAGTTCTGTTGTGGAGAGATCATCCGTGGAGCTGGGAAGGAGAGATCTCATCTTTTTCTCCAGGATTGCCAGGGGGATCTGAGTTAGGTTTCTTGTCCATTTGGGGGGGTCCAGCTTGGGGGGGGGGGTTTGCATAGGATCGGTTGGCTGATGTGGAATAAGATGAGGTGGTGGTCCGAGCAGTCAACGGGCAGGATGCGGTCGATACGGATTGTGTCGCGTTGAGCAATAATGGCATCCAGGATAGATCCTTTGTTGTGTGTTTCTTCAGAGCAGTGTTGGATAAGGTTGTTGTTGATTAGGAGATCGTTCAGGGATTGGATTAGCGGGTTGTTTTCCTCATTCCAGTGTAGGTTGAGGTCACCTAGGATTAGATAGTTCGAGTCTCGGAGTGAGCAGTAGGTAATCAGATCTGACAGGTGTTCCCCGAATGCTGTGGGGTTGCCAGGCGGATGGTAGAGGAGGTGGCAGAGTAGAGATTTGTTGTCTTTTGTCTTAATGTTGGCGGATAGGCATTCAAATGTATTGTATTTGAAGGTGTCAGTTTCTGTCACGTAGCTGTTGACCTTGTGTAGGATTGCTATGCCCCCTCCTCGTTGATCCTTTCTGTCTTTGTTTATGAGTGCATAGCCCGGGGGCATAAGCATGTCCAGGCTTGGGGACGAGAATTCGTTTAGCCAGGTTTCAGTGATGAAGGTGATGTCTATATCATGGGTGAGGATTGTTTCCGCCAGCTCAGTTGCATGTTTGGTGGCTGATCTGCAGTTAATGAGCATGCATTTAGTGGAGCTCTCCTGATGTTTGTGTTTCTTGATTAGGGGATCCCCGGGAATATTGGTGAGGAAGGCAGGGGGTCTTAAGTGTCTTGGAGGGGGGCGCTCTCTTCTGAATCCCGTGATAACCTCGATCTTGGATTCTGGGGTGGCAGAGGTAGGAGTGTCATAGGAGGCGGCGAGCTCCATCGCTTCACTTGGAGCCATATCCGCAGTTGTTCTTTTGGGTCTCTGTGATTTGTTTGAGAGGGGGGTTGAGATCCAGCTGGGATATAAAGCCTTGGGGGGCTGTTGCTGTCTGGTGAAAGGAAGACCGGGAGTCGAGAGAGGCAGTTGGCTATGCTCTCCGAGTGTGGAGAGGCTTAGTAAGATTGTGTTAAGACCTAGTATTACAGTTTCTAGCTGGCTTTCCAGCAGAGCGAGACGTTGCGTCGTTTCCTCAACGGGGGGGGTGAGGGTGGTTAGTGCAGGGTCCTCCCGCGGGGTAGAGGGCTTGTCGTTGATATATTTGCTTTTGGCGTTCCTGGTGTCGGTGTTGGCTTTGTGTGAGGCCGTGGGCAAGGGGCGTTGGGGATCGCATGGTGGATCCTTCGTCCTCTTGCGTGTGGAGAGAGGTGTGTGGATAGGTATCGTAGAATGCGGGTTGAGGGCGTTAGTTGTTGGTTGGGTGCGGTGTAGTGGGGAGGATGCCATTAATGTTTCTAAGTTCATGTTTAAAACGTTTAATAAATGTCTATGTAGTGATGTAATCTGATGTACCACGGTGAAACGCTTTCACATGGTAAAGAAATAAACTTTTTAGAATTTTGAAGAAACTATCATATGTTTGCATTATGTTTGTTGCACGATATACATGCTAAAGGTTTCCATGGCTTGTTTCATGCATGGTCTCTTAGATCCATGCCAGACCCTTGGTTCGGCTCTGACTCACTCTGTTAATTTGCTGGCACGCCCATCTCTGTTTGCAGCTCAGGTTTAGTACATGGGGACGTCAGTCACTTGATTAAAATGATTTGTAAAAGGCAAGGACTGGAAACATAGAGCCCTTCCTACATGCACCGATTTGACATCTCTACCATCCGACTTCTCATAGCCGAGACAAAGAACAGTGCGTGAAATAAAAATACATATTCTAAAATAAGTGATCGCAAGGCAGGAACTGCAGGCCGTTGTGTTGTACGTGACTGTAGTCATGGGTCTCAGGGAGAACTACCAGGCCCAGGTGGGATGAGTAGGGGCGTAGCTTCGGTGGGTTGGTTAGGGTGTGGAGAGCGTGAGAGCCCCTTAATGCCTTCCTGGCTTGGTAGTTGGGTTTGGGGGCCCTGAGTCTCATCTGCTATGTCTGTTTCTGTTTTTCTCATTGGTATTTTTTTCCACAAACAACTTTTAACTTGTTAAATTTTTGTAGCGGAAACATAAATATATAGGGCCTGATTCATTATGGTAACTTATACTTTTGCGTAATTTTCACTTGAGTATGTTTACTACTTGTTTGCTGTTCACAAAATCTGAGTGTAAATTTACTCCAAAGTGTAACTTGCATGTCTTCACCAAAATGAAGGGCCTAGCCTGGTAGCTATTCACAAACTGCATTTTGTAGTATGTTTTGTAGTACTACAATAGTAGCGTACTACAAAATTCTGTTCACAAATTGCACTTCTAAAGTACTACTTTTTTCGCGGTAGTACTTTAGAAGTGCAGTTTGTGAACATTGATGGAGCTTGATGTTGCTCTCTGCAAGAATGGATCAGAGGAGTTCCATGTGAAGGTTAAAAATGATGGAGGTGGACGATGGCCCTTTGGTGCACCGCAGATGACATGGAATGTTTGTGACCTTTTGGAACCTATTGCATGAGCTGGAGCCAGTTAGTGAGGTAGAATGTGAACCAATTTAAGATAGTGTCTTAAAATTCATTCTGTTTTCAGGATATTGATCTAAGTTGGATAGTCAACTGTTTTGAAGCCTGTAGAGAGGTAAAGCAGGACCAGAAGGTAGGAGTCGCTCATGTTGAAGAGAAGGGTGTTGTCAACTTTTTCGGTTGTGACTCAGTGCTGCAGTGTGGTCTGCAGCTTGATTGGTAGTCTTGTAGAAGATTTTTTGCTGATGTGCTCCCGTAGCAGCGTGGTGATGCTTCTCAATTTTCCCTATGAATGGATGGTGAGTAATAGGGCAGAGGTTGGTGAGGTAGGCTGGGTCCGTGGATTGATTCTTCAATGGTGGAATGATAAGACATCTTTTAAGGGCGCCTGGGAATGTTTAATGGCTTAGGGAGGTAGGGCGGTATTGACAATGTGGAGAAAGGGTGTGAGAGCCTCTCCTTGGAATTATTTGATGATGGAAGGAGGAAGGGTATCTTCTTCATAGGGGTTGCCTTGAGAGAGTTTGAGATATTGGAGAGATCTATGTGCAAGACTTGGTAGGTGACGCCACATTTGTTTAATATGCTTTGCTACTGCTGATCCAGTCTGTGTTATCCCCTCTGACTTTGAGCGCCCGCTGCAACGCCATTTTGTCTTACCTCAGGCGATTGGTAATGGAGGGCCTATGCCTCTCTCACTCTGCTGACATCTGTCACCTCTCACTCTCCCTGCCTGTGCTGTTGTTGACTTAAGGACCTGCCACATTTTTTACTTCAGTGGTACGGGCTTCAGCTTTAAAATCTGCATCAATGTGGGTACTGCCTTTTTATGCCAGCATCCTCCTCCTTTACCCAGTCCACAGGGAAGTTCAAGACTGCAGTCCCTCCTTTGCCTGCCCCTATAGAAATGAGTGCACCCCTTTAGGAGGACCTAGGGAAGTTCTAGTTTTCCTCCAATGCCCATTGCTCCCTTGTAATAACATTAAGACACCCTGCTTTTTGAATAACGGAGTTTCAAACATTTATTTATTGGGGCTTGCAAGCTATGGGAGCGATTTTCTCTGACCTATACCAGCATTAAGTCTGTTAATTTGTCAAAGGGCTCCCCTTCTTTACATACAGTACCGTCTGTGGCGAGCTGTTAGATATCTATCTATCTCTGTGTGTGTGTATATATCTCATTTTTTTTTTTTTATATATATTTCGTGCAGATTCGTCAAACAGCGCCACAATTATTAGCAAAACATCAAACACTTTTCCTTTGGAAACTAGGGGCCATATGTATCAAAATGTTGTTTAGCGATTCTCAAATAGCGATTTTTTGCGAATCGCTATGTGAGAATCGCAAAACGCGATGTATGTAGGATTTGCAAAAACTTTTGTGAATCCTACATATTCCTTAATTGCGAATCGCAAATTGCGATTTGCAATTAAGGAATACCTCCCCATTCATTCCTATGGGCCTAGAGGCCCATAGGAATGAATGGGAGATATTCGCAATTTGCGAGTACCCATTAGGTACTCGCAAATTGCGAATGCAATTTCAAGGATGCAAGGGTGTCAAAGGACACCCTGTTGCACCCTGAAATAAGCATGGGTGCAGATGTGGCTGTGCCCCACATGGCACTTTGAAAAATGCAAAAAAGTGCATTTTTCAAAGAAATCGCAAATTACCACCAAACTGAAGTTGGTGGTAATTTGCGATTCCTTAAGCCAAAATCGCACAACTTGGGTGCTTCTACATTGCATTTAAGGAATCGCAATTTGCGATTCCTTAAATGCATTTGCAAAATAGGGAATCGCAAATTTTGCGATTCCTTATTTTGCGAGTGGGTTTTCCTTTCATACATTGCACACAGCTAAATTGTGATCGCAAACGCAGAAATTCTGCGAATTTCAGCGTTTGCGATCGCAATTTAGCTTGATACATATGGCCCTAGGTCCTCACTATAACTACCTACTGGTGACCGCCAGTAAAATATACCTATATATCTATTACCTACTGGCGGTCGCCAGTAAGTAGTTCTAGTTAGGACCTAGTTGCCATAGGAAAAGCTTATATTCTTTTGGCAATATCTTTGGCGCCGTTTGACGAATCTTCGCGAAATCTTAAAAACTAATTGGGCGCTCAGGTCAGCTCCTGTCTTGAAAGTTTCGGGGTGATTCGTCAAGCAGGAGCCGAGGAAAAAAAGGGGTCCCAAAACGCGTTTTCTCCATGTTAATTTCCATAGGAAACTGTTGACGCAGCTACAGCCCGAACTTCTGAACGGAATGACACCAAATTTGGCAGAAAGGTAGCTCTTGGTCCAGAGTGCACTCTTTTGTCAAATTGTGTAAATCCGTTCAGTAGTTTTTGAGAAAATTAAATATTTACAGATATCTATACATCAACGTGAAGGATCCGCGAACCCTCCCGATCTTGAGCCTTGCAATCTGATTGGCTGCCAACAGTTCCAACCAGGAAGTGTTGGCAGCCATCTTGTGACTTGGTTGAACCGAGTCACAAGAAAAAAGGTGAAAAAATGTGTGAAAGGGGGCAGGGTAGAAACACCCTGACCCCCTAGGCCTGGTTAGGGAGTCCCACAGGGACCCCGAGGGCCAAAAAAAGCATTAACATTTTTTTTAAAAAAAATTAGTTGGGATTTGCGTAGGGTCCACAAATCCAGCTGAAAGAAAGAAAGAAAAAAACGATGCGAGGTCTCCCGCGCTTCGTTTTTTTGAAGCCCCCGGGTGGGCCAAGTCCCGGGGGCAATGCTTAATCATTATGCGGGGTCCCCCGTAGCCCCGGGGACTGCCACCTTCCCGGGGCTAAGCTAATGATATGCAGGGGGCCACGCAGGCCCCCCCGCAGCTCTGGGGACCACCACCTCCCCGGGGCTTTATTCCTAAAAAAAAATGCATGGAGGGAGCTCCTGCCCCTCAACGCTGCCCCGGGGACCGCCACCTCCCCGGGTCTTTATTAATTAATGGGCGGGATGCCTCGTGGGCCCCCTCAAGCCCTGGGGACCGCCACCTCCCCGGGGCTGCACACAAGATGGGAGGTGCTCCGCCCGGCCCCCCTCCAGGAGCCCTCCTTGGCCCTGGGGACTGCCACCCCCCAGGGCCGGCTCCAGTAATGTCTTGGGTTGCCAACCCCTGGGATATTGCAGTTTGCTATGGCATGGCGGGAGCATTGCTCCAGCCATGCCATAGCAAACTTCTGCTTCGCTTCATGGGATCGAGAGCAGAAAAACTGTTCTCGCTTCCATGAAGCGAAGCAGAATTGCTTTTGGGCAAAGGGAGCTGCCTGTCAGCAGCTCCCTTTGCCCAAAAGCAATGCCGGCTCCCGCAGGAGGCGGGGAGCCGGCAGTGACCGCGGGGGCATTGGGGCTCCCCTGCGGTCCCCAACACAGAGGCCATGCCCCGGGGGATGGGGGTCCCCGGGGCCGAAAATGGCCTGGGAGGGGGGGGCGCGCGGCCCCCCTCCCTTAAAAGATAAAAAAAAAAAAAAATGGCTTGGCCCCGGGGGATGGGGTACCTGGGGCCGAAAAACGCCTGGGGAGGGGGACCACTCGCCCACCCTCCCTTTTTAAAATTTAATGCAAAAATGTCCGGGCCCGGGGATGGGGTCCCCGGGTCCGAAATCTGCCTCGGAAGGGGGGCTGCACGGCATCCTTCGTGTTTTATTTACTTTTTAAATGACTCAGGCCCTGGGGGATGGGGTCCCCAGGGCCCAAAAAGTATTAAGGAAAGGGGGCACACGGCCCCCTTCCCAAAACAGGGCTAAAAAAACAGAAGCTGGCAACTCGCCGGATGACCCGCCCCCTCCCTGCACGACTCTGCAAATGCACCTCCTGGCACGCTCTGGGTTGGGGGATGAAGTCCCCTTCAATGCTGAGGGTCCTTAGGGGCCAACTAGTCCACCAGGTACCTCCAGTAAGCTCCACACAGTGGGATTGCTGAGAGGTGGTTGAAGGCCACGCCCCTTTTTACACCACTCTGCAAACGCGCCTCTTGACACACTGCTGGTGGGGCAATGAGGTCCCCTTGTGTCCTGAGGACTTCAGGACTAAAGTGGACCTCATCGCCCCACTAGTAGGGCGCCAGGAGGCATGTTTGCAGAGTGGTGTAAAAAAGGGGACGTGGCCTCTGACCACCTCTCAGCAATCCCACTGTGTAGGGCTTACTGGAGGTACCTGGTGGGCTAGTTGGCCCCCAGGGACCCTCAGGAGGCAAGGGGACTTCATCCCCCAACCAAGAGCGCACCAGCAGGCGCATTTGCAGAGTGGTGGAGAAAGGGGGGCGTGGCCTGTGTCCACCTCTCAGCAATCCCACTGTGTGGGGCTTACTGGAGGTAACAGTTAGGCTAGTTGGCCCTAAAGGACAGCCAGCAACGAAGAGGACTTCAATCCCCATCCAAGAGCGCGCCAGGGAGCGTGTTTGCAGAGTGGTGGGCAAAGGGAGCGTGGCCTGCTATGTGAACTTAGCAATCTTGCTGTGTCGGACTTACTGGAGGTAATGGGAGTGGTAGTTGGCCCCCAAGGATGTCCTTGGGGGGCCAACTGCCCCTCCTGTTACCTCCAGTAAGTTCCACACAGTGGGATTGCTAAGAGGACTTCGGAGGCCATGCCCCCCCCTTTCTCCACCACTCTGCAAAAGGCCTCCTGGCACACTACTGGTTGGGGGATATAGTCCACTTTACTCCTGAGGGACTTTGGGGGCCAAGAAGCCCTCCTGGTACCTCCTGTAAATCCTACGCAGCGGAATTCCTGAGCGCTGATCGGAGGCCCAACCCCCTTTCTCCACCACTCTGCAAACACGACTACTAGTTAAAGAAGCATTTGGAATGTAATGGGTCTCGCATTTGCGAGAGTTAGAGCTATTGGCGTTGTAAATGTAAAAGTTTTTTTACTAATGTTTTTTTGGAGTGGATGTACGTTGTGTGTAGTGGAATTATGTGGTTTGTTGTGCAGTGGAATTATGTGGATAGAAAGTATGTGGTATTTAGTGTATAGGAATTATGTAGAGCGGGATTATGTGTTATGGAGAGTAATTATGTGGTATGGTAGCCTGTGTTGTGGAGTGGTAACCTCCGGTTTAGTCTTCCTCGTTTCCATAGAATCTAAACTATAAACTCAATGAGACAAAAAAAAGAAGGAACCACTGAGGAGCACTTCTGGACCTAGTCCGAGGTATGAGCAGGGCCACTGGAATTATGCAACTGTTCAGCTGCACCGATTTTCGCATAATTATACATTTTCCGCATTTGCCACATAATCCATCATCTGCTGCATAATCTGCAGATTTGAACAAAAAGAAACCTTGTTTCTAGCTCAAACGTTATAGCATGGTGGAAGGCCCTTTGCAAAGCAGGAATGGTCACCTGTTACTTATTGCTAAATGTGGATATTAAATTGGTGCTAATGGTGCGCAAACCACTCTTGCTTCTTTCTACGCCTCTTTTGCATATTACTGCATTTCTCTTGCTTCTTTCTGCACCTTTCTTCCTTTTTCTGCACCTCTCTTTTTTCATTCTTTTGCACCTCTTGCCTCTTTCTGCACCTCTTTTCCACTTTCTGCACCTCTTGCTTCTTTTTCTGCACCTCTTGCTTCTTTCTGCACCGCTCTTCTTTCTTCTGCACCTCTCTTGCCTCTTTCTGCACCTCTTTCCTTTTTCTGCACCTCTGTTGCTTCTTTCTGCACTTCTTTCTTCTGCACCCTCTACCCTCTTTTTGCACTTCTCTTGCCTCTTTCTGCACCCCTCTTGCCCGTTTCTCCACCTCACTTGCCTCTTTCTGCACCTCTCTTGCCTCTATCTGCACCTCACTTGCCTCTATCTGTACCTCACTTGCCTCTATCTGCACCTCACTTGCCTCTATCTGCACTTCTCTTGCCTTTCTGCACCTCTCGTCTCTTTCTGCACCTCTGTTGCTTCTTTCTGCTACTCTGTTGCTTCTTTCTGCACATCTCTTGCTTCTTTCTGCACCTCTCTTGCTGCTATCTGCACCCCTCTTGCCTCTTTCTGCACCCCTCTTGCCTCTTTCTGCACCCCTCTTGCCTCTTTCTGCACCCCTCTTGCCTCTTTCTGCAACTCTGTTGCTTCTTTCTGCAACTCTGTTGCCTCTTTCTGCACCTCTGTTGCTTCTTTCTGCACCTCTGTTGCTTCTTTCTGCACCTCTGTTGCTTCTTTCTGCACCTCTGTTGCTTCTTTCTGCACCTCTGTTGCCTCTTTCTGCACCTCTCTTGCCTCTTTCTGCACCTCTCTTGCCTCTATCTGCACCTCTCTTGCCTTTCTGCACCTCTCTTGCCTTTCTGCACCCCTTCTTGTTTCGTTCTGCACCTCTCTTGTCTCGTTCTGCACCTCTCTTGTCTCTTTCTGCACCTCTCGTGTCTCTTTCTGCACCTCTCGTCTCTTTCTGCACCTCTGTTGCTTCTTTCTGCTACTCTGTTGCTTCTTTCTGCACATTTCTTGCTTCTTTCTGCACCTCTCTTGCTGCTATCTGCACCCCTCTTGCCTCTTTCTGCACCCCTCTTGCCTCTTTCTGCACCCCTCTTGCCTCTTTCTGCAACTCTGTTGCTTCTTTCTGCACCTCTGTTGCTTCTTTCTGCACCTCTGTTGCTTCTTTCTGCAACTCTGTTGCTTCTTTCTGCAACTCTGTTGCTTCTTTCTGCAACTCTGTTGCTTTTTTCTGCACCTCTGTTGCTTCTTTCTGCAACTCTGTTGCTTCTTTCTGCACCTCTCTTGCTTCTTTCTGCACCACTGTTGCTGCTTTCTGCACCCCTCTTGCCTCTCTGCACCCCTCTTGACTTTCCCCCCTCTTGCCTCTTTCCGCACCCCTCTTGCCTCTTTCCGCACCCCTCTTGCCTCTTTCCGCACCCCTCTTGCCTCTTTCCGCACCCCTCTTGCCTCTTTCTGCATTTCTGTTCCTTCTTTCTGCATTTCTGTTCCTTCTTTCTGCATTTTTCTTGCCTCTTTCTGAACCTCTCTTTCTTCTTTCAGCACTTCTCTTGCTTCTTTCTGCAGCTCTGGTGCTTCTTTCTGCAGCTCTGGTGCTTCTTTCTGCAGCTCTGTTGCTTCTTTCTGCAGCTCTGTTGCTTCTTTCTGCAGCTCTGTTGCTTCTTTCTGCACCTCTGTTGCTTCTTTCTGCACCTCTGTTGCCTCTTTCTGCACCCCTCTTGCTTCTTTCTGCACCCCTCTTGCTTCTTTCTGCACCCCTCTTGCCTCTTTCTGCTCCCCTCTTGCCTCTTTCTGCTTCCCTCTTTCTGCAGTTCTTTTGCCTCCTTCTGCACCTGTTGCTTCTTTCTGCACCCCTCTTGCCTGTTTCTGCAACCCTCTTGCCTCTTTCTGCACCCCTCTTGCCTCTTTCTGCACCCCTCTTGCCTCTTTCTGCACCTCTGTTCCATCTTTCTGCACCTCCTTTGCCTGCTTATGCAACTTTCTTGCCTCTTTCTGCACTCGTCTTCCCTCTTTGTGCACCTCTCGTCTGTCTCTTTGTGCACTTCTCTTGCCTCTTTCTGCATTTTTGTTCCTTCTTTCTGTATTTCTCTTGCCTCTTTCTGCACCTCTTTCCGCACTTCTGTTGCTTCTTTCTGTACCTCCCTTGCTTCTTTCTGCACCTCTTGCTTCTTTCTGCACCTCTTGCTTCTTTCTGTACCCCTCTTGCCTCTCTGCTCTCTTTCTGGACCGCTGTTGCCTCTGGCTGCACCTCTCTTGCCTCTTTCTGCAACTCTCTTGCCTCTTTCTGCAACTCTTGCCTCTTTCTGCACCTCTCTTGCTTCTTTCTGCACCTCTCTTGCTTCTTTCTGCACCTCTCTTGCTTCTTTCTGCACCTCTCTTGCTTCTTTCTGCACCCTTCTTGCTTCTTTCTGCACTCCTCTTCTTTCTGCACCTCTCTTCCCTCTTTCTGCACCTCTCTTCCCTCTTTCTGCACCTCTCTTCCCTCTTTCTGCACCTCTCTTGCCTCTTTCTGCATTTCTGTTCCTTCTTTCTGCATTTCTCTTGCCTGTCTGCACCCCTCTTGCCTCTGTCTGCACCCCTCTTGCCTCTGTCTGCACCCCTCTTGCCTCTGTCCACCTCTCTTGCCTCTGTCTGCACCCCTCTTGTCACTTTGTGCACCTCTCTTGCCTCTGTCTGCACCCCTCTTGTCAGTTTGTGCACCCCTCTTGCCTCTTTCTGCACTAGTCTTTCCTCTTTCTGCACCTCACTTGTCACTTTCTGCACCTCACTTGTCACTTTGTGCACTTCGCTTGCCTCTTTCTGCACTTCGCTTGCCTCTTTCTGCACTTCGCTTGCCTCTTTCTGCACTTCGCTTGCCTCTTTCTGCACTTCGCTTGCCTCTTCCTGCACTTCGCTTGCCTCTTCCTGCACTTCGCTTGCCTCTTCCTGCATTTCTGTTCTTTCTTTCTGCATTTCTGTTCCTTCTTTCTGCACCCCTCTTGCCTCTTTCTGCACCCCTCTTGCCTCTTTCTGCACCCCTCTTGCCAGTTTCTGCACCCCTCTTGCCTGTTTCTGCACCCCTCTTGCCAGTTTCTGCACCCCTCTTGCCAGTTTCTGCACCCCTCTTGCCTGTTTCTGCACCCCTCTTGCCTGTTTCTGCACCCCTCTTGCCTGTTTCTGCACCTCTCTTGCCTCTTTCAGCACATCACTTGCCTCTTTCTACACCTATCTTGCTTTTTTCTGCAACTCTCTTGTCTCTTTCTGCACCTGTTGCTTCTTTCAGCACTTCTTGCCTCTTTCTGCATCTCTCTTGCCTCTTTCTGCACCTCTTGCCTCTTTCTGCACCTCCGTTGTATCCTTCTGCACTTCTCTTGCTTCTTTCTGCACCTCTTTAACCTGTTTATGCACCTCTCTTGCCTATTTCTGCACCTCTTGCCTCTTTCTGCACCTCCGTTGTAGCCTTCTGCACTTCTCTTGCTTCTTTCTGCACCTCTCTTGCTTCTTTCTGCAACCCTTCTTGCCTCTTTCTGCACCCCTCTTGCCTCTTTCTGCACCCCTCTTGCCTCTTTCTGCACCCCTCTTGCCTCTTTCTGCACCCCTCTTGCTGCTCCCCTCTTGCCTCTTTCTGCACCTCTGTTGGTTCTTTCTGCACTTCTCTTGCCTCTTTCTGCACATCAGTTGCAAATTTCTGTACCCCTCTTGCTTCTTTCTGCACCTCTCTTGTAAATTTCTGTTCCTCTTTCTGCACCCCTCTTGCCTCTTTCTGCACACCTCTTGCCTCTTTCTGCACCCCTCTTGCCTCTTTCTGCACCCCTCTTGCCTCTTTCTGCACCCCTCTTGCCTCTTTCTGCACTCCTCTTGCCTCTTTCTGCACCTCTGCCTCTTTCTGCACCTCACTTCTTTCTGCACCCCTCTTGCCTCTTTCTGCACCCCTCTTGCCTCTTTCTGCACCCTCTTGCATCTTTCTGCACCCCTCTTGCCTCTTTCTGCACCCCTCTTCCCATTTTCTGCACCCTTCTTGCCTCTGTCCTCACCCCTGTTCCCTCTTTCTGCACCTCTCTTGCCTCTTTCTGCAACTCTTTCCTCTTTCCGCACTTCTCTTGCTTCTTTCTGTACTTCTCTCACTTCTTTCTGTACTCAAATGGAAAATGCAAGCTGTCAAGTTTAAAAGTCTGCATGCTCTCGTGACTGAGGTATATGTCTACTTGTACATGTATTCTCACGTGTTATGCATCTGAAGACGGTAGCTTAGAAAGCGGGTAGGTTTTCCTATAAGTGGTCAAATCTTCTTAGTTCTGCCCTGTCATTCAGTTGCACAGGCAGACATGTCTTATGTATATAGGTGTTAAAGAGCCCCTCAAATATACTATTGAATACTCCTGTGCCCTATATTATGAGCAGAAAGAAATACATATACCTTTTTGTACACAAATTTACAGAGTATACTGTTTGAAACACAGGTATTCAAGTATTTGTATGTTTATTTTTATGTAACATTTCACTTGGTAAAAGCAGAGACACGCATGCATACCTTCACAAACTTGGTCAGACTTACAGCAGTGATATGGTTAGGATTGCTGTTTTACATTTGATAGGCCTAACATTCTGAGCAGTCGATGAATAGTGAACCTTCAAGAGAAAAGTGAGGTTTAAGACATCTTGGGAGAAGGATTAGTGATTAGGCTACTTTGTAGGAGTCTGTGGAAAGGTACATTCAAAGTAGGCCTCTTTCTGCACTTCTCTTGCTTCTTTCTGCACCTTTCTTCCTCTTTCTGGACTTCTGTTGCCTCTTTGTGTGTTTTTCTTGCTTCTTTCTGCACCTCTCTTGCCTCTTTCTGCACCCCTCTTCCCTCTTTCTTCATCTCTCTTGCATCTGTCTGCACCCCTGTTCCCTCTTTCTGCACCTCTTTTGCCTGTTTATACAACTCTCTTGCCTCTTTCTGCACTGGTCTTCCTTCTTTGTGCACTTCTCTTGTCTCTTTGTGCACCTCTTTTGTCTATTTGTGCACTTCTCTTGTCTCTTTGTGCACTTCTCTTGTCTCTTTGTGCACCCCTCTTGCCTCTTTCTGCACTTCTCTTGCCTCTTTCTGCTTTTCTGTTGCTTCTTTCTCCACCTCTCTTGCCTCTGTCTGCACCCCTGTTCCCTCTTTGTGCACCTCTTTTGCCTGTTTATGCTACTCTCTTGCCTCTTTCTGAACTTTCCTTGCCTCTTTCTGCACCACTCTTGCCTCTTCCTGCACTTCTCTTGCTTCTTTCTGTACCTCTTGCTTTTCTGCACCCCTCGTGCCTCCTGCACCCTTCTTCCCTCTTTTTGCACCCCTCTTGCCTCTTTCTGCACCTCTGTTGCTTTTTTCTGCACTTCTCCTGCTTTTTTCTGCACTTCTCTTGCTTCTTTCTGCACCTCTCTTGCCTCTTTCTGCACCTCTGTTGGTTCTTTCTGCACTCGTCTACCCTCTTTTTGCACCCCTCTTGCCTCTTCCTGCACCCCTCTTGCCTCTTCCTGCACCACTCTTGCCTCTTCCTGCACCACTCTTGCTTCTTTCTGCACCACTCTTGCTTCTTTCTGCACCCCTCTTGCTTCTTTCTGCACCCCTCTTGCCTCTTCTTTACCCCTCTTCCCTCTTTCTGCTCCCCTCTTCCCTCTTTCTGCAGTTCTTTTGCCTCCTTCTGCACCTGTTGCTTCTTTCTGCACTTCTCTTGCCTCTTTATGCAGTTCTCTTGCCTGTTTCTGCACCCCTCTTGCCTGTTTCTGCAACCCTCTTGCCTCTTTCTGCACCCCTCTTGCCTCTTTCTGCACCCCTCTTGCCTCTTTCTGCACCCCTCTTGCCTCTTTCTGCACCTCTGTTCCATCTTTCTGCACCTCCTTTGCCTGCTTATGCAACTTTCTTGCCTCTTTCTGCACTCGTCTTCCCTCTTTGTGCACCTCTCGTCTGTCTCTTTGTGCACTTCTCTTGCCTCTTTCTGCATTTTTGTTCCTTCTTTCTGTATTTCTCTTGCCTCTTTCTGCACCTCTTTCTGCACTTCTGTTGCTTCTTTCTGTACCCCCCTTGCTTCTTTCTGTACCCCCCTTGCTTCTTTCTGCACCTCTTGCTTCTTTCTGTACCCCTCTTGCCTCTCTGCTCTCTTTCTGCTCCCCTCTTGCCTCTTTCTGCTCCCCTCTTGCCTCTTTCTGCACTTCCCTTCACTCTTTCTGCACCGCTGTTGCCTCTGGCTGCACCCCTGTTCCTTCTTGCTGCACCTCTCTTGCCTCTTTCTGCAACTCTCTTGCCTCTTTCTGCAACTCTCTTGCCTCTTTCTGCAACTCTCTTGCTTCTTTCTGCACCTCTCTTGCTTCTTTCTGCACCTCTCTTGCTTCTTTCTGCACCTCTCTTGCTTCTGTCTGCACCCCTCTTGCCTCTGTCTGCACCGCTGTTGCCTCTGTCTGCACCCCTCTTGCCTCTGTCTGCACCCCTCTTGCCTCTGTCTGCACCCCTCTTGCCTCTGTCTGCACCCCTCTTGCCTCTGTCTGCACCCCTCTTGCCTCTGTCTGCACCCCTCTTGCCTCTGTCTGCACCCCTCTTGCCTCTGTCTGCACCCCTCTTGCCTCTGTCTGCACCCCTCTTGCCTCTGTCTGCACCCCTCTTGCCTCTGTCTGCACCCCTCTTGCCTCTGTCTGCACCCCTCTTGCCTCTGTCTGCACCCCTCTTGCCTCTGTCTGCACCCCTCTTGCCTCTGTCTGCACCCCTCTTGCCTCTGTCTGCACCCCTCTTGCCTCTGTCTGCACCCCTCTTGCCTCTGCACCCCTCTTGCCTCTGTCTGCACCCCTCTTGCCTCTGTCTGCACCCCTCTTGCCTCTGTCTGCACCCCTCTTGCCTCTGTCTGCACCCCTCTTGCCTCTGTCTGCACCCCTCTTGCCTCTGTCTGCACCCCTCTTGCCTCTGTCTGCACCCCTCTTGCCTCTGTCTGCACCCTCTTGCCTCTGTCTGCACCCCTCTTGCCTCTGTCTGCACCCCTCTTGCCTCTCTGCACCCCTCTTGCCTCTCTGCACCCCTCTTGCCTCTCTGCACCCCTCTTGCCTGTCTGCACCCCTCTTGCCTGTCTGCACCCCTCTTGCCTGTCTGCACCCCTCTTGCCTGTCTGCACCCCTCTTGCCTGTCTGCACCCCTCTTGCCTGTCTGCACCCCTCTTGCCTGTCTGCACCCCTCTTGCCTGTCTGCACCCCTCTTGCCTGTCTGCACCCCTCTTGCCTCTGTCTGCACCCCTCTTGCCTCTGTCTGCACCCCTCTGTCTGCACCCCTCTGTCTGCACCCCTCTGTCTGCACCCCTCTGTCTGCACCCCTCTGTCTGCACCCCTCTGTCTGCACCCCTCTGTCTGCACCCCTCTGTCTGCACCCCTCTGTCTGCACCCCTCTGTCTGCACCCCTCTGTCTGCACCCCTCTGTCTGCACCCCTCTGTCTGCACCCCTCTGTCTGCACCCCTCTGTCTGCACCCTCTGTCTGCACCCCTCTGTCTGCACCCCTCTGTCTGCACCCCTCTGTCTGCACCCCTCTGTCTGCACGCCTCTGTCTGCACCCCTCTGTCTGCACCCCTCTTGCCTCTGTCTGCACCCCTCTTGCCTCTGTCTGCACCCCTCTTGCCTCTGTCTGCACCCCTCTTGCCTCTGTCTGCACCCCTCTTGCCTCTGTCTGCACCCCTCTTGCCTCTGTCTGCACCCCTCTTGCCTCTGTCTGCACCACTCTTGCCTCTGTCTGCACCCCTCTTGTCTCTGTCTGCACCCCTCTTGTCTCTGTCTGCACCCCTCTTGTCACTTTGTGCACCTCTCTTGCCTCTGTCTGCACCCCTCTTGTCACTTTGTGCACCCCTCTTGCCTCTTTCTGCACTTCGCTTGCCTCTTTCTGCACTTCGCTTGCCTCTTTCTGCACTTCGCTTGCCTCTTTCTGCACTTCGCTTGCCTCTTTCTGCACTTCGCTTGCCTCTTCCTGCACTTTGCTTGCCTCTTCCTGCACTTTGCTTGCCTCTTTCTGCACTTCGCTTGCCTCTTCCTGCATTTCTGTTCCTTCATTCTGCACCCCTCTTGCCCTTTCTGCACCCCTCTTGCCTGTTTCTGCACCCCTCTTGCCTGTTTCTGCACCCCTCTTGCCTGTTTCTGCACCCCTCTTGCCTGTTTCTGCAGCCCTCTTGCCTGTTTCTGCAGCCCTCTTGCCTGTTTCTGCAGCCCTCTTGCCTGTTTCTGCAGCCCTCTTGCCTGTTTCTGCAGCCCTCTTGCCTGTTTCTGCACCCCTCTTGCCTGTTTCTGCACCCCTCTTGCCTCTTTCTGCACCTCTCTTGCCTCTTTCTACACCTATCTTGCTTTTTTCTGCATCTCTCTTCTCTTTCTGCACCTGTTACTTCTTTCAGCACTTCTTGCCTCTTTCTGCATCTCTCTTGCCTCTTTCTGCATCTCTCTTGCCTCTTTCTGCACCTCTTGCCTCTTTCTGCACCTCCGTTGTATCCTTCTGCACTTCTCTTGCCTCTTTCTGCACCCCTCTTGCCTCTTTCTGCACCCCTCTTGCCTCTTTCTGCACCCCTCTTGCTGCTCCCCTCTTGCCTCTTTCTGCACCTCTGTTGGTTCTTTCTGCACTTCGCTTGCCTCTTTCTGCACTTCGCTTGCCTCTTTCTGCACTTCGCTTGCCTCTTTCTGCACTTCGCTGGCCTCTTTCTGCACTTCGCTGGCCTCTTTCTGCACTTCGCTGGCCTCTTTCTGCACTTCGCTGGCCTCTTTCTGCACTTCGCTGGCCTCTTCCTGCATTTCTGTTCCTTGTTTCTGCACCCCTCTTGCCCTTTCTGCAGCCCTCTTGCCTGTTTCAGCACCTCACTTGCCTCTTTCTACACTTATCTTGCTTTTTACTGCAACTCTCTTGTCTCTTTCTGCACCTGTTGCTTCTTTCAGCACTTCTTGCCTCTTTCTGCATCTCTCTTGCCTCTTTCTGCACCTCTTGCCTCTTTCTGCACCCCTGTTCCCACTTTCTGCACCTCTTTAACCTGTTTATGCACCTCTCTTGCCTATTTCTGCACCTCTTGCCTATTTCTGCACCTCTTGCCTCTTTCTGCACCTCTTGCCTTTCTGCACCTCTTGCCTTTCTGCACCTCTTGCCTTTCTGCACCTCTTGCCTTTCTGCACCTCTTGCCTTTCTGCACCTCTTGCCTCTTTCTGCACCTCTTGCCTTTCTGCACCTCTTGCCTCTTTCTGCACCTTCGTTGTATCCTTCTGCACTTCTCTTGCCTCTTTCTGCACCCCTCTTGCCTCTTTCTGCACCCCTCTTGCCTCTTTCTGCACCCCTCTTGCTGCTCCCCTCTTGCCTCTTTCTGCACCTCTGTTGGTTCTTTCTGCACTTCTCTTGCCTCTTTCTGCACATCAGTTGCAAATTTCTGTACCCCTCTTGCTTCTTTCTGCACCTCTCTTGTAAATTTCTGTTCCTCTTTCTGCACCCCTCTTGCCTCTTTCTGCACCCCTTTCCCTCTTTCTTCACCTTTCGCCTCTTTCTGCAACTCTTGTCTGTTTCATCACTTCTCTTGTTTCTGCACCCCTCATCCCTCTTTCTGCACCTCACTTGCTTCTTTCTGCATCCCTCTTGCCTCTTTCTGCACCTCTCCTGCCTCTTTCTGCACCCGTTACCTCTTTCTGCATCCCCGTTCCCTATTTTGTCACCTCTCTTGCCTGTTGCTGCACCTCTCTTGCCTGTTTTCGCACCTCTGTTGCCTCTTTCTGCAACTCTCACGCCTCTTTCTGCAGTTATCTTGCCTCTTTCTGCACCTCTGTTGCCTTTTTCTGCACCTCTTGCCTGTTTCTGCATCTCTTGCCTGTTTCTGCACCCCTTTTGCCTGTTTCTGCACCCCTTTTGCCTGTTTCTGCACCCCTTTTGCTTGTTTATGCGACTCTCTTGCCTCTTTCTGCACTTCTCTTGCCTCTTTCTGAACTTCTTTTGCCTCTTTCTGCACCACTCTTGCCTCTTTCTGCAACTCTCGTCTTTCATCACTTCTCTTGCTTTTTGCACCTCTGTCTCTTTCTGCACCTCACCTGCTTCTTTCTGCTCCCCTGTTCTTTCTGCACCCCTGTTCCCTCCTCCTGAACCCCTGTTCCGTCTTCCTGCACCCCTGTTCCCTCTTCCTGCACCCGTTTCCTCTTTCTGCACTGCACCTCACTTGCCTGTTTCTGCACCTCACTTGCCTGTTTCTGCACCTTTCTTTCTGCACCTTTCTTGCCTGTTTCTGCACCTTTCTTGCCTGTTTCTGCACCCCTTGCCTGTTTCTGCACCCCTCTTGCCTGTTTCTGCACCCCTCTTGCCTGTTTCTGCGCCCCTCTTGCCTCACCCCTCTTGCCTCACCCCTCTTGCCTCATTCTGCACCAATCTTGCCTCTTTCTGCACCCCTCTCCCCTCTTTCTGCACCTCTGTACCTTCATTCTGCACTTCTCTTGCTTCTTTCTGCACCTTTCTTGCCTCTTTCTGCAACTCTCTTGTCTCTTTCGTCACTTCTCTTCCTTTCTGCACCTCTCTTGTCTCTATCGTCACTTCTCTTGTTTCTTTCTGCACCTCTCCTGCCTTTCTGCACCCCTGCCTCTTTCTGCACCTCACTTGCCTCTTTCTGCACCTCACTTGCCTCTTTCTGCACCTCACTTGCCTCTTTCTGCACCTCACTTGCCTCTTTCTGCACCTCACTTGCCTCTTTCTGCACCCCTCTTGCCTGTTTCTGCACCCCTCTTGCCTGTTTCTGCACCTTGCTTCTTACTGCACCCCTCTTGCTTCTTACTGCACCCCTCTTGCTTCTTACTGCACCCCTCTTGCTTCTTACTGCACCCCTCTTGCTTCTTACTGCACCCCTCTCGCCTCATTCTGCACCCCTCTCGCCTCATTCTGCACCCCTCTCGCCTCATTCTGCACCCCTCTCGGCTCTCTCTGCACCCCCTTGGCTCTCTCTGCACCCCTCTTGGCTCTATCTGCATTCCTCTTGGCTCTATCTGCATTCCTCTTGCCTCTCTCTGTACCCCTCTTGCCACTTTCTACACATCTGTTGCTTTCTGCACACCTGTTGCTTCTTTCTGAACTTCACTTGCTTTTTTCTGTACCTCTCTTCTTTCTGCTACCCTCTTGCCTCTTTCTGCACATTTCTTACATCTTTCTGCACCTCTCGTTTTTTTCTGCACTTGTCTCGCTTCTTTCTGTACTCAAATGGGAAGTGCAAGCTGTCAAGTTTAAAGGTCTGCGTGCTCTTGTGACTGAGGTGTATGTCTACTTGTACGTGAATTCTCACATGTTATGCATCTGAAGATGGTAGCGTAAAAAGTGGGTAGCTTCTTCTATAGGTGGTTAAATGTTCTCAGTTCTGCCCTGTCATTCAGTTCTACAGGCAGACATGTCTTATGTATATCGGTGTTATGGAGCTCCTCAAATATACTATTGAATACCCATGTACCCTACATTATGAGCAGAAAGAAATACATACACCTTTTTGTACACAAATTTACAGAGTATGCTGTTTGAAACAGATATTCAAGTATTTGTATGTTTATTTTTATGTAACATGTCACTAGGTAAAAGCAGAGACACGCATGCATACCTTCACAAGCCTGGTCAGACTTACAACAGTGATATGGTTAGGAATGCTGTTTTACATTTGATAGGCCTAACATTCTGAGCAGTCGATGAATAGTGAACCTTAAAGAGAAAAGTGAGGTTTAAGACCTCTTGGGGGAAGGATTAGTGATTAGGCTACTTTGTATGACTACTTTGTATGAGTCTGTGGAAAGGTACAGTCGAAGTAGGCTTCTTTCTGCACTTCTCTTGCTTCTTTCTGCACTTCTCTTGCTTCTTTCTGCACCTCTCTTGCCTCTTTCTGCACCTCTCTTGCCTCTTTCTGCACCTTTCTTCCTCTTTCTGGACATGTCCTACCTATGTAGGCATAGTTAGAAATTAGCATTTAACAACCCTTAGAAATTCACTGAAAAAAACCACGTTTCAGGGATGTTATAGTTAGGAATTAGCATTTATAAAACCTTAGATATTCACTGAAAAAAGCACAGGTTTCAGGGACGTTATAGTTAGGCTCACGGTTCTCTCGTACAAAACCAGAGAAATTCAGCCGTTGTAGTTTTTGAGCTAACTATAACTCGTGCCCACGCAATGCACTGCTGATGACGTCACATATTACATCACTCATGACATGGTCCGTGACATCACCGATGACATCATCCACTTAATATCTGATGCACCGCCTCACACCCTAATATAACCTTTCATACACCCACTCTAAAATACAGACTACCATTCTTGAAACCATACACACACCAATACCAGTTAGTACATACCCACTCACTGATTCATAGGTCTACACACATCCACTCACTCACCGATAGTCACTCATACACACAGTCACTCATCAATACAGCCTCTGATATATGCACTCATACACCCCATACAGACACTCAGATACTGCCACTCATCCACAGAGATACTCACACACATAGTCAGTCACCCAAAGACTCAATAACACTGCCATTTACTCGCCAATAGTCATACACACACCACCTCACTTATTCATGCAGATACTAACACATACTTACTCTCTTATACAATCACCGACACAAGCACACACTCATCCATACAGCCACTCTCACAATCACTCACTCTCACATATAGTCACTTATATACTCCAACACTCCCATCCTTTCACATATGTAGTTACTCTCACACATACCACTGAGTCATCTATTCACTCACCAACACAGCCATACACACACTCACTCACCCATACAGCCCCTCGCAGATGCACTCATGAACCCATACACTCTGTGAATCACCCACTCACACATCCATGCAGGGAGTCACAGCCCACTACCCCCACCCCCATTGAAAAAGATTTAGACGCCATTGCGCCTCGCACAGAGTGAGCACCAAACTTGGAAACATCAATGCCAGCCTCGTCCATGAGCCACCGCACCCATCTTGATAAAGTGGCAGGAGTCACTCGACGAAAAGGTTTTTGTAACGCAATAAACAATTGACCATTTAAATCAGACCTGAATTCAGCCGTACTTACCTCGTACGCTTTTAAACATTTCACCACACATAACTTAGGGTTGTCTGGAAATGCCGGATAGGACACCGATGTAGAATTACCTTTGGTACGTCTAGAAATCACAAAGGTAACCCCTTCAGGAGAGAACCGCCTTCCTGCCAGATCAAGGGCTCGAATATCCGAGACCCTCTTGCAGGAAACCAAACATAGCAACATTGCCAATTTTGCAGACAGCTGCTTACGAGACAGATATTTATTGGGAGGCCAGGACTCCAAGAATCGCAACACTACAGCCACGTCCCAAAGGACCGAGTACTTAGGGGCATTAGGATGGAAAAACCCCCAAGTCCTAAGGAGCTTACAGACCAAAGGATGTTCTCCCACCGGCCTGTTATTCAGCCGAACGTGACCTGCCGAGATGGCAGAGCGAAAATTGTTAACTGTTCTGTAGGCAAGCCCAGAAGCTGCCAGCGAGGCCAGGAAATTCACAATCATGGAGACAGATGTTGAAGTGGGATCGGCGTTCCGTTGAACACACCAGCTACACCATCTGTTCCATGCTGATGAATACCGCTTATGTGTGTTGGATGACCAGGCTGCATTAATGAACTTGTGAGCGTCCGTCGAAAGGCCTGGGATCTCCCAGCGATCCCTGAAACTCGCCAAGCCACCAGAGGCAGCTGTCCTGATTCGATCAGCGGATGAGGAGCTTTCTGGGGGTCTAACAACAAGTTCCACATCTGTGGAAGAAGAAGAGGCACGGCACAGACCAATTCCAAAACTGTGGGAAACCACGCCTGAGCCCTCCACAGCGGAGTAATTAATATTAACTCTGCCCGTTGACGTCGAGTCTGGGCCAGAACTCTGGGAATCATCATGAAAGGTGGAAACGCATAATTCAGAGTTTGGGGCCAGGTCTGGAGAAACGCGTCCGAGGCTATCGCCTCCGGATCCGGACGCCAACTGTAGAAATGTGGAAGTTGCCGGTTGAGGCGTGATGCAAAGAGGTCCATGTGACACGGACCCCAAAACCGATTCAACGCATGAAAAACTCGAGGATGGAGCCTCCAATCGCTGAAGTCTCGAAGATAGCGGGAGTGCCAATCGGCCACCTCGTTGCACCGCCCCGGGAGGTACTCCGCGATAACAGTCATGTTGTGGAGAAGACAGTAATGCCAAAAGTCCTTGGCTATCTCTGCCAGAATCTTGGACTTCGTTCCTCCCAGTTTGTTGACATAACGAACCGCAGAGATATTGTCCATTCTCAAAAGAATGCAACAATCTGATTTCTGGGAAGAAAGACTGCGGATCGCAAAGGAGCCGACTAGCAACTCCAGACAGTTGATGTGCATGGAGAGTTCTTGTTGTGACCATCGGCCCCCGGTGGACAGTGAGCCGCAACGCGCACCCCAACCCCATCGACTGGCGTCTGATTCTATTATAATCTCGGGATCGGACCCGAAGATGGCTCTGCTGTTCCACGACTCCATATGCTCGAGCCACCACATCATCTCCCACCTCGCTTCCTCTGAAAGAGGTACCTTCTGCGCATAGCTGAGGCCTTTGCGGAGATGTTGTATCTTCAGACGCTGAAGCGCTCGATAATGCAGAGGCCCGGGAATATGGCCTGAATCGATGAGGCTAAAAGCCCCACGATTCGGGCCACTGACCGCAATGACACCACTTGCTTGCCCAGAAGCACTCGCAACTCCTTCTTGATAGACATTATCTTTTGTGACGGGAGTAGCAGTTGGCAGGACCGCGAGTCGATCCGAAAACCCAGAAACTCTATGGATTGTGCGGGAGTCAGGATAGATTTCTGAGGGTTCACCACAAACCCCAAACTCTGTAGCAGGGATATGGCCCAGTCTAGATGCGTGATTACTAGCTGAGGGCAGTTCGCCATGAGTATGATGTCGTCTAAATAAACGATTAACCGTACTCCGCGAGCTCGTAACGATTCCACCACTGGACGAAGAAGTTTTGTAAAGCACCACGGTGCTGAGGAAAGTCCGAAGGGCAGGACTTTGTACTCGTAGCACACGCTTTGCCAGACCAATTGCAGGAAACGTCGATGAGGGGAATAGATGGGAACGGTTAGATAAGCGTCTTTGAGATCTAGCCGTACCAGCCAGTCTCCTTCCTGCAAAAGATCTCGTAAAAGATGGATGCCCTCCATCTTGAAGTGGCGATATACAATCCACCCATTGAACTCCTTTAGTTTAGGACCAGCCGGTATCCCCCCCCTTTTTTCTCGACCAGGAACACGTTGCTGATGAAGCCCCGTGGGTGGAGGTGTGTAGGAGCGATGGCTCCCTTGCGCACCAGGGACTTGACCTCCTCTGTGATGAAAATCTGCTCTTGTTGGGAAAAATATATAGGGACGGGAAGTGTGTCCTGACAAGGGGTATTGTACATCTCTAATCTGTAACCCTGAACCGTCTCCAAGATCCAAGCATCTTGCGAGAGCGTGTGCCAATTCGGGAGAAAAAACTGAATGCGACCCCCAGTATGATCTCTGAAGACGGAATTAGTCTCACCTGAGATTGCATGGTCGTGCTGCTGTGCCTGGTTACCGTTGTACCTGCCTCTGCGGAATCTGTTACGCGCACGCCTGGAGGGGTAGAAGGAGGAGTTGTTGCTGTTGTCCTGATAGCCTCCTCGTTGCTGGTGGTATTGGCCTCTGGGACCGCCCTCTATATCGTCCGGCCCGATTGAAAACCGGGCGGAATGCCCGTTTTAAGGATTACTGCGCCTTGTCGAGGCCACTGAAGGTTGCAACGAAACGAGTGAGCTCCTTCAAGAATGGTTGACCAAAGAGGAGGCCCTGAGCTACGGGTCCCGCCTCCGACGTGGACAGCTCTGCCAACTTTGGGTCCAATTTGAGTAGGATGGATCTACGCCTCTCACTGGACACGGCACAATTTGCATTGCCAAGCTGGCATACCGCTCTTTGTGCCCAACCAATAATTTCATCGGGAACGATGGAAGCCCCCGTTTCCTTTGCTCTATAGCCAATTTCAAGAATCTTAGTAATGGGGCCTGACAAGTCCAGAAGCTTGTCTTGGCAAGACCGCCAGGCTCGGTCTATGCCTTTCATTGGATCCTTCGAATATTTGCGCAGGTAGGTGAGCATGGTGGGGTCCACCTCGGGGGTCTCGGCTACTTTCGCTGCTAAATCTGGCTTAGGGCACTCCGACCGCAGTCGAGCCCTGACATCTTTGTCATACGGTCGGCGGAGGTGCGATTGGACATAGTCCGCTACCTCTTGCGACGGGAGCCAGGCCGTCGAGTTGGGGTGGACAATGTCCGTTGGCTCAAAGGTAAGTACCTTGGGTTGAGAGGGCTCCAGATGATGAGCCTTCTTTTTACGTTTAGCCGGCTTGGCCGCTTCCTGGTCATCAGAATCCTGGTCGGGAGATGTGTCGCCCATGTCCCCAGAAGGGGAGTCCGAGGGGTCGGTTCGCGAGGGCGAAGCTTGATCCTTGGCCAATGACTCGGCCAACTTATCAAAATCCGCTTTGTGAGGATTGGACCCATGCGGGGCGCTGGGCTTAAGAGGAGGAGACGCAGCGGGAATCCATCCCTGCTGCAACGCATACTTATTGAGGTGACGCTTCAGAGGGGCAATAGCCTTGACTAAGGCTGTATTAACCGACTTCTGTACCCCGGCATCTAAGGCCTCCACGAGGTCTTGTTCCAAAGAACCTTCCGGTTCCGTCCCATAATAATACTCCCCTTCTTCATACATGTACTCTGCCATTGGTGCACCGATGGCCACAAAATATGGTATTGATGCAGTCTCAGAGGATCAGCCTCTAGCAACCGTCCAGCGTCTGGACCCTAAGGGGGAGAGGTACCAACCCCAGGCAAGCCAGTAGTTGTAAAGATGGTAAATAGTGGAGGGAGGGCTTGCCTTAACCTCTCTAGGCAAAGCCTATGCGTGTTTGACAGCCCACTGACTCTCCTGTACAGCAGGCGTAGGCTGGGGGCTTTACGGGCACTTTTGGGCTGTAATTATTCAAATTTGGCGCCTGAACTCCGATCCGCGATCTCTACACTGAGACGCGTCGGAAATGATGAAAAGATGGCCGCCGCGCATGCGCGGCTGCCCGTCAAAGTAGAAAGAGGACCGCGCAATGCGCGGTCCTCGCCCCCTGACTCCCTCTCCACACACACAGCTGCGGGGGCGCGAAGCGCTCCCGAATCGCAAGTCGAGTTAAGGAAAAACAATAGCCGTTAGAGGGACAGAGTCCCGGTCGCAGCGCGCACACTCGCACTGAAAGACCGCAATCGTCTAATGCTTAGGCAGAGGCGAGCGACATGTAAAAGCCACAAAAGCGCGAAACACAGCGCAGGGAATAAGCCATTAACATTAAAGTAAACAAATAAGTGACAACAAGTAGAGGCACTTAACTGGCTGCAAAGCAGCAAAGAAAGAGGAAGTGGTTACCTCTGCTGGGACTCTTATATGGTGTACTCTATGGTTGATATGAGCTGAAGGCTCATGGGATTTGTAGTTTTTAAGAGAATAAAAAACGTTTTGATTGGCTGCTGTAAATAAAGCAAAGAATATGAGAAGCATAATCCGAGCCTCCGGTCCTGACATAGAATTAGTGTGTGCTTGTGTCGGTGATTGTATAAGAGAGTAAGTATGTGTTAGTATCTGCATGAATAAGTGAGGTGGTGTGTGTATGACTGTATTGGCGAGTAAATGGCAGTGTTATTGAGTCTTTGGGTGACTGACTAGGTGTGTGAGTATCTCTGTGGATGAATGGCAGTATCTGAGTGTCTGTATGGGGTGTATGAGTGCATATATCAGAGGCTGTATTGATGAGTGACTGCGTGTATGAGTGACTGTATCGGTGAGTGAGTGGATGTGTGTAGACCTATGAATCAGTGAGTGGGTATGTACTAACTGGTATTGGTGTGTGTATTTTAGAGTGGGTGTATGAAAGGTTATATTAGGGTGTGAGGAGGTGCGTCAGATATTAAGTGGATGATGTCATCAGTGATGTCATTTGAGATGTCATCAGTGATGTCACTGACCACGTCATGAGTGATGTAATATGTGACGTCATCAGCAGTGCATTGCGGGGGCGCAAGTTATAGTTAGCTCAACTAACTATAACGGCCGAATTTCTCTGGTTTTGTACGAGTGAAATGTCCAACTAACTATAACGTCCCTGAAATCTGTGGTTTTTTGAGTGAATTTCTAAGGTTTTTTTAAATGCTAATTTCGAACTATAACGTCCCTGAAACCTATGTTTTTTTCAGTGAATTTCTATGGTTTTTTAAATGCTAATTTCTAAATATGCCTACATAGGTAGGGACATGTGCAGAAAGATGAACAATGGCACAGAAAGAAGCAAGAGAAATGCAGAAAGAGGCAACAGAAGTCCAGAAAGAGGAAGAAAGGTGCAGAAAGAATCAAGAGAAGTGCAGATAGAACCAACAGAGGTGCAGAAAGAGGCCTACTTTGACTGTACCTTACAACAGACTCATACAAAGTAGCCTAATCACTAATCCTTCTCCCAAGATGTCTTAAACCTCACTTTTGTCTTGAAGGTTCACTATTAATCGACTGCTCAGAATGTTAGGCCTACCTACCAAACATAAAACAGCAATCCTAAGCATATCACTGTTGTAAGTCTGACCAAGTATGTGAAGGTATGCATGCGTGTCTCTGCTTTTACCGAGTGACATGTTACATAAAAATAAACATAGAAATACTTGAATATCTGTGTTTCAAACAGCATACTCTGTAAATATGTGTACAAAAAGGTGAATGTATTTTTTTCTGCTCATAATACAGGGCACATGGGTATTCAATAGTATGTTTGAGGAGCTCTATAACGTCTATATACATAAGAAATGTGTGCCTGTGCAACTGAATGACAGAGCAGAACTGAGAACATTTAACCACCTATAGAAGAAGCTACCCACTTTTTACGCTACCATCTTCAGATGCATAACACATGTGAGAATACATATACAAGTAGGCATATACCTCAGTCACATGAGCACGCAGACCTTTAAACTTGACAGCTTGCACTTCCCATCTGAGCACAGAAAGAGGCGAGAGAAGTACAGAAAGAAGCAAGAGATGTACAAAAAGAAACAAAAAGTGCAGAAAGAAGGAACAGGGGTGCAGAAAGAAGGAACAGATTGCAGAAAGAAGGAACAGGGGTGCAGAAAGAGGCAAGAGGGGTGCAGAAAGAAGCAAGAGGGGTGCAGAAAGAAGCAAGAGGGGTGCAGAAAGAAGCAAGAGGGGTGCAGAAAGAAGCAAGAGGTGCAGAAAGAAGCAAGAGGTGCAGAAAGAAGGAACAGAAGTGCAAGGTGCAGAAAGAGGCAAGAGGGGTGCAGAAAGAGGCAAGAGGGGTGCAGAAAGAGGCAAGAGGGGTGCAGAAAGAGGCAAGAGGGGTGCAGAAAGAAGCAAAGAGGGGTGCAGAAAGAAGCAAAGAGGTGCAGAAAGAAGCAAGAGGTGCAGAAAGAAGCAAGAGGTGCAGAAAGAAGCAAGAGAGGTGCAGAAAGAAGCAACAGAGATGAAAAAAGGGGCAAGAGGGGTGGAGAAAGAAGCAAGAGGGGTGGAGAAAGAAGCAAGAGGGGTGGAGAAAGAAGCAAGAGGGGTGCAGAAAGAAGCAAGAGGGGTGCAGAAAGAAACAAAAGTGCTGAAAGAAGCAACAGGTGCAGAAAGCGGCAAGAGGAGTGCAGAAAGAAGGAAGAGGGGTGCAGAAAGAGTCACGAGGGATGCAGAAAGAGGCACGAGGTGTGCAGAAAGAGGCTAGAGGTGCAGAAAGAGGCTAGAGGTGCAGAAAGAAGCTAGAGGTGCAGAAAGAAGCTAGAGGTGCAGAAAGAAGCAATAGAGGTGTAGAAAGAAGCAAGAGAAGTGCATAAAGAAGCAACAGATGCAGAAAGGGGGAAGTGGGGTGGAGAAAGAGGCAAGAGGGATACAGAAAGAAACACGTGAGGTGCAGAAAGAAACAAGTGCAGAAAGACGCAAGAGGGGTGCAGAAAGACGCAAGAGGGGTGCAGAAAGACGCAAGAGGGGTGCAGAACAAGGGAAGAGGGGTGCAGAAAGAAGCAAGAGAGGTGCAGAAAGAAGCAAGAAGTGCAGAAAGAAGCAACAGAGATACAGAAAGGGGGAAGTGGAGTGGAGAAAGAGGCACAAGGGTTGCAGAAAGAGGCACAAGGGTTGCAGAAAGAGGCACAAGGGTTGCAGAAAGAGGCACAACGGTTGCAGAAAGAAGCGACAGAGGTGCAGAAAGAAGTGACAGAGGTGCAGAAAGAAGCGACAGAGGTGCAGAAAGAAGCGACAGGTGCAGAAAGAAGCGACAGAGGTGCAGAAAGAAGCGACAGAGGTGCAGAAAGAAGCAACAGAGGTGCAGAAAGAGGGATGAGGGGTGCAGAAAGAGGCAAGAGGGGTGCAGAAAGAGGCAAGAGGGGTGCAGAAAGAGGGAAGATGGGTGCAGAAAGAAGCAAGAGGTGCAGAAAGAAGCACGAGTGGTGCGGAAAGAAGCAACAGGTGCAGAAAGAGGCAAGAGGGGTGCAGAAAGAAGCAAGAGATGTGCAGAAAGAAACAAAAGAAGTGCAGAAAGAAACAAAAGAAGTGCAGAAAGAAGGAACAGAGGTGCAGAAAGAGGCAAGAGGGGTGTGAAAGAGGCACGAGGGGGGCAGAAAGAAGCAAGAGGTGCAGAAAGAAGCAAGAGAGGTGCAGAAAGAGGGCACATGGCTGAAGAAAGACGTGAAGGGCAGAAACAAGCAACAGAGATGCAGAAAGGGGTAAGAGGGGTAGAGAAAGAGGCAAGAGGGGTGCAGAAAGAAGCAACAGGTGCAGAAAGATTCAAGAGGGGTACAGAAAGAAGCAAGAGAGGTACAGAAAGAAACAAAAGAAGTTCAGAAAGAAGGAACAGAGGTGCAAAAAGAGGCAAGGGGTGCAGAAAGAGGGAAGAGGGGTGCAGAAAGAGGCACAAGGGTTACAGAAAGAGGGGACAGAGGTGCAGAAAGAGGGATGAGGGGTGGAGAAAGGCAAGAGAAGTGCAGAAAGAAGCAACAGATGCAAAAAGGGGGAACGGGGTGGAGAAAGTGGCAAGAGGGGTGCAGAAAGAAGCAAGAGAAGTGCAGAAAGAAACAAAAGAGCAGAAAGAAGGAACGGGTGCAGAAAGAGGCATGATGGGTGCAGAAAGAGGCATGATGGGTGCAGAAAGAGGCAAGATGGATGCAGAAAGAGGCAAGAGGGCTGCAGGAAGAAGCGAGAGGTGCAGAAGGAAACAAAAGTGCACAAAGAGGGAAGAGGGGTGTGAAAGAGGCACGAGGAGTGCAGAAACAAGCAACAGTTGCAGAAAGAGGCACATGGGGTGCAGAAGGAAGCAAGAGATGTGCAGAAAAAGAACAGGTGCAGAAAGAAGCAACAGGGGTGCAGAGAGAGGGTGGATGGGTGGAGAAAGAGGTAAGGGGGTGCAGAAAGAAACAGAAGAAGTGCAGAAAGAAGGAACAGAGGTCCAGAAAGAGGCAAGAGTGGTGCAGAAAGAGGCAAAAGAGGTGCAGAAAGAAGTGAGAGGTGCAGAAAGAAACAAAAAGTGCAGAAAGAAGGAACAAAGGTGCAGAAAGAGGCAAGAGGGGTACGGCAAGAGGGGGTGAAAGAGGCACCAGGGGTGCAGAAAGAAGCAAGAGAGGTACAGAAAGAAGCAACAGAGCTGCAGAAAGAGGGAAGAGGTTTGGAGAAAGACGAGAAGTGCAGAAAGAAGCAACAGATGTAGAAGGGGAAGAGGGGTGGAGAAAAACAAAAGCAGTGCAGAAAGAAGGAACAGAGGTGCAGAAACAGGCAGGAGGGGTGCAGAAAGAGGCAAGAGGGGTGCAGAAAGAGGCAAGAGAGGTGCAGAAAGGGGCAAGAGGGGTGCACAAAGAAGCAAGTAAGGTGCAGAAAGTAGAAGAGATTTGCAGAAAGAGGCAAGAGAAGTTCAGAAAAAGAAAGAAAGGTGCAGAAAGAAGCAACAGAAATGCAGAAAGAGGCAAGAGAGGCGCAGAAAGAAGCAAGAGTGGCTTGCACACAATTAGTACCACTTTAACACCCACATTTAGCAATAAGTAAGAGGTGACCATTCTAGGTTCGCAAAGGACCTTTCACCACGCTGTAACACTTTTCGCTGCATTTTTGGTAACGTTTGGGCCGTTTGAGCTAGAAACAAGGCTTTTTTTGTACAAATCTGCAGATTAGGCAGGAGATGATGCGGAAAATGTATAATTGTGCGAAAGTCGGTGCAGCCAAACAGTCGCATAATTCCCGTGGCCCAGCTCATACCACTGACTAGGTCCAGAAGTGCTCCTCAGTGAGTCCTTCTTTTTTTGTCTCATTGAGTTCATAGTTTAGCTTCTATGGAAACGAGAAAGACTAAACCTGAGGTTACCACTCCACAACACTGACTACCATACCACATAATTACTCTCCATAACACATAATCCCACTCTACATAATTCCTATACACTAAATACCACATACTTTCTATCCACATAATTTCACTGTATTTTTACATTTACAACGCCAATAGCTCTAACTCTTACAAATGCGAGACCTATTACGTTAGAAATGCTCTTTAACTGGTAGTCGCGTTTGCAGAGTGGTGGAGAAAGAGGGCTGGGCCTCCAACCAGCGCTCAGGAATTCCGCTGTGTAGGACTTACAGGAGGTACCAGAAGGGCTTCTTGATGAATCTTCATGAAATTTTCAAAACTAGTTTGCCACTCCCTTCAGCTGCTGTTTGGAGAGTTTTGGGATGAATCGCCAAGCGGGGGCCGAGAAAAAGGGGGCGTCTGAAAATGCATTTTCCCCATGCATTTTCCCATACGGATTTTGACCACGACTACAGCAAGAACCGCTGAGCAGAATTACACCAAATTTAGCAGATAGCTAGCTCTGGGTCCAGAAGGAGTGCTTTTTGTAATAGGTGTAAATCTGAACAGTAGTTTTGAAGTTATTGAAGAAAAAAGATTTATGTATACCTAGGGTTTTGGATCCAACCACCAACAGCAATACCTTGATTGGCTGGTTGCAACCCGACAGTAAAGTTGCAGCTATCATTTTGTGTATAGAGATACGGTTCTGGGGGGTAAAAATAAAACTTAAAAGGGACAGCAGGGGTCAGGTTAGAGGTAAGCTGACCCCATGAGAGTGATGAAGGGGTCTGTGAGGGATCCCTCATGGAGAACAAATTGTGTAAAACTCTTTTTTGCACGCACAAGGATCTGCGGATCCACCGCAGCACTCAGCGGGCCCCTGTGTAAACCTGCAATGGATCCAGACCCCAATTAAAAAAACACATACACCCACTGAAAATCCACTCATATACTCTCTCACACCCCCACACAACCACTCACACACCCGTACAGACACTTATACACCTGTATAGTCACTGATACATCCACTCAGAAACCCAGACAACCATTCACACACCCATAGAGGTACTCGCACACCCATTCACACAGCCACGTACACACCCATACAGCCACTTACACACCCTCACACTGACCCACACAGCAACTCATACACCTATAAAGCAAAACCACTGACACACCCACTCACACTCCCAGCCAGCTATTCACACACCACTCATGCGCCCACCCATTACACAGTAACACTCTCTCACACTCCAATACAACCACTCATACCCATTCACCCACACACCCACCTATACAGTAACTCACACACCCATAGTCACTGATACACCCACTCAGAGAACCACCCCCACCCGCACACAGGCACTCATGCACCCACACAAGCACTTGCACACTTGCACAGCCACACAGGCCCTCACACAGCCACACATGCCCTCACACAGGCCCTTGCACACCCTCTCACACAGGCCCTTGCACACCCATGCAGCCACGTACACACCCACATGCCCACTTGCCCACCCACATGCCCACTTGCACACCCACACAGGCAGTTGCACACCCACTCAGGCGCTTACACACCTACTCAGGCACTTACACACCCACTCAGGCACTTACACATCCACTCAGAAAACAAGACAACCATTCACACACCCATAGAGGTACTCACACAGCCACTTACACACCCACTCACAGACCCACACAGCTAGTTAAACACCCACCCACTCACTCACCTCTACAGCAAAACCACTGACATCCATACACACCCCCATATAGTAACTCACACCACTTATACACCACTCATTACACACTCTCACACACTCTCACACACCACTCATTACACACTCTCACACACATACTCTCATACACACATTCACACACACACACACTCACACACCCACCCGTACAGTCACTCACACACTCATAAGGTCATTGATACATCCACTCAGAGAACCACACAGGCACTCACACAGCCACGTGCACTGCAATCGGGGGGGGGGGTTGGCCGTGCTCAACATGGGGTTGGCTGCATGTGGGGAGGTTGGCTGCAGGCAAGGCCTTGCGGAGTTGGCTGCATGCGGTGGTTTGGCTGCAGGGCCAGGCCGGGCCCTGAGGCTAACCCCTCGCCGCGCATGGCCTTTGGGCGTAGTAGGCGACTGTTGGATTAAAGTATGGTAATTAAATATGAAGGCCTTGTGGCCAACCCCCCACTGAGCACGGGCAAAGACCAGGTGGAGTGGGGGGTTGGCTGCATGTGGGGGGTTAGGCGCAGGGCCTGGCCTGTGGCTAGGCCCTGCTGCCAAACCCCACTGTGCACGGCCTAAGGCCATGCATGGTGGTGGTTGGATTAATGTATGGTAATTAAATATTACTTTGCCTTAGACAAACCCTAGAAATTCACTGAAAAAAACAAAGGTTACAGGAACATTATAATTAGGAAATAGAATTTAAAAAAAAACCTTAGTAATTCACTAAGAAAACAAAGATTGCAGGGCGTTATAGTTGGGTTCAGATTTTACTCACACAAAAACATTAACATTTTATAGTTCTAGTTATCTCAAATAACTATAATTCATGCCCTAAGGTAACGATAACTTGCGCCCTCGCCATGTACTGCTAATTATCCCACATATTATACAGGGATGTGGAATTCCTATAGTCTGTCGCCCAGGACATATTGTTTGTGGTGAAGGGCAATTTTCACATGTATTGTGTCCTTGGGAGAAGTAGGCCTAACCCACTACAGCACAGACCCTTTGGCTGCCAGTTTACAGTACCACATTATGGATCAGGGAAGGACATTGTCTGTAGTTAAGGTAATATCTGTGTCCATGTGGTAATACTGTTCAAACTTGTATTTATGGTTCATTAGCGCAAAACATTTATTAGGGTGAGCGCTGTAAGTAGATGTTGTAAGCTCCGTCTGCACTACTGACCGTGGCTCCAATATAAAGATTTGTTTACATGTTTTCAAAGTTTAGCAATACGAGACTATGTAAAATGCTCTCTGGTTAGATGCAAATATTTGCAGAAGTTTGAAAGAAAGATTGATGATTATTTGCTTTCAAATAAAACTTTCACAAAAAAATGCAAGTAGGGAAAAAAACATTTAGCTAAACTACTGTAAAATTTTAGGTAACATTTCTTTACAGCATCATTTAGTAAAATGTGTTGATTATGCTAGTATTTCCCAAAAATATTCACAATAGAATATCAGTGTAACCATTTTCACGAAAATTATGGGAAAGATAAAAATAAACAAGCATTGGCAAAGCCAGTAGGTCTGAAATTGGTGGTCAGCCTTTTGGTTTTGTCAATGCTTGTCTTGTTTTGGCATGGTTTTTGTAGAACCTTATTGGTGTGTGAGCTGTTGGGCCCTCCATTATAACAAACATTGGCAAAATCAAAAATTGTTTTTGGTCTTAAAAAGCACACATTGCCATAGTATTTCCTGTCAATAAACAAAACTACTTTGTGTGCCGATATGCTCCTTGTGAAAAGAGCAGAATACTGTCACTCACAAGCTAGCCAATACACACAGAGAGAGACAGACAGAATTTTAATAAACACAAAATGTCATGGTTAACGCCAGACCTAATTAGGGGCCAAATTATTAAAGAAAGTCTCAAAAGTGCATCTACTGTATCTGTCCTAGCATTAAGTGCAGATTTATGGATTTCATGAACTCACACAAATTTGCAAAAGTAGGCCAAGAAATAGTACTCCTAGAAAATATTTGTGAACTGCATTTTAGCATGAGCAAAAATATGCATGTGTAGATGTGCTCATGCAAACACAACAGATTTTCGCAAGTTCACTTTCCCTCCAACCACCTTTTTCCCAGCCCTAGAAGAAGTTTTACATCTGCCATTGTCGGGAGTAAATTTCCAACCTTTCTCAGTATGGTAAAAGAGTAGGGAAGAGTTGGTGAAAGCATGCAAGTTAGTAGGTTTGCACATATTCAAAAGGGCATTCCAACCCTGGAACTATTGGTTACCACTACTTTCAGCCCCAGTATTTAGATCTGCTTGGCAAAATAAGGGAATTGCTAGTATTCAAACCCTACTATGGTATGAGCCCTGGCATAATCAGAAAGGCTATATCACAGCTTTTATATAATGAGACTGCTGCCATGTTTTGTCGCCGCCTTACATGGTGCAAAAGGGACAAGTGGATTTTGTTACAGGACAAGTAGATTTATAAAGCAAATTGTCCCATGGACAAGTAGATATTTATTAAACTTCACACCCCCGATTACATCACTCATGACATCTACTATGACATCATTGATAACATCACTGCAACATTTGATTGAAGTTATTGATGAGAAAACTGTGCGTGGCGGGGTGCGAGTTATAGTTACCTTGAGGCATGAGTTATAGTTACTTGAGATAACTATAACTGCTGAATGTCTATGGTTTTGTGTGTGTAAAATCTGAACCTAATTATAAGGTCCCTGTAACCTTTGGTTTTTAAGTGAATTTCGATGTTTTTTTTTTTTTAATTCTATTTCCTAACTATAACATCCCTGCAACCTTTGTATTTTCCAGTGAAAAAATATTCGCCCTGATATATAATATCTGAGCTAAATATCTATATTGCATCAATTGGGGGCTGTGCGACATGCCAGGGAATGTCACAAAATAATCCTTCAAATATTATGGTCGATTTGAACTATGATAATACTGCTGACATCGGCCCTGAACGATCTGCTTTGGAACAGATTTGGTAGTATTTTGTCCATTAAATAATTTTTACATCATTGGACCCTATGGCTTAATAAATAAAAATGTTATTATCTTTCCTCCCTGATTCCTCACTCCACTTACCTGCTGAAAAATCAGAGAGCGTTCTCGAGAAGGGTAAAAAAAAATCTCAATCTAAAACCGACATCTAGGAGAACCTAAAGAGGCCACAATTGGGTATGTTTCCTAATACTCCTGGGGGAACGGAAGAGGATGACAAGGCAGACTGCGTAATTTCTGCCCAAGGCAACTTTGGTGGGAATGTAGATGCAGATGCCCCAGAAAAGGAAAATTAAGAATCCTGGCACCTCACTGCAAAAAGAGAATGTAAGAGGATTCGGACACAGAAGAATGAGTGGGTTTCTACCCCACTCGTTCAAGAAAATTTTGATGCTAAAGGAAATGTTCAGCCTCCTGAATGGCCGCATACATCCAAAGCAGACTTTGGAAATCTTTCCTGTTTCAATGCGTTATAAAGTTTTTCCATAACAAGAGTGGTAAATTAAAAAATACACAGAAAAATCGCCATTCAGTAAGAGGAAACCAACATGGTAGAATGGAAAGCCATAATCCATCTGTAGACCAGGCTACTATGGAGGACCCACAAAAAGTGAGGAGAAATACCAAGAACAGCTGGGTATATATCTTCAAGAACATATACAGGAAGTGGGCAAGTAGGCAACAAATACTACTTAACAACTTAAACGGGGGAAAAAGAAGAACACAACCATCAAGATGGGAAAGGGAAAAGGAAACGCGCTCCCGCAATGGGGTGCGGACACCCGCACGGGAGGAGATAAAATCAGATGGCCTTCTGTCCCCAGCGCCTTCCATGCGAAGTCACGTTGACCCATCCCTACAGGATGAATCAAGGAAACCCCATTAACGAAAGCAAACAAAAATAGGGATCGAATTCTGGGGGACCTCAGGAGGAAGGTACCTAGGAACGACACACAGGGGTCTGCATGGAACATGAAGCAGGATGAGGTACACAGTAGACACCTTAAGTGTATGGGTGTGTTTGGCTCTTCAAACATTAAGAAAAGAGCCCCAAACCTCTTCAAATATCTTCATATTGTTAATTAGCTTGGAAATAAGGCGCTCAAAGCATGCCATGTCATACATGTTGTCCAACATGGTCTGTAACATGGGAATAAGAGTTGATTTCCAGAGTCGCAGAATTTCCAATTTAACCACCCCTAGGGATGTGGAGAGCCGTCTATTCACATGCTGAGTCACAGAAGGGAGGTCAGAAGTATTATGTAGGAGCAGTATCCAGGCAGTGAAAGCCTGTCTACTCTGAGATTTTTCCTCATATGGTCCCAAACCTGAGACCAGAAGGCTCTCATCTGGTTACATTCCCCTAAGATATGGACTATATCGCAGTCCCTTAAGCCACATCTCCAACACTGTGAATCCACTAAGACTGGCATTGTGCAACCTTGCTGGCCACAAATGCCAACGGTTAAGGATCTTAAAAAAGCTATACTTAAGGCACGCTTCTCGTAATCCTTTCTTATAGTGTGCCAGTAGAATATACCATTTATCATCCAAGAATTGCATGTTAAGGCGAGTTTCCCACCCGATACACAGTGCTGTGTATGTGGGAGAGGAAAAACAGGAGTCCTGCAACGTGGCATACAGTCCTGAAATAGCCCCCCGCCCCAAAGTTTTTCCAAGTGTGGATATATTGATTAATAGACGAGCTAGGGAGATCAATTTGCGCCTTCCCCAGAACAATTGATAAGGCGTGGGGCAATTGAATGTATCTATAGTTGGGAGGATGGAATCGCAAATTCTGTCTCAAGTAGGGGAACGATTTGATAGAGCCGTTAGAGACCATATCAAATACCATAAGCAAACCAAATGGACCAGTGACCCCCCCCCCCCCACCTACCGCATTGTGCCAAAGTGGGGCTTTAGAGTGAACATGGCTTGGGACTTGCACCAGCCTATAAGCTCAATGCCACGTGTACTGGGAAGAATGAATGGTTGGGTTGAGGAGAGAAGTAACCAAAGGCCTCAAAGTGTAATAAATGGCAGGGTCCCCAGACGTCTGCAGTATGCAATACTCCAGCAACGCCCATAAAAATGGACCTGGAAGTAGGCAACCAGTACACGGAGTGGGTCAGCTGTTGTGCCAACCAATATCCCTTCAGCTGCTGGAGACGTAAGCCACTATTCTCTGATGAGGAGTGGAGCTTAGCCCCATTTCTTCTTGGTCTATCCGAACCCCAAATTATCGGTAGATCGAGCGCTGCATGCTCCGCAGACGGGAGGCTGATATGAGGGACAGCATTCCAAAGATGTATTTAATTTTGGGGAGGACGTTCATCTCAATGATCTTAAACCTACCCCACAGTGACCGGTTCAGGGCACACCACCTTTTAAAATCGTGCTCCATACGATCCACAATGGGCTGCACATTGCCCAGAACCACGTGTTCCAGACCTGATTAATATGCACCCTGAGGTATCTTAAACAGAACTGAAGCCAGTTGTGTGGTAGGCTACCCAGAGAGTCTCTCATAGTGGATGTTGTTAATGGTAGGGTCTCGCATTTCGGCCAGTTAACTAATAACCCAAAAACTGGGAAAAAGGGTCCAGTTGAGAAATCAGAATGGCTGTTGAGGCTGATAATGATAATGTCAAGAGAATGTCATCTGCTTAGTAAAAGGTATTACTCTCACCGCTGTCATGTGAATACCCTTAACGTTGTCATTAGATCTATTTGCAATCACCAGATGCTCCAGAGCCAACAGGAACAACAGCGGGGACTAGGGACACCCCTGTCTGGTGCCGGGGTGGATGTCAAAATACAGACAGGAGAAACCCTACATGTGACAGATGCAGTAGGATCACAGTACAGGCCCTTGGTTAGTGTGAGAAAGTTGTGACCTATGTCCATCCACTCCATGGTCCGAAAGAGGTAACCCCAATCGACATGAACAAAAGCCTTTTCGGCATCCAAGGATAAGATGACCTTCTCTTCCACCTTGTCCCTCACCTGCCAAATAATATGTGAGAGAGTACGCAAATGATTGGTCGAGGAGCATCCGAGGACAAAGCCCACCTGAGAGAAGTGAATAAGAGTTGTGATAACTTTATTTAAACGTGTCACCAAAACTTTTGCCAAAATCTTAATGTCTGCATTTATCAAAGAAATCGGGCAATAGCTAGAGCATTCCAGCCCCCTGGTTTAGGGAGCACTGAGATTCATGCCCCGAGAAACTCAGCAAAGAGATGCCCGGTGTCTAGGGACTCATAAACCGAGACTAAGATGGGATGGTCTGGGCTTTGGTAGCTTTATAAAATCCAACCGGAAAGCCGTCCTCACCAGGAGCCTTCCCGGTGGGCATGGCATCGATTGGCGTGGCGATTTTCTCTGCCATGATCGTTCTCTCCAGAGTCACAGATTGGGTGGGCCTCAGCTTTGGTAGTTGTAAGGTGTCAAAAAAGGTCAATTCTATGTCTGGGGCCGGGGGTGCTCCTGACGTGTATAGGCGTTCATAATATTTCTACATTTCTGCCACTATTGCCGTCAGATGGGTGACGAGGCAGGCCTCCCGATCTCGGATAGCAGGGATCGTCCTAGAAGAATCTTGTTGGCGGAGTTGGAAAGCTAACAGCCTATCCATCTTTTCACCCCGTTCTTAATGTTTCTTTCATATGTGAAAGAAGCATTTCTCCGCCTCTGTTGTACAGAGTATGTTCAATTGGTATTTAGCCAGCAGAAGCTTATGGACGTGTCCGGAGAGGAAGAGTAGGCAGCAGACAGGGACATGATCCATGCTTCTAGTTGCTGTCTGATTGTGAAAGCCTCCTTTTGGTCCGAGCCAAATCCCTCAGCATGCCGCAAAGCACAGCCTTCCCTGCCCTCCACAATGCCTGTGCCGAGGTCACAGAGCCCCTATTATTCTCCAAGTATCTTTATAAATATTCTGCAAGGCAGCTTTTTGCCTCCTGATCCTTATAATGGGAGGTGTTGAGGTGCCAAGGTCCTTGCGGGGTTGTGTGCAAACCCAGGTCTTAATGCACCTCTACAAGGTCCAGATCAGAGACCCAGCAGGGGTTTATTTTCTTATCTGTTAAGTGTTGGGTCACTAAAGGGGTATAAAGGAAGTAATCAATGCAATCAAAGCAATGCCTTTACTGAGTGGTCTAGCTAGCGCCAGGATACCATTTTGGTCACAGTGCGCTCTACAAATATAGAATACTTACAAAGTCCGAATGTTAGGAGAGGTGAAGGTATAGTCTCTAGCTCGAGGGTGCAAGAGTCTCCAAGGGTCGCAGAGAGCATGATCCTGCATTAGGTCTCATAGGGCATGCCTGTCCCCATCATGGTGTGTGTCTGGCCTGCCTGATCTGTCCAAAAAAAGGGTTATGTGTCATGTTCTAGTCCCCTCCAATGATGACTCGAGAGGTGCCAAATGATGTCAGCAACCTACTGTTCTTAGAAAGAAACCCAAACTTAAATGTCTGGGGCATACAGTGAGCCCACAATTACAGCCATCCCCTGTATTGAGAGCTTGGAAAACACATAGCTACCATCTGTGTCTGAACAAGTTTGGAGGATTCTATACGAGAGATGTGTATGGAGAAGTGTAGCAGCGCCCCGTTTCATAGGTCTGGTGGCTAGCAGCTGTGTGAGCCACTGGACAAACTGGTCAACGGAGTGGCAAATTTCTAAAGGTTGCCTTTCCTTAAAAGTGACACTAAATCCGACTTGGACATCAAGTCGGGTTTAATGCCATAATTAATTTGATGCCTTGAAGAACCCATTTTAGTAGTCCCATTCAGAAGATACCCGGGCTGAGAGGTCAGGTGGTAACCCTGTGTTAGCCAGTGGGGCTACTGACATTTCCACAGCAAAAACGTCAGTCTGGAAGGTTTGCTGTCAAGGCATATAAAAAGTACATGCCCTCCTTATTGAAATACAGTACCCTCCCTTGGGGCTCCATAGGTCTTCCTCAGGGGAGACTCACATATATTAGTAAAAGAAGTGTGGGCTTTGCAATTGGATTGAATGGCAAAGTTGATCTAGCAGTCTAAAAACTGCTCTTCCAGGTTGCAGTGTCAGACCGGAAGCCATTTTGTTACAGGCCGTGGGCACCCTTGGTGCTAAATACTAGAGTCTTGTAAGTAAGTTTGCTTATGCCAATTGGGAGGAGCCAATTCAACATACATTTTGTAAGGGGTTAGAACACTGGCCCGGAGGTCTGGTCAGCAGTCCTCAGTGCACTCTCGCAGTTGATAAACAAGCAGCATCAGTCCAAAACTTTGGGGGTGATCATGCAAGAAAAGGCATTTTCTTACACCTCACAGAATATCCATTGTTGTAGCCTCCTAAAAATGGACAGTGTCTCGGCAGTCCAGTATGTCAACCGTCTGTAGAGGAACAAACTCTTCCTTATTAGCAGACATTGCTACAGACTTTTGGCACTACTTCCTGACTCGCAACATATCTGTTCTGGCAATGCATCGTAAGGAGAACAGTGTGGAAGATTGGGCTTCCATCATCACAGGGTTCCAGTGAGTGGCATTTGAATCCATCTTTGTTTGCCAGGATAATGGAGAGATGAGAACCCTGTCAAAAGGAACTTTCTGCATCTTCCCCGACTTTCCAACAGACTTTATTTTGCATTTGGAATACGGATTCATTTGCAGTGGCAATGGATTCCTTTTTTCAGCACTTGGAGGGATTGAATTATGTCTTCCCTCCCTTTCTTTTGAGTGTATCACTCCAGATCATAGAGTAGGGATCTCATTTACTACTTTGTGGAGGACACCAACATGGCTTCCAGTCTTGAGCTTCCTTGAACAACACTTGATTCTTCCAGTTTTTCTGACTCTTCTCCAGGACACAGAGGGACAACCCATCCATTGATCTTTTAATATCTACCGCCTGGAGACTTTCTGGAGGCGTTGACAAGAAGCAGAACTTTCTAAACAAGTTCTTAGTCTCATTGATAAGGCCTTGTCCTACTCGACTCCCAGATCAGTCACTTGCATTTGGACATGCTGGACCTTTGAATAGGATTTGAACCTCGTGACAGCAGATGTAACCTTTGTGGTAAATTTCCTGGTATCTTCTGCAGCTGAGGCCTCTCGTATAGAACTGTGAATTCTTATCGCTTGGCTATGCTGCTGGTCCCATTCCTGTTGGAGATCACCCCACTGGTGAACATCCTTTGGTTTCCAAATTGTTGCAGGGTATTAGATTTTATTCTCCCCCCTCAACTGAGATTCTTTGATCTACAGGATGTCTCTGTGGTGCTGATGTTTCTTCTGTCTTGGCCTAACAGTAAGTATCCAAGAAACAACTTTCAGCTACGTTGGCTATTCCTCTTTGACTTGCCTCTTCTAGAAGAGTGTCAGGCGTTTTTTGAGTGGGACCTGCAGGTAGGTGCTTTACTCCAAAAGCAATTACTTTTCTGAAATCTATGAGAACAAAGTCCATCCAAACAAGTATCTTTCCCAGCATTTTAAGGAGACCAGTAATTTTGTGTGGTAAACCTATAGGTCTATGAAAGTGTGATTTCTGACCTCAGCTCAACAGTTTCTGACCAATTAATTTTTCTTTTTCTTTTTGGTCTTCAAAAGAATTTAAAATTCTTATTCATGTTTGATATAAAATATTCGATTGTTCAGCAACAAGTGATTGGTTTACTGGTATCCTAGACTATTGAAGAACGTGCTGTGGGCATAGCTGACCATATGAGATGGCAGACACAGATGATTTGGCTCTGGATGGGCCTCTTTACATAATGCTACATAATCCTGCTAAATCCTTCACATACAGACCTCATCAGATGCAGCTGTAGTGTCCGGGGAGATTAAAGTTCCTGGGGAAGAAGGAACAGTTGTGGTGGTCTCCCCAGCTGCTCATGCTTTCTCTGCTGCCCAGGTCGATCTGACTGGGAACTTATGTTGCAAGAAGTCATGCTGGCTCCTGATTGATTACAGGGCAGGGACCTGTGTTGTGTTGTATTGTGGTGCCTGGATGTTGCTGCAGATCCTGGGTGTTGGCAACTGCTGAAGTCCACTCTAAGAGACTCCCTCTTCCTGCGCAGTGTGTGCCCAACAGCATCACATGAGTCTGCCTGAATGAAGTCCCCATCTCCCATACCCACAGTGGAGATCACTGGGTTAGCTGGCCTGACATATGTTGTATAATAACTGTTGATATGACAAACCACTGACTCACTTGGAGGCAGCTGGGAGGTCTAGTTGCAATACATCCTACAACACTTTAAAAGGGGAGGCCTAGGAGGTCATAGTCAATCAATCAACAATACTGCAAACATGGCCGAAGGTAAGAGTAACATGCTCTTGTGGATAGGGCAAGGTAGACAAATGTGCCAAAGCTGTGACGGAGACAATCCGTCAACTGCTGTGGGTCATGGCGGGGCAATGGACACCTATGCTGTCTACGGCCCAGATACTACAAACTATCCAAGATACCCGACCGTCCATGGAGGGTAAAAGTGGAGAATTTGGTTTAGATGTCACTGTACATAGTTTAAATACCTTGAGCTGCGCGTTGTTATAAACCAGCAGAAAAGCTGGGACCTCAGTCTGACCACCAACACCCCCATCACCCCTATCCCTAAGGATAAATTAGGAGACTATTTGAGAGGCTGGCATACACTTCCCTTCCCTTCCCATAATGGGAAGAACATTATCAAAAAGATAATGCTTCCAAGACCGCTTTACTCAGTCCAAAATTACCTTCTTGAGATTTTGAGTTAAATTGCAGGCAAATGTGTCCAGTTAGTTTATGATGGCAGACTGGCATGGCTGATTTCCAACTCTACTTCTGATGCTCAACTTGTCATGGTCAATGGCTGGCTTTTCGGAAGGAGTGATGACTGTGCAACCCTTTTAGAACTTGATTTGTTTAAGGGCTGAACCCTGCTGGGCTTACTGTATAAAACTACAACTCCCCTCAATTACAATGGTTACTCTGGACTGCTGGTGGAGGGCTCTCTTTTGGATTGGCTAGACAGGGCAAACCTATGCAGGAGACTGCCCAGTGGTGTAGTACCAGGCTGACTCTCATGGCCTCACTGGAAGGCTTTAGAGCCTGGAATCTCACAGGAATCTTCAAGCGTGGGGTTATATATGAAAGAGACCACATAAACTCCTTAGACACATTATGAGACCCATTTGCAGCTTCACTTATCCGTGGTCTATAGATACCTACAATTATGGCTTGCGTTAAACTCTTTTGAATAGAATTGTCACATCTCCTGGAGTTTAGCACTTCAAAAGCAAAAAATTATGTTACATTGTCTGAGCAGAAGTGACACCTCCTGTCAGGGGCGTAATGGAGGCTCCCGCAGTTACCGCGGTGCGGGGGGCCCTCAGGGTTTCTTGTTTTGGAGGTGTTCCCCTCGCCCTCTTGCCTGGCAGAACATGTGCCGCGGCATGGAATAAGGAATAGTTAAACACTCGGGGAAAGCCACTCTGCTTTCCCGAGCAGGCCCCTGCAGCATAGGGAGGTGGCAACCATTCAGGGGGCTCCCATTGAGCCCAAGACCAATGAATGTCTGTGCGATCTGGGAGACGCTGCGGTCCCTCATCACATTCTGCAGTGGGGTCCATCATTTTGCGTTGCAGCACTTTTCCCGTATTTATAGATAAGGTACTCATTTCACTGGACACCCTTTTATATCTCTGAGCACAGTGAGAATGAAATCAAAATGCTAGAAGTGGACAGAGGACAATATGGCCTTAAGGACTTTAGCAATATTCATCCACCATCGACTCATCAAATTACATTTTTTTCACAGTGTACTATACATCTGGGAAGCTATGGAAAATGGACAGAAGCCAATCCTCCTGCATGCGGACTGTTTCAGGCTTCTACAGGCACATTTAGCCATATGGTATGTGAATGGCCAACAATCCAAACCTACTGGTGTAGAGTGCAGAGGATTGTATCACTAGTGGTAATTGGCCAGTCGAAATAGACCCGATTGTAGGACTTCTAGGGATTATGGAGGAGCAGCGAGACTCGATGGGTACACAGCTCCCTGATGTGGATAATTAAAGAGAGAAATAGTGAGACATTGGTGTACTGCTTGACCCACGCTAATAGTTGGCTGGCTGAGGAGAAAGAATCACTACACCCATCCGAAGGAAGTAATATATCGGGCCAGGGGCTATCCTGGGACGCATAAGAATATTTAGGGGGAATGGTGGGATTATTTCCCCTGTTTCAGACCCTGTTTCGTGGTAGATAGTGAAATACCCAGTCTGGGACATGATCTTTTAATCCTGTGTGGTACAACAGGTCTAAATTTACTGTATGAATTGTGGCGATTATTAGTCTATGAGAAAGTGGAATATGACTTGAATAAACGAATCACGCAAATTCAACAGAATGTGAGATTCGGTTTTGACTTATTTATACAAGGATAATACAGGCTTAATATGTCCTAGCAAACTAAGAGCCTTGGGTCTCTTCGACAGAAGAGGGCCATCTAGAACTGGACCATGGATTGTAAAGCAGGAGGGCGAAGGGACTTGGAATGACAAAGATATCAGTATCACACGAGCTAAGGTGGGTTTTTGTTTGTGGAAGGTTAGGGGTTTGTTGTTTTCAAGTTAAGGCGGGTATGTTTGCCTTAAGTTATGTAAAGTACAATTCAGTAAAAACTAAGGAGACTTAAATTTATTGTACAATCGTTGCTTTATTAAAAGTTATATTAATGTGTGTCATGATCTGATCTGCATACTGCCTAGCTGAATAAAAACTCCTTACAAAAAGTTATAAAAAGAAAATTCAAATTTTTAGCTTATTATTTTTAATAAACTTTATTGTTTTTTTCATTTGTAAAACATTACAAACATGTAGAGAAAAAAACAAAGGGGAAAGATGGGAGGGATGGGGAGGGAAAGTCCAGGGTAATCTCAATACCAACAACAAACAAGCAAACAAATGTGAACACAAAAGGTAACAGAGCCACATTGGTACATAGGCAATGCAATACGATCAGTAAGTCAAACATGAAGAGAGCCGTCAAGCCAATAAGTCAACATGATGAGATAACATTGGTGGCGGGATTGGTTATGGTCACACGTCAGTCCTCATGCTCCATTTCTCCATCGGATGACAACAAGCCCTCCATACGGGCTTGCCGCAGGAGAGTGGGTGCAGTGATGGTGGGATTTACCTTGCCCTGTCTCTCTTGACATGCATCCTAAAGGGTGCCCAAATGTGCTCAAATTTAGACATCGTATCCGCAACAAATGCTGTCATTCGTTCCATAGCATAAATGTGCCGTATCTTAGTCCACCACAAAGCCAAATTTGGCGGGAGAGGGGAGCTTATGTTTTTTAATATATAGTTGATCAACCTTCACTCCTGAGTAGATTTTACGCATTTATAAAAAGATTCTCTTACGTGTTAGTTTCTTCGCGCCTCCAACTCACACTTCAGTTTCAACCATGTTAATGTTCACAACAGTGTGCTGAAAGAGGAACAAACACGCTGTTGTGTCATCTGAGAGAAACATCTTTTTTGGGAGGGAGTGGGAGGCATATGACTTTCTTACTATGCCCCTAATTTGTATCATTATTTTTTTTCATTCTCCTTAGGGCGCCATTAAAGGAAAGCTGCAGGAGCTGGGTGCATATGTTGGTAAGGGAGTTTTTATGCTCCGGTTGTGTTGCTCTGCTAATGATGTGCTGTTGTTATGCTGTAATAATTAGATCTGCCCCTCTGGTACATAGCTGCATCACCAATATGCTTCTGAATTTTATTTAAGAAATAGAACTGTACGTTGATGTATAAATCCTTGCACATGGCCCCTTTGTGTTCTCACTGTAACAGTAAGTTGCTGAGAGAGGTGCTCAGTGTAAACCAGAGGACACTTGTTATTGTCATATTCTCAGAATTGGTTTGTGTTTAGAACCGGGCCCTAATGTATAAAGAGCAGTTTGCAAACCAGAGTGTACAAAAGTCATGCCAACTGGCTTGCAAACTCTGTTTTCGGATGCAACCAATGTACTAATCATTTCTATCACAAAATGTGTATGCACAGAAGATTACAAAACCTCCGGTCTCATGACTATTAATGAGACAGGATGGATTTTGCCAACCTTCTACAAAAGCCGGTGAACGCAGGGATAAATGCTTGCAAGGAATAGCAGACTTTCCTCCCATATTTGCAAATAGAATGTTTATGTTTTACAACTGCAATGTTAAACTTGATTGAAAGACATTGGGGGAGCATACAGTGATCCACAGTCTATCCCACCCCTCGCGATCATTGTGGAAAAACCTATGTCGCAGCTTTTCTTTTTTCCGAATGAGTTGCCACACCATCTCTACGACTCGCAAACAGGAGGCTGGCCTCTTTCATGCCCCCCCCGTATTTAAAATACATATGGTTGCTGAAGCCGTTTGGCAAATCGGAAAGGCTTTTCTGGATCGCAAAATGGCTTTTGTACATTGCACAACGGCATTTTGCGGTCACTAACCCTATGTTTTTGCTATTCGCAGGCTTTGCAACCGCAAACTACCTTTGTACATATAGCTCAGTCTCATTCAGTATGGTACAAGAGTTTAAAATAATAGGGCTTTCTCTGTTCGTGTGCTGGTACTCAAATAGTGTCAAAATTGCACCAAGTGTTTTAATGGTGATCAATCAAGCATTCCAAATTAAAAGGCAAAGCATTAAAAAAACGTAAGTAGAAGTAGGTACAGATCTTGCAGAGAGGAGTTCATGACAGGAAACCATAGCACAGAGTTTGGGAGATGAGGGGCTGTGGGTTTTGTTAGAGGGAGACAGCGGACACTGATAAATACATGCATCTGTTGTAATAAGGCACATCATGTTATATCCTTTTACCAAGTGGTAGGGCTGGGGAGGTATAGAGAAGTACTCATCCTTTACGGTAAGTAAAAATAAAAACATATATTGACGCAACAGTATTATTCCTGCAAAAAGACTTTTTCAATCACTTTTTGAAATGAAGATATTTCATTTTTTTTTCAACTCTGTTTATTAAACTTAGGTAGTTATAGAGCAGATGTTAAGTATAGCCACAGTTTTGACAAGCGAACCAATTATGAATTACTTTTCAACGTTCAGTTCAAACCATCAGTGACCTATTAAAATTCTTCACCATTTTCCCTTGTAATATTCCCTTCCCAGCTGGAACCGCCCACTCGACTGGAGGGCGAGATACAAATACCGCCCTGTGGGCATTCCATTTGCCCCACACCCAGTCCAACTTCCGGGGACACCTCCTGCTTTCGTAGACCACCCTTTCTGCTAACATGCACCAGTCCATGTCTCGTTCCCGTTCCTCTAACGTTGGTGTCTCCACCGCTTTCCTGGCTATATTTCGTTTCGCAATTTTCAGTTCCAAGGTGACCCAGAGCTGCTCCATGTGAGTTATGTCTGTTGCCTCCCACACATTGAGAAGACCTAGTTTAGGCAGCGGATGAAGATCCCCACCACACACACACACCTCGAATCTGAGACACCACAGCCTCCCAATAGACTTTGATCGGGCATTCCCATAGTATACGGTAGAATGTACCCTCCTGCATGCAAAGCCTTTTACGTATAGCATCGTCCCTCCTTCCCATTTTAACCAGGGTACCACAGGAAAAATATGATCTATGAAGTATTTTAAGCTGTATCAGTCTGTCGTGATGCTATGGCTACTTCCTGTGGGGAGGAGAGCGCTTCCTTCCAATCCTCATCTTCTAGGTTCCCTAAGTCTTCCTGCCAAGGTTCGCGAAGACGCGAAAGGGGGTCAGGTAGGTTATTTATTATTTTTGGGTATTTCATGGAGATGGCCCTCTGGTCCTTGGAGTCTGTTAGGAGTCTATCTTCCAGAGGGGAAGCCTCTGGTATGTCTTTGTCAGGTGGGATGACTGCCATCAGAGCGTGTCGTATTTGTAGGTTTCTAAATGTCTCCACGTCTGACATTTCGTATTCTTTCTGTAAAGCAGAGAATAAGACTATTTTTCCCCTTGCCCACTGGTCACCCACCCTCGAAATACCTATGGTTTCCCATTTATCAAAGCCCGGGCAGGAGCGGAGTCTGCCCAACCTCTCAGCCTCCCATAGGGGCATAGCTTGCGTCACTTTGTTGTGCCATCCCAATCTCTCAGTCACTTGATGCCACAGGGCGATTGTTTGGTCTGTTGGGCCCGTGATGTGTTGATGTTTAGGGTTTGTGTATAGGGCCCTTCTATAACCCCTGGAGCCCACCAGCCATCTATCCATCCGACATGATGGCTCGTTGTGTGGTAAAATTAAGAAATATTATTAATCAGTTTTGACAGTTTAAGTCTAAAGACGATGAGCTAGATTTAATAAAAGTTAGTCATTAATAGGACTTAGTTTAAAACACTGCAAGCATTGTCTGCACAGAGGTTATTGCCTATTTTGCCATCAAAAAGAGATCACATAAAAAATATGGTTGCTTCGGCTGCAAAATAGCTCCTTATCTTGAGATGAAAAAGCATAACAATAATATATTGTCCCAAAAGAAGTGTCTGCACAGAAGAGGTGTAAACAGTCTTAAGGTTGAAGGTGAATTGATTTTCATGGGCAGGTATTTCAGGCTCCGGAACCATTTTATAATAATTTCTTCAGGTGGCACTTTGCTTAGTTCGGGCTGGACTGTTCCCATGAGGCACAGGGTCAGACTGATTTGCATATGGCCATGTCTGAACTGGGGTGGCGGAGTGAGCTAAAGAATGATGATGGATTAAACCCAGATCAGTTGACTGGGGGTGAGTGCTTGTATTGTCAACACTCCGTCCATCATCCCCTTTGGTTTTGCTTTGTTCGCCCTAAGTTGGCAGGGTATGCCCAGACGTGGGTCCCTTGCTCACTTTGCCACTGGATTCAAGATAGCCTGGCTGATGAGGGCTGTGAGCCTGAAACCGGTCCCAGGATGCTTGTTTCCGGTCCAGGGAAGACATGGCTTGGCAGTTCGGGCTGGACTGTTCCCATGAGGCACAGGGTCAGACTGATTTGCATATGGCCATGTCTGAACTGGGGTGGCGGAGTGAGCTAAAGAATGATGATGGATTAAACCCAGATCAGTTGACTGGGGGTGAGTGCTTGTATTGTCAACACTCCGTCCATCATCCCCTTTGGTTTTGCTTTGTTCGCCCTAAGTTGGCAGGGTATGCCCAGACGTGGGTCCCTTGCTCACTTTGCCACTGGATTCAAGATAGCCTGGCTGATGAGGGCTGTGAGCCCGAAACCGGTCCCAGGATGCTTGTTTCTGGTCCAGGGAAGACATGGCTTGGCAGTTCGGGCTGGACTGTTCCCATGAGGCACAGGGTCAGACTGATTTGGATATGGCCATGTCTGAACTGGGGTGGCGGAGTGAGCTAAAGAATGATGATGGATTAAACCCAGATCAGTTGACTGGGGGTGAGTGCTTGTATTGTCAACACTCCGTCCATCATCCCCTTTGGTTTTGCTTTGTTCGCCCTAAGTTGGCAGGGTATGCCCAGACGTGGGTCCCTTGCTCACTTTGCCACTGGATTCAAGATAGCCTGGCTGATGAGGGCTGTGAGCCCGAAACCGGTCCCAGGATGCTTGTTTCCGGTCCAGGGAAGACATGGCTTGGCAGTTCGGGCTGGACTGTTCCCATGAGGCACAGGGTCAGACTGATTTGCATATGGCCATGTCTGAACTGGGGTGGCGGAGTGAGCTAAAGAATGATGATGGATTAAACCCAGATCAGTTGACTGGGGGTGAGTGCTTGTATTGTCAACACTCCGTCCATCATCCCCTTTGGCACTTTGCTTAGTCTTCACCTAATGAACATAGTCAGGCCCCTAAGGTGCTTCTTCTAAACAAGTACATTCAAGAAAGCAGTCTTGCTAAGTGTAAATAAGCATTAAAAAAAAAATATATTTCTTGAGAAATTGATTACCTGCAGCAAGTCCCAAAAAACATTATGTAAACCACTTCTCAGATGTGGTTACCTAAATATTAAATATAAATATGGACCGCCAAAGGTAAATATAATTTGTCACAGTCTGGACATGCACACTGCTCCTCTCTCATTGAAAGTCATATAACAAATAAACACCAAACACACAAACGAATCACGGTTCCTAAAACCAATCCTATTTGCTTTATCATTGCTTATTTCTTTTTCATGCTGTCTTCCTTCTCTCTCAAACATGTCACTTCCTTACATGTGTGCAGAGTTGCAAATAAGTCTCTTCACAAACATTGATACATTGTCAAACCTTTTCAACATTTGCAAATGTACAGTTGTCACGAAAAATGCATAAATGCAGAAACCAGTCATGCAAATATAAGTTTTGTAGGAAACCGGCATTGACGCCTCTCCACCCTTATATCAGCAAAAAGCCAATTTGGAGAATTTAGCTGGAAAAATCCACTTTTTGTGGGATAATTCTGTCAGGACCAAAAGCGAGGATTATGCACTACTTTCTTTATTTCCTTTACAGCAGCTTTCAATAAAATAACTCAAAAACTATCTTTCCCATGGTGCACCAATGAACAGTCCAGGATGTCCACAAAGGAGGGAGCCCCATGGATAGCTTCCACTTTCTTTTTCTGCTTCTAGCAGTTGGGTACATATTTTCCTTTCCACTATTTGTTATGGTGCTTTTACTGTTTAAATATAGTTGGTTATACTTTTTGTTGTGTTAATTTGGGCGCTGACCACGCCTCACATTAATTGGGGGCGCAGGTGCGGTTTCTTCGCTCCATTCGCAGGGGCCTGTGAAGCCATCGAGCTTGTCGGTGCGATAAGCACAAGGGCTTATTAGAGGGCGCACGACGAGTGTCCCCGTTTCGTTGGCCTGCAAAGGCGCACTCTCGTCAGTATTAATGGATCTGACAGGCAGCGCCCTGCGGAGTCCCTGCCTGCTCAAGCCACCTGGAAGCCCAGATGCCCATGACTCAGAGGTCAGAAATTAATTGCACAGCCTGACGCCCGCGTGTGATCGGGTCTGTAATCCCTCAAAAACACCACTCTTGACCAGCGCCTATAACGCACTTTAACAGCACGATCTCAGCGTCCTTCCCCCACCATTCCTGGCTGTCAAGGGCACGGCCCAGGCGTTTCGGACACCTGGTGAAGGTAGGGTGAGTCAGCCCAGGGCAGAAGCCTGCTTTTCATCATGCGCTCAGTGCGGACAAACTATTAACTGTTTCAGTTGCCAAAAATTGAAGCTGCCCCAACTTGCTCCCTATTGTGGCATTGATAAATTAGTTCAGAGATCTCAATTGTGGTATTTACCCCGGCCTGACAGGTTACTAAGCGCATTGCACCATTGGCCATTGCAATTGCATATTAATTTAAGGGGGTCATGGCAGAAGACTACACAGAGAGGAGTCCTTACAGGTCCTTCCTCTAGATGACTAGTTTTGTGAGGCAGTGGATGTCTCCATCCATCTGGCGTTGGATGCGGCCATGGGACCTTTCGAACGCCACATTATGGAAATAGCCTTTGCCTACCAGAACTCCCAATCTAGCCTAGTGCCCACCACTCCCATTAAACGCGCCCCTAAGCGCAGAAATGATTCTGGAATGAATTTGTGGGCCTTTGTGTGCTCAAAAAGGCCTTCCTGACTCTCTCAGACTCTGGCGCGCACAACGCCCTAGCAGACATGACCAACTTATCCCCTCCACCACCCCCCCCAGAAGGCCTGGAGGTGGATGACTCCCAGGGTGATTCAAATGACTAGGCCGGCCCTTCCCGGCCATGGCGCCCCACATTGGTACCGGCCCCTGCAGAGCTGATGAATGATCCAGAGGATCCCTCGGACATGCTGACCTCTTGAACCCCCGCTTGGCAGAGTGGACCCCTTCCAGTAAGGTTTCTAAATTTGTCGCAGGGTGCCTTCAAAAGCCCCTAGAGAAAGAGGTCAGAGCCTGCCTTAGGGTGGAGTGCCCTCGCCTCGCCTCCTGGATAAGGTGGCAGCAACCCTGGAGATTGATCCAAGAATGGCCACATTTGTCCAGAAATATATTACGGACCCAAAGAAGGGCATTGATAGATCCTGGAAATCTTGCCAGGACAAATTACTAGACATCTTTCGTCCTATTCTAAAAAGTTTGGAGCTGGCAGAGTAGGCCAAGGCCTTGGTTAACCCCATTTCCCCAGAGAGAATTTCAGATTGGGTGCAGCGTGCTGACGTCTTTTTGGGGAGCGCGGATTGCGCTCTCCCAACCGAGCGGTGTCTCTCCCTCCTCTTGAAGGTTGACCCCAAAATGGGGGACCTGGCCTCCTCCAAGGCAGGCACAGTGACTCAGGGCGGGCTCTTTGTGGAGCCATTCATTAAGGAGCTGAGCAAGTTCGTAGCCACGTTCACCTCCTTAGATAAGGCGCAGATCTCCATAAAGAAAATAATACAGCTCCGAATTTTTGTTGGGGCAGGATGTGGCAGAGGGCGCTCGGCCAGCTGGTTCTCACCAAAGGCCCTCCTAGAGGATTCAAGAAGTCCCAAGATCTGTCTAAGCAAGGAGAGTTCTTCCAGACATGACGAGGGCACCGCGACCGCAGTTCTAGAGGTGCCTCCAGAAGGCAGTTACAGGCCTCAACATGTTAGTTTCCTCCTTTCCACAAATAAAGGTGCGAAGCCGGTTGGCACAGTCTGAACACAAATTACTTCAGATGTGTGGGTCCTTCAGACCATCAATGGCTTACATATAGAGTTCTACGAATCCCCGATCCAGGAGTCCCATCCTCGCTGGTTTTTGCAGAAGATCCGGTCACCTTTTAATAGATCAGAAGGTGACGGACCTGCTGCAAAAAAGGTGCAGTTTCCCGTACCCGCCTCCACCCACGAGGTTTCCTCTGCAAACATTTTTTGGGTGGACAAGGCGGATGGTGGTCAATACCCTGTAATAAACCCGATGGAGTTCAATCAGTGGTTGGTTTACCGCCACTTTAAGATGGAAGGTATACATCTTATGCGCGATCTCCTCCGACCCTGGCAGACCCCATTTTTTCCCCCACACCGCTGTTTCCTGCTGTTTAAATGAAGAAACCAAGTATACAAGTTTACAACCCCGCCTTTCGGTCTATCCTCAGCTCCATGGTGTTTCACCAAGGTCCTCAAGCCCCTAGTGGAAACTCTAAGGGTGAGGGGCTTTCTCCTCATCTATCTCGACGATCTTCTTTTGGACCAACGCTCGTCGTGGCTGATGTAGCAGTTGCAGACAATGGTCGACCTCCTGCAAGGTCTAGGGTTCATGATCAACGAACGGAAATCTCTTCTAGTGCTGTCCAAATAGATGAAGTTCCTCGGCTTTGTCATAGACTCCGTAGCATAGACTTTAAGTCTCCCCTCTCAGAAAGTTGTGAAGATCCGCAAGGATCTGAAGAGAATGTTGGCAAGATCCACTACTTCATTCTGTCATGTAACCAGGGTGGTAGGCCTTCTGTCGTCCTCGAAACAGGCAATTTTTCTGAGGCCTCTCCCCTACAGAGCCCTGCAACGCTTTCCACCTCAGTCGATGCCTGCAGTACTCGGAACAGGTAGCCCTAACAGACAAGGTGAGGGGGAAGATGAGATGGTGGTTGGATCACATGGAGACGTGGAACAGACGAGCCATATACGTCTCCAACACGGACATCGTAATAGAATCCGATGCCAGCAAATCCGGGTGGGGAGCTTGCTGTGGGGACTCCTTTACAGGAGAAAAATGGTCCGCAGACGAGCGACAACTCCACATCATTGATTTCTGGCATTGCTGGAGACTCCCGGGCATTTTGCATGAAGCTGAGGGATTACTGGCAGCAGCATGGGCTGACGGCACAAACAAACGTTAGTGATCTGCATTGGGCCAGATGTGGGTTGGTTGGTGTCTTTGAAATTAACAGGATCCCATGGGGTGTGTGAGGTGGTCGCTATTGTAAATTTCTTGGCCTCTTTAGCTTCGCAGGATTGGGAATATCGTACTATCAACTCCTAGAGGGAAGCAATCTCTACGGGGCACGTCCCGGTTCAAGGGGCCTCGGTGGCTGAACAACCATTGGTCTGTGAGCTAATGCGGGGGATTCTTTGACCCTCCCTCCGGAACCTAGGTACTCAGCCTTATGGTATGTTAACAAGGTTTTACGCCTCTTCCGTTCTTGGCAGCAAAATAAGCATTTGTCGTGTAAGGAATTGTCTGCGAAACTCGCCATGCTTTTGTGCCTTGTGTCGTGTCGGAGTGTCTGACATGCGGGCTCTGGATATTACGGGAAGAGTCTTTACCCTGCAAGGGGTCACCGTCCATATCTCTTGGCGTACCAAGTCCAATTCCAAAGTGGTGTCTTAGCCTGCTTTTGACAGTTCACCCAAGTTATGTGTGGTCCGATGTGTAAAGGTTTACGAGAGCATGATGGAGGAGCTCCGTCCACCGGGCGAGCGTCAATTGTAAATATCTCTCGGGGAAACCTTTCAAAGCGGTCACTCCTCCCACCATAGCTAATTGGATCTGTTGGGTCATGCAAGAAGCGGGCATTGACGTCTCGCAATTTGGCACCCATTCTGTTAGAGAAGCAATGGCTTTTCTAAAGCTTTCTCCTTTGGGACACGTCTGGAAGACATTATCAATGCAGCAGACTGGTCTTCGAACTCCATGTTCAAAAGGTTCTATTTTAAGCCAATTGTTGAGATGGTGTAATTGGTGGTGGATAAGCTTTGAACGAGCACAATCCTCGCCTCCGGTCCTGACATCAAATGGAAAATTTCCTTGTAATCATGCAGTAAAGTTTCAGACATATTAAGGACATGGAGGCGAGGATCGTTCCCGCCGAAGGTTCCTGAGATCCTTGTCCCCAGCCCAGAGGGTTGTAGAATATCAGGGTTTGTCACTGTACATCCACAGTTGTATGGTATAAGTATCGCTTGTTTATTCTTTCCAAAGTAAAGGTTTATTGCAATTGTGCATGTCTGCAGAGGTATTTGCACATTCTCTGTTTACTCTGTTATGGTATACGTATTATCAGCCTGGCTTTTTCTGCATGTTTGCTTCAGTGTGTCTGTTGCCTTAACTTGCGTAATACAGGAGGGTTCAGATTAATTCTTCTTGTCCTAGCTTCTTTCAGGGTCCGTTGGTTCTAAAGCAGAATAACGGACAATGGTGGAAGATCCTGTTGCAGTCAAGAAAGAGGAAGCTGTCCAGGGGGCTTCCGCCTTTGTGGACATCCGGGACTGTTCATTGGTGGATTGGTGTTGACCTTTTCCCTGTGCACCATGGGAAAGATAGTTTTTGAGTTATTTCACTGAAAGCTGCTTGAAAGGAAATAAAAGTAGAGCACAATCCTCGCCTCCGTGTCCTTAATAAAATGCAAACTTTCCTTCATGATTACTAGGATTATTTTCACTCTGCTGCATAACTTTGGCAGTAATTCTCTCTTTCACTCGGTTGTCTTTTTAAGACTTCAGCACTGAAGTTGCACTCTCACTCATTGCTAATCTCACTCCACCTCCAAAGCCATTGAAGGGGAGATATTCTGCAATGTAAGAGTTTTGTTAATGAACCTAGCATGGTGTTAATCATTACTAGTTTAGGAATAATGGAATTACTATTACCTTTATAACGGATATCCTCCGGAATAACTGTAGACAAAGATTGTCTGTTTGCCATGGTGTTGGTGAGAGACTCTTTTCTTCATTGCTTCCTTTACAGTGCTTATAAGACCTCAGACTATAGGAATATTTTGATTTCAGATTATTCTGCTAAATATTCCTTTATGCCACTGGAGTTAACTGTCCAAAATTGATTAGATTCTCTTTGTTTACTTATCATAATGGAACACGTCTGTGGCTTGTAGAGGGCCATACTTAAAATGGTCTTCTCTATGGCCTTTTTGCCACTTAATTGATGGCTTTGGGAGAATCACTGGCTTAAGTAAACTGTACTTTAGCTTTATTTTCTTTTTCATATATTTATGAGAGTATGAGCAAGCTATTTAGTGAGCTTAGTGCCGTAGTTTGGTGATTGTGCACCTTCATAGCTCTTCTTTTTTTCCCCCAGACGAAGAACTCCCTGACTACATCATGGTTATGGTGGCCAACAAGAAGACCCAGGAGCAGATGACAGATGATTTGTCACTCTTTCTAGGAAGCAGTACAATCAAATTTACAGTTTGGTACGGTCATTGAATTACTGAAGTATAAATGTTTCGCACATGAAAATTCTTACTTGTCAGCCAAATTTCTACAAGGGTAATTGTGTGCTTTGCACAGTAGAAATTGTTTGTTACTGCAAATTGTGAAGAAAGCGGTTTATTATATGATGTGGTTGCTCTACTTCACTGTGTAATAAACTCACAAACTTTGTCTTGGGTCAAGTCAGGTTTGTTTGCAAAACCTTAGCTCAAACCTGGCTAGCTGTTGCTTCGAGCAGTGAGGCATGGAGCACTGAGTACCAAGCGCAAATCATTTAGAACTACCAAAACAGCTGAATAAGAACAAACGCAACACAAAGAAATTCCAACATTAATTTTAAAAATAGCTCTTATTTTTATGAATTTGTAGACGCCAAAATGAACGGAATCCACCGGAGGGTTCCTGAAATATAAATTATTAAGCAAATAATAAATCACTGCTTTTCATTCAAACCACAAACAAGTATTGGCAACTACTGTGTTTGTGGTTACTTGGAAAACGTTTGTAAAGCTGTGACGACTACTCCGGCAGGGACCAAGTCCCAGGGACCAATGAGACTTGGCAGGACAGTTACCCTGCAGTCTAAGCAGTCTCAAGTCCAGTTTCAGGCTCTGTGTGCGAACCACCATAGACATCAATGGAGTGGTCCTGATACAAGGATTTCAAGATGCGGAAGGATGCTGTGGATGCTGATCTGGCGATGGAGGGGGGTGTGGAATCCTCCTGGGGCCATCCCTAGTTCCACAAACCCAGTGAGGCAACTTTTGCCACAGGGGTTGATGTACCTCAGCGTCTCATTGAAGCCCAGCCATAAACCAGTTGTCACTTGTCTGCTGGTCTCTGTTTCCAGCTAAACCAGCGGTTCTCTTTAGCTGAGAATAGTGTTTGTCTTGGGTGACCAAACTGCACTCATGACTCTCCCTAGTCCAGCAAACTTGGGTGCAACTTTTGAGGGTTAAGACTTGGTCTCTCAGGTTGCATTTCAGCCGGTCAGTGGCGGTCAGTCAACAAGGCAGGCTTCTTAAGCTTTTGTGGCCCTGTTGCTGTAACAGCCATAACAGGAAATCAGCTAAAAGACTCTTGGAGTCATTTCTGCTTGGGGCTTGGGGATAGCTTTTTGACCAGGGCACCACAGGCACAGTCCTCTCTTTGCTAGACCATGGTTCAGCAGGATCAGTCCAGTCTTTGGTGCAGCCTCTCTTCACCGGGTCCAGGTAACAGCAGAGCAGTCTTTCTTTGGTCCTTTCTCCAGTGCAGCCGTGATCTGAGGTCTGGGTGGCAGGGGTGCCAAGTTAATACCCAGAACTTGCCCTTGGGCTGGGGGGGAAGGGGGGAGGGGTTGCAGTCGCTACTAGGCCATGGGCTACCCGACCCCCTCCTGCCTGATGACAACTTCCTGTCAAGTGTGGCATCTTAGCTGCCCCAGAAAGCACTATTCTGTCTCTCAGTATGGCAGACCCCCCAGTGTGTGGAGCTCGGTAACCCATCCTAGAGATGTGGCTACCTAAAGGTTACACTCCTATGGAAAACTGGTTTGGCAACTGTTTCCCCTCTCTGTACCGAAGCCAACCCTCTACCAAAACAAAGAGCAGCCCCTCTCGTGGGTGTCCACCATATACCTTTCAAATGCGGCTTTCCCTTTGAAGCTTGCCTTTTGGGTTCACACCCTGTTTGGCCTTCCTTCCAGGAAGAGATAACACCTCTTTCAACATGTCCTTTGTGTTACTTCCTGAAAGTCATTCACACCTCTCCCCAGGATGGCAGAAGGCTGTCTCGTGGACAAAACCATAAACAGTCACTGGATAACTTTGACAACAAAGTGGCAACTTTCTAATGTTGTCATCTATTAAAAAGTTAGATTAAATTCGACTTGGGCATCAAGTCGGGTTAAAGTTAACGATTCATTTGATACCATGAAATAACAACTTTAGTAGTCCACTACTGAGTTGTCCGCGTGTGACCCTGTACTCGCCAATGGGGCTACTAGCCCTTCCACAGTAAACACGAGAATGCAGGGTTTGTACTCTAAGGACATGTAAAGTTAAGAAAACACATGTCCAACTTTTTTATATAAACACCCTGCCTTTAGGGCTCAGTAGGCTTGCCTTACGGGTGGCTTATAAATATTAATAAAATATAGGGTTTGGGCTTTGCCATTACTTTCGCTAGCAAAGTTGAGTTAGCAGTCAAAAACTGCTCTGCCAGCCAGCAGTGGTGGACGGGGAGTCACACTTTGCTTTGTCTCACTTGTGGTGGCACAGTAGGTGCTGCAGTCCACAAGAGGCATTTTAACTTAGTCCCTGGGTACCCCTAGTGCCATATATTAGGGACTTCCAAGTGAGTTAAATAACGCCAATTGCGGGTGAACCAATCGGTCATATGTATCTTTTAAGGGTCAGAGCACTGGCACTGACGTCTGGTTAGCAGGCCGCAATGCACCTTCAGAGTTGAAAAAGAGCAGCATCAGTCCAAAACTTTGGGGTGATCATGAAAAAGGGGCATTTCCTTACACATACAAAGTAGTTTACACAGAAAAGGGCCTTTTAATTTCTTTGTCACATTTTATCTTACATGCTACTTTATTATGAGTGAGTCGGGTAAATGGAAGGGCACAACCTTAACACTAGAGAGGTTCAGGAGTTCTTATTGTTTGTAAATGCCATCAGACAGCATTTGCTTGTTTATGCAAACATTGTTTTTAAATGAATAAGTATTGAAAGAAACTGTGATTTTACTAAAACCCATCTAATTTATCTTACCCCAATCCCGACCAGAACCCGCCACACAGAAACCTGCAGATCACAGAATGATGTATTTCGTTGAAGCACTATGAGTGTCTAAAGCCAAAAAATACATATTTTTCTGTCAAAAGACATACCATGCAGGTTTGCGATTGTGAAACCTTGATTTGTCGGTGGGGTTATTAAGAGAGTACACACCCTACAGCTGTGTGATGCATTGATTTTTTTAGACAGTTTGGGGAATGCAATACTTGGTACAGCAGACACCCAACAGGATTGTAATGGATTACTTTCGGTGGCGGCCACCTTGCGTCTCAGGTTTGTGATGTCTGCGTGCCATTAGTGTGTGAGATTATGTAAAATCATTGATGGCAAACACATTAGGTAGGCTGGACCTGCACCAGGAAAACAGAATAGTATTTTTGGGTATTTGACAACAACTTGTAGATTAGTACAATTGTTAAAAACACTAAAATGGAAAAATACAAGTGTTTCGCCCCAACAACTAGTTGGATGCTCTGTGGTTATGTGGGCTCTGGTTTTAGATGAATAAATGAACTACTTTCTTGTCCTTTGCTTTTTACACACAACTGTATGTTTGTTTTATTTTCACATTGTGCAACAAGTTCAAGTTTATTGATGTTATGCAGCTGCACTGTGGCTAAACTAACCAGAATTCACACATGCATTAATGTCTCTCGGCAGACGAGCTGGGAGCTGGATATTTTCAGATCTGATGTTAGCGAAGACATTTTGCTTTTACTAAAATTATATATATAGTATAGTTAAAGGGGATTTCAGCCAGCCCTCTTCATCAGTTGATTTGTTGTCATTCACCTTTTTCTTCTGCCCACTACAGCAGTGGGGCAGATCATGTTCATATTGCTCATATTAGGCATTGACTAACCAAGGTGAATGACAGCATTCTGTTCTTTCACATGGATTACACACACAAAGTAGTTGACATGGATTACTAAGGCAATGTGTGATTATTTATTTATATATATATTTTTGATTTTAGACATTCTTTTTATATTGATGAAGGCTTGGCAGCTCCACAAAATATTGTCTTACCAAAGCCAAGACAAAACACGCATTGACAAAGCCATATGGCTGACAGCCTACACCAGATTTAGTGGCTTTGCCAATGTTTTTTTTATTGGGCCTGCAAATATTTGCTTTTTGTTTGGATACATGCGGCCATATATGTGTTGGCCCAGATATGGCCAAAAATCCTACATGAAGTTGTACCAAGATTCTGGAGCTCTTTTCCGAAGTCTTGATTTTTTGTTTTTAAAAATAACCTGTAAGGGAAGATTTGGGCTGGCAGATATTCCGTGTTGTATTTAACGTAATACTTTTTCATATGTGAACAAGTCACACCAGCCTGTATAGCAGAGTACTTTACCACATAATAGAGTAAAGCAGCACACAGTGTCATAAACTTACACAAATAACTGAAAATTTAGACATGCAGCATACATAAGTTGAAGATGTTATAATAAACTAGTCCACTTTGTGCATGCCACATTCTCATTCCCTAAACATGTGCATGGCTATTCATACAATGCATGGGCATATGAATATTAACGCCTGGGCAGCTGATTTAAAAAAAATCCCTTTGTTTTTAATGTTTTCAGAGTATTGAGGTGACCCCTGAAACCATTTAAAGGGTGTTGTGTTCTTCAGTCGAGCTGCTTGACATCACTCTGACTCGCAGATCTCATTCATTGCTTCCTGCTTTCAAGCCTATTCTATGCAACTGCATTCTTGAGTGATCTGCACACTGATTATCTGCCACTTGCAGAGGGAAAAGAGGCACTTCCCTGTTTGTCTCCTATTGGGGCGCTGATTTTGGAAGTAATTAAAACAGCACAGATTATTTGTCCTGGCAAATCTTTTGAGCTCTGATCCACAGTTTCTATGGTCGCTCAGTGCATTGATTGCCGATAACAAGAGGTAGAATTAATGTATTCTGTTTTCTGTTTTCTAGGCTTCATGGAGTGCTAGAAAAACTTCGATCAGCCACTTCTGGTGAGTAGAAGATGGCAGGGACAATAACCCTGCTTGGCTGGAAAGCGGCAAATCCATATGTGGTGCTTTCTTATGTTCTTGAACCATGCACAAGGTTTTGTAAAGCCAGTCTTGTCTCATTTGTACTTAGAACCCAATCCCTTACTCATTCTTTCTTAACTCTCATTTATGTATTTATTTATCTTACATTGCATAAACTCCAGCCAATTGAGTCCAAGCAGTGTACATTGCATAACGAAAAGAGTAAGTCAATCATGTGGCGTCATTCAACTATGATTGCCATAAAAGTACCAAAGTAGTTAATGTTTAGGTAGGGCTGATATAGAATACAAAGAAAGAAGGACTCGTTAGACAGTGAATGATTATAGGTTGTGAGGATGCATGAATGAATGCATGGAGAGTCAATGTACATAAACATCTAATGACTGATGTAGAACACGAAGATGGTCAGTGATGTAAGTCAGTGTTTTTATTAACTTGTAGTGGGAAAAAAACAGAGTAAAATACAGTAGGAACTGTCAAAGGCACTCCAGTTTTACAAAACCTCTGCACTTGGAACAGCAGTCATTTGTTCTCGAGAACTCCTGCCTTTATTCAACTTGTACTCTGCCTCCCCTTTATGTGATCAACTAATGCCAAGTGGCAACAGTCCACAAAACAGACTTGGATTGATCTCCTCAGTTCCAAGTGACATAAGCTTGAAAATAGAAAGAGAATGGAGCAAAGAAGGTTCAGAGCACAGATAGGGAAGTAGAGCGCACTTCTTGGCATTGTAGAAATTTCCTTTAGGATCAATTCATAAGCAGAAATTCTGCAGCCGACAAGCAGGAGGGCGAACCTCTCTCACACATTGAACAAGAACTGCTCATGCGTAGTCCTGCACGAAGGACTAGTTCTGCATTCATGGGGCCGGGAGGTAGGTTGGCCCATCATGAGCTTTGACCTTCCTGTGTGGTGGTTGCTACAGTAAAATCATAAAAATATCCGCTGCTTTCCCATGGAACCAAGTTGTGATATGAGGTTAAGTGAACCATTCCAGGTTGCTAACTTTACCAGTCTGGAAGCCAACATCAGCAAAGATTTAAAAATAAATCTCTTGGTTTTGGTATATGTTCTATTCAAAATGTGTATGGGGGAATTATACTCTGTGGTCGATATTGACCACCATGCTTAAGTTGCTAGTTAAAGAAGCTAGTTTATATCCAGCGTCAGCCAAAATGGTAACTTATTCAATTGCTAGGAATATCATATGGTTATTAGATGTGAATATATTTGCCACATATGTTTGGAAGTCGTGGGATTCATATTCAAGTTTTCATTTGCATGCACTAAAACGGTTTCAAATACAATGCGAATATCGGCGATGAGAGTGTTTAACCCAATGGAGGTAATGCAGAGATTGTTTCATCACATTTATTCAGTTGCTCAGGAAAAGGAAGACTCACTGATGTTGACAGGCACATGTAATCGTATTCATTTTAGTTTCAGTGGACCCTCGTTTTCTTTTAGCATGTACACTGAAAAGGGGAGCACATTGAGTATGAAGGGTCCCAACAACTATTACCTTGTGATTAAGACTATTGAATATTGAAAAACAAAAATCTAGGAAATCTCTTCTCCTGGGGCTTCGAAAATCTTAATGGTTTTAACGTGCTACTTAAACAACAGTTGGGAAACAATATGTATGTTTTTTTCTAGAAAAGATTGAAATGCTTTGTTTTTAACTGCTTTAACTGTGTAATGGCTGTTTAGTGAAGGGATACCTCTTTTAGTATTGAGCCCTTTATTTGACTGGGACTTTTGGCTGGTATGATGCATAGAAGGGTTTCATCTTCAGTGTCCTCTGGAGTAGACCCTACGTCTGTCACAGCCATGCTTTGGAGTCTTCGACAACTTTCAGATAGCCTGCTATCATTATGAACAGTGATGGGAGAAGTTGATTACACTACTGTTGATAGGGAGGCATATTGCCACATCAAAATATGCAGTACATTATGCTTTGTGTGGGTGATGATATTAAAGATAAGAAAAACAGGATCCATGGATGACAGATTGAGAAGAATCTGAAGTGGGCAAAAGTGTAGCAGGGATGAAGTGGAAGTTGAAGAGTACCATTTTTTGTTAAAGAGGAGGAGGAAACAGCGACTTGTCGAGAATGCTCAAGGAAGTATGGGTGACTTTGTCTTCATTCTCTTCCATGGCCCTCTCTCTCTCTCTCTCTCTCTCTCTCTCTCTGATGGCAGTCCCTTCTGCTCCTTCTATCCATCAAATAAGCAGTGTGTGCTTTGAATCACATTGTTCTGGGAGTATCAGTTACAAGGAATGATGGAGAGTTTTGACAAGCCTCTCTTTTCACTGATCTTTATAGAATCTGGAACTGAAAGATTTCAAAGTTT